>BPLQ01003864.1:0-406333 GCA_021605075.1 Caerostris darwini | reverse complement strand
CTTTATAGAGAAATGCATAAAAATAATCTGGTTCTCATAGATCTTTTCAAACTAGCTACATTCTCGAAATGAGATATTTCATGCATTACATCCAGAGTTGAAATGGCACTGATAAAATGTTTAGGTTGGATTACCACACTTTGATTTGCATTTAATTATGTATTTGCTGATATCAAATGATATGTTGAAATAGAAAAAGATAATTTTAAACGACGAGGAATTGCCTTAGTTTAGCATCTGGTTAATAAGATTAATTTCTTCAATTTTAATTATTAAAGTAATGATTTGATTTATTTAATGCATTTAAGTGCCTTAAATTCATTATCGTCTTTATTAAGTTTCATTATCGTTTTTATTACTAAATTGCCGAATTTCTTTTATCAAAAAAGTTAATTCTTATTTAGTAGTATCTTAAATTAATAAAAATAAGAGTGAGGTAACTTCGCAAAAAATATGATCTAATATGTAAGTTTAAAAAAAATATACTATTTTTAAATTAGTTGACTAGCGCTCTCGTTGCTACAGGTTTCGGGCTAGAATCGCGGTGGGACCGTGGATATTTGTAGCGGTACAGAATACACTTTAAACCGTAGATCCCTGTCTAATATGACTGTTGGGCATAGGGCTGACAACTCTACCCCATAAAAAAAACCATCTCATGCTTCAGAATCTGCTAGTAGGCAGACTGCCTTGGCCCATCATGGAGCTGTTGCGTCATTGAAGATTTGGTTTGGTTTGCCGCTCTACGGTAATTTTTTACACACTTTGGTCTAATCAGACCAGAACCTATGTTTAACGTGGATTCCAAACCACTCACAAACATCCATGTTCCGCCAGGATTCGGACCTGAAGCCTGTGATACAAAAGGGCAGAGCACCAGCCAATTGGTCATCAGGCCGAGCGCCATTGTAGAGGAAGAAAGTAGTTAACTAAATAAATAATAAAATTGAAATGAAAATATATAAAAATTAAGGAATTTGAGGACTGAAAAAATAATTTTCTAAATTAATCTATTGATCTATATTTTTCCTTAATAGTATCAGTCAAATGTTGTTCTCATAAAAAGTAAAATAAAGAAAATTAATTTCTTTCAAACATTTACGAAAGATCTCCTTTCAATTAATTGTTTTTGCTGCCATATAATTTCATCAGTTTTAACAATAACATTTATCTTTATAAAAATGGCATTGATATTAACAACTTTTTAAACAACAATATTTCTGAATTAAATTTTTTTTAAAACTCTTTGTATTTGGATGTATACCTATGTATGTGTTTTATACTATCTTCTGAAATGATATATTAGGTGCTAGAGGTCACTGACTGCTAAACAATTTATTCT
Organism: Caerostris darwini; assembly: GCA_021605075.1. Classification (NCBI taxonomy): domain Eukaryota; kingdom Metazoa; phylum Arthropoda; class Arachnida; order Araneae; family Araneidae; genus Caerostris; species Caerostris darwini. The sequence continues at coordinate 404,991 of BPLQ01003864.1, read as the reverse complement.
GTTGTTGTTCTAATGCAGCTGGCAATACAGAGACAACACAATTTATTCTAATTTATGTGAATTCTTCTATTATTTAAATGAAAATATTCCCATCAGTGCATATATATGCATTAATAATCTATCACTGCCCATCGTCAGACAACAGAGAAACCAAACGCGCTTGTAGGGACAATGCATTTCTCGTATTACATAAGCCTTCTGCTAGGCCATTAGCCTCAGGTATTTACTGTAAATGCCAAGGCCTTCACCGACATTGTTCTTTCCAGAATGTTCCTTCGTAGTCGTCTGTTTGAGGAAATTGCTTCTGGAAAGAACCTCCATCATTGCTGAAGTTCTGAAGAAAACAAAATTTTTCGTATGGTTTTTCCACCGTGTGTCATGAATTCATATTAATTATCTGCGCATACTACGAAGCTTCATATAAATTTCTTTTTACGGTAACATACAATTTTTATTTATTTATTTTGTGGTCTTTATTTGTTATCTTTCAGTTTCAAAGTCTTTGAATTGTGAAGGCTATATAGTTATTAAATCTACGGAGTCAACTTCAGGGGACGAGTTCTTTTTTTTAGACACACAATATTGGGATTTTTTTTCTTCTTCCTAAACCATGAAATTTCTAATTTACTTTTATAAGTGATTCTATATGAAAATTTCGAACTAAGTATGCAGAAATAGGGATGAAATTTTTTTATATGTGATATTAGTAAATTAGTTGTTTTGTCTCTTGTATTCAATATTGTAATATGTAGATTGAACAACCAGATTATAAGTGGGTGTAGTTGGATTGAGATACTTGAGGCACAGATTGGAGAACTCACAGCTTTATTGACACACGCACAAACACCATACACATACAATTAGAGACATACAATATTTAACATATTTAAAGACAGGTAATTATAGAATCGTGGAAGGATTTCACTTCTATATACAAGAAAAAAGTTCACTGTCAAAAAGGAAAAAAAAGTCACGTTGTTTTAAATAATTGGATGCATTTATATAACAGGGTAAAATTTGCTAATGTAGGGTATACCTAAAATTTAAATTGTGCATTATAATTATTTATTTTCAATTTTGTTTTCGAGAAGTTCATAGTAAACATGTATATAGTGGCAAAAAAAAGTACGAAATGCATTAAAAGATGTATGTAAAAGATTTGCATCGCTTTAGACCTTTTCCTTCGATATGTAACGGTATTTTGAAGATTGCTTTTATTTTTAAGTAATACTATCCTATGCCATTTCTTTCTAAGCTATTCAAATTTGGGAATTGTATTAAAGAATAAGCAATGCTTTTAAGTTATAGCTATAATACTTCATAAACTTCAAGTAAAACTGACTCCCCGGCGCTACAGTCCATGTTGGGCCATGACAGTCTGCCTACAGGCAGATTCCGAAACAAATGTGTGTCTTTTTACGGGAAGGTTGTCGACCATGCACCAGTGGTCTACAGCCGTAGACAGGATCCTACGGTTTAAAGTGATTCCGAACCACTATAGACATCCATGGCATCTCTGAAGCCTGTTGGACCGATTTCCAGAACGCTAATCACTCTGATATTTTAACGTAATTATAAATTAACGTTCTCTGTTTAGCTGACCAATCACATGATGCATAATGTTGATAAATTTTACAAGATAATTTATTATTTTTTTTTTTTCCATAGCCAACGGCCGTACCATGCTGAATATACCGGTTCTAGTTAGATCACCGAAGTTAAGCATCATTGGGCGCGGTCAGTACTTGGGTGGGTGACCACCTGGGAACACTGCGTGCCGTTGGCAAATTTGGGACCTGAATGGCCGAGTGTCTAGTGCTCTGGCGCTCGGTGCCACAGGTTTCGGGTTCGAATCCCGGCGGTGCCATGGATGTTTGTAGTGGTTCGGAATCCACTTTAAGCCGTAGGTCCCGGTCTTCTATGAATGTAAGAGCGTCACGGAGCAAAAGTCAGGCTTCTACCTACGGGTGCTCCATCACAACAGAAGCTGCCTCCTTCCCCTTCAATCATGAGTCCATATGGGCTCGTGGGCTTGGCCAGCCAAGTGGGATAAGAAACAACAAAACAAACAACAACATTTTTTCCATTATTGGGGTGTTAAATTTTTCAATATATTTACAATGAAGGGTGTTAAAATTCTAAGAAAGAAAATCATATTCGAATTTTCATTTTAATAGAAAAAATATTTTCTACGATTCAAAAGAAAAAAAAATTAAAGCAGCCTATTTCTTTAAGAACAATAAAGAAGTTCTTCCAAGAGGCAAATAAAACAAGTGACAAATCAAAATTTTTACATCTAAGATCATTTTCCAAACTCACTAACCTAAATAATCAATATTTGATATCGCCTGGTTATCTTTGAAACGTATGCACTGTGATACTTTGTTACTATGTTCTGTACCTATATAAATATACTACAGTATATTTATATGGGTAGAGAAAACAATATTTCAATTCATATAGATTCATATTCGTATAGATTCGTATTCGTAGTAATTGATTCATTAATTTCACTATACGAATTGAAGCAGCAAGGAATATACAACTAAAAAAAAATCTATTATTAGATTTTCAAAGCCAGTGAAATAGTTAAAGACATCCGTATTGGAATGCAATAAAATGTTGTATATCTAATAATAAAAGTTAATTTTGTCTTTTCTTCAGTTAATCTAACAGGTACTTTAGACCAAAAAGGCCCAGAGTTTCTCAATATTACAAACAAGCATGTAATTAAAGCTATGGTTCGTAGTTGCTTTTCAGTTATTGTGTACGATTGGTGAATGATTTAGAACACTTGAAACTACTTGCATTAAAAGGCTTTCTAAGGAAATATTTCTCGATGTTGTACTTCTAGCTGACATTGCTCTTATGAACTGGCAATAAAAAAGGCGAAAGCTTAGTTTGCTACTTTTTTTTAGCAAAGTACTTAAATTACTCTGTTAGTCGCCGTATTACTACTAAATAGCAAAGTTGGATATAAAAATCTAAAATCTTGAACCAATGCATGCAAAAAAAAAAAAAAAAAAAAAGTCGCAAAAAGTCTGCTTGCAGAAAAAGTAATTCAATTACTGCCTTTGAGTTGTCCGGAAAAATCGATTCCTTTGATATCCCTCTAATAACTCTAAGGGCTTCTACCAAGTCAAAATGTTAATCAAATAATATAGGCTCATTTGTATCTTTCAACTGCTCATTGCTTTTTGTGTACTATTTAATTCGTAAATATTTTTTTAAAAAATCAATTGTCTTATTTTGTGTGATCCTTTTCAGTTCTTATCGTATTTGCGTTTATTATATTGCAATGCATTCATCAATAGCATATAAACATGTATAAGTGTAACTTTATTTGAAAGTGTCCCAAAAGTTTGATATTTTATAATAATATAATGTCAGTCAATCAAAACTTTCCAACAAATCAAATGTCAGTCCAACAGATACCAGCTTTCGTATGTAAAATGTTACATGCAACTCAAATTTTGCATATAATTGACATGATTATGTTAACGAAGATGTAAGTTGTTAGACGTTATCTTCGGAAAGGAAATTCAGCGGTAATAGCACCACATTTAAGTGTCATATGGCAGACAATCCAGAAAGCTCTTACAAAGCAGATAGCCTGACTGTCGATATGAGACCTTTACATATGTTTCACGATTACCATGAGTCTTCTCTTTTCTGAAATAGTGACTGGAAAGCATGCCATTAGCATATTTTAAACCTGAATCTTCCTATAATCTACCTGTACATTTAACCAATGGGCCACCATTTAATTATATTGTTGTTTTTTAGCAAAATCTCTTTTTGTTCAAATTTAATTATTTTTAATACGAAAAATGTGTCACAAATACTTAATATACGCCTTTCTTTTATTTTTTTTCCTTTTCAGATTATGACGGCTACAAGAATGGAGAATCTGCCGACAACAGTACTTCAGACAAAAGCCTGTTCAATGGGTTCATGCGTCCTCAAGAATTCACGACCGGCACACTGCTCGGTCTTCTGGTTGCCTCTATTGTGGTGATCATCGGTTCGTTCCTAGTCCTCTGGCGGCTGTGCTGCGACGTCGAGATGAGGGTCACAAGAGAGGCCATCCAACCCCTGAAGAGCATCTCACAAATTGTATCAGGGGAAAAGTCACCAAGACTCCAATCCAGATCCGTGTCTGGACAGTCTTTGCTGGAGCATAATTCTTCAGCAAGCAGTGGTGTGGAGATAGCGTGAGATTGATAACATTTGGTTCTAGAAGCCTGGAAATGTTTTCTTTCATATTGTTTATTTAGAGATCTATTGATTCTCTAAGTTCTTTGTCTTGCAAAGCTTGAAGCAGACACAAGAGATTGATTTATTGTCTGGTAGCAGTTAAGTTCGACTCTGGTTAGAATTTTGTGGTTGGTATTCAGTCATTAGGACTGATTCTGTTTATGGAGAGAGGATCTTGTCAATTTGGTAGGGAATGTGATTTGAAATATGCTCAGTTTTTGAATGTATGGAGAATGTTCTTTTGGCAGTTCTTCTGTTTCTAAAGAGTTCGTTCCATCAACACGGAATGATGTTTGCAAGTTGAGTTTTTTTAATGTTGCAAAGGATTGAAACTTATAAATATTTTTAACTAGATGTTTACTTCTGTTCCTTAGATTTTGTACAGTCCTTCAATAAGTTAGTTCTTCAGGACTTTTGTTTATATGATGTGTTGTTAATATATTTACTCTGAAATGTGTAGTTCTTACTAAGTTAAGATATTGTGATAATCTCAGTGTCCTAGAAATAGTGCCAATTTACATGCATTCCTTATAGTAGTGAGGGTTTTAGTTGATTCTTTAACGATGTGTTCTTATAATTGCTTTGTACTATTTTGACTTTTCTTTTATTTGTATTTGTATAAATTGAAAATTTAATTTATGTAAAACACTTATGGTGCAGTGAAATAATTAAGTTTCTAATTTTGTGACCATCATGTAAAACAGATAAAAATTTCATTTGATAGAACTTAAAAAGAAGGTCACAATATTTCGGGTGTGGGAATTTATTTCCATACTTATATTTTATTATAAAAATCCTTTTTTCTGTCCAGTTAGTAAAAAATAATTCTCTACAGATAAAAGTAAATTAGAACTTCTCTTAAGTAAATTGGAAAGTTAACATAACTTTTTAAGGAATATAAAATAACTTTCAGAAATTTTAAAATTAATGCTAAAATTTAATGCTGGTTAACAATTTTTATATTTCAACACATATATTGGTTAATCGTATCTAATTAGTTATTTGCATACTATTCTTCTGAACATTAACTAACTGGTTTTTGATGCAGACGCAATTGTTTATTGCTAATTGTTTATTTATAGTTAACAACACCTTTTAAGAAACATAAACTAACTTTCATGAATTTCAGATTTACTAATAATTACACCAGTTAACATGGAGTTTTCTATTTGAAATCTTAATGTGTTAGAGATTTTAAATCTTTTCACAACATATTTAAATACAGGTGACTTTTTTTTCTTTGGCTATTTTTATGTCATAAGTAAAAACTATACAATTCATAATATCTCAGAGTAAACTTTCTTATAACATTTCCTTCGTTGATGTGAAATGTATGGCAAAAATTCTTAATTGTTAGCCACATCATTTACAATAATCCCACGTTTAGGTTTGTCATTTATACAATTAGAAATTTAATACTTGTTATCTTTACATTTCAATACATATATTGGTTAATTATAACTAATTAATTATTTGGACACTTTTTTTCTGAATATTTTAATTTTAAGTTCAAAAACATATACTATTTATTTATAGTGATTGTAAAATAAACTAATATGTATCAAAAATTTCTATAGCATGTATTGATAAAAAGATTTGGAAATGAATACATGTTCCAAAGGGAAAGAAGTGTACAAAGATAAAAAGTATGAAAACCATCAACTCATACTGGAATTTTTAAAAATGGCTTACTACTTAAATAGGAAAACAAATATTGCCATGTAATTAATTTATCTATGCAACATGTAGTAAAGAATATTGTTACACAAAATAATGTTTATAATTGTGTATATTTGTATTTAAATATTTATTGTAAATTATATGGAATTGTTTAATATTATTTGATTTATAATTACTGTAATCTCATAAAATGAATTTTAAAATGAATGGTCAAAATAAAATAATTCTTTTTTTTCAATTTTGCTGTTAACATTTTCTTAAGTTATATTTGTCTATACATATATTTAAGTAATGAAAAATTTATAAAAATATGCTAAATAAATCATTCATAATGATACCTTGCGAATTTATTTTAACCATTTCTCTCATTTATCCTAAATATATTGTTTTAAAATTGATTGGTGTTGAAATTCTATCTAATGTTATTCAAAACTAGGATGGCAGATATATAGCAGATTCTGCGTTGTACAGGGTGCACTAGGGAAGGGATTTGATGCATTTCCCTTGCAATCACCTGCAATTTGGAACAAACAAGCTGGCTTCTGGAGCATTTGCACTCTCTCCCTCGAACCCAGCAAAAGGATAATACATTCTACAGATTTTACCATCCTCAACACCATTTTACCACTCTTTGCATCCCACAGATTTTACCCCCTTCGATACCATTTTAACACCCTTTGCATCCTACAGATTTTACCACCCTCGACTCCATTTTGCCATCCTTTGCATCCTACAGATTTTACCACCCTCGACTCCATTTTGCCATCCTTTGCATCCTACAGATTTTACTACCTTCGACTCCATTTTGCCATCCTTTTCATCCTACAGATTTTACCACCCTCGACTCCATTTTGCCATCCTTTTCATCCTACAGATTTTACCACCCTCGACTCCATTTTGCCATCCTTTGCATCCTACAGATTTTACCACACTCGACTCCATTTTGCCATCCTTTTCATCCTACAGATTTTACCACCCTCGACACCATTTTACCCTCCTTTGCATCCTAGATTTTACCCCCCTCGACATCATTTTACCCTCCTTTGCATCCTAGATTTTACCCCCTCGACACCATTTTACCCTCCTGTGCATCCTACAGATTTTACCCCCTCGACACCATTTTACCCTCCTTTGCATCCTACAGATTTTACCACCCTCGACACCATTTTACCCTCCTTTGCATCCTACAGATTTTACCCCCTCGACACCATTTTACCCTCCTTTGCATCCTACAGATTTTACCCCCTCGACACCATTTTACCCTCCTTTGCATCCTACAGATTTACCACCCTCGACACCATTTTACCCTCCTTTGCATCCTACAGATTTTACCACCCTTACCAGATTTTACCATTTTACCACCCTTTACATTTACATTTTTACAGATTAATTTTACCCTCGACATAAACAATGTTTACTTAAATATAAATTCTCTTAAAATGAACTATTCAAACTGTTTCAACTTGTAAAATAAGTTGAACTATATAAATGATTAATGACGTTCAGAGAATATTCAAACATCTGCACATAATTGCAATGTAAAAGCAAAATAAAAGATATAAGAAAAAGATCTCAGTAAGTCCATCTCTAGCAGATAACAGAAACATCTCCTTAATGTGAGTATATAATAAAAATCGAAGAGATACAGATGCCATTTCACAGAACAAGATAAGGTTATCACCGACTGTCTGAATTTAAGAAAACAAAAAAACCGTGGTATTATGAGATGATGGTGTGGCATTTCGTGATGTTTCTTTTAGCATTGGGCAAGGCACTGCACAGTAATGTACACCCCACCGTCTGAGCACAAAAAGCGACCCAACAAGACGTCATTCAAGATCTGATGTTTTTTTCACGTTTTGTCGTGATCATTCACATATCATTCATTCAATTTTGTCGGACCAATATAGCGTCATTTACAAAATTATTTTAACAATGGAAAGCGATAACACAACGGCAGATGTTCTCGAGTACTGCATGTTAATGTACACTTAGATCGCCGACCTCTGTGACGATTACCCTCGACTTTAAAACGCCAACGTCAATGCTTGTAAACAATGGATCAGAGATGAATCTCATTTTTTAGGAGAATCCAACGTTTAGTTTGATGAACTATGGTTGGATTCATATTTGAAAGTTCCGTGGCGAAAGATGCCTTGATTGCTGTATTTTTGATTGCCAAAGTATGTAATACTAGTGTGACTAATTAGCAAATTTACACTAGGTACATAGAATGGTCAGCATATATCTGTGGTATTTTAAAAGCTGAAACTTTATATGATTTTCATACTATTACTTCCGCAATTTTCAGCAAGATCATACTCGTTTTTATGTAGCAGGTTATATATCCAATATGTCCCATGTTGAATGTTTCCCTGACATATACATCAATTAAAAATGTGTGGAATCTGTTTATGGTTTGGTTTGTCACTCTACTACCATTTTTGGACACTTTGGGCTAATTAGACCGGGACCTACAGTTTAATATGGATTCCGAATCACTAACAAACATCCATGACTCTGCCAGGATTTTAATTGAAACCTTTAGTAGAAACGCTAGTCAAAGGCCAGAGCTCCAGCTAATTGGTCAACAGGCGTGGCTGTTTATGATGTCCTCAGCATCTGTGTATACGTGATGAGGCAGCATAAAATGACATTTTTCCAATGTCTATTTAATTCGTTGCCCCACCATGTAAAAGCCACTATAAGTTATTTTTCTATCCTTATGATAATCAAGATTAGGCGAAGAATGAATAGAATTATTTCAAGAACCAATATCAAAAGAAATAGGATAGGCACCAAAACCAATATGAATTTGCAAAAAGTGAAAGCATTTTATAAGTAGTATGAAATACTCTATGGGTACAAGACATCCGAACAGTAAAATAATAACATAATTAGTTTTCCCACTCTTTTTTTTTTAAATCAGTAACAGTTTTTTCCCCATATAGTTTACAACTATTAGGAAGAGAGCAGGGTCAAATATAATTTTGTACGAAATCCGAAAATTTATTATTTTGCAACATCTACCAAATCTACTAATTTGCCACTGCAACCACTGTAGCGCACGTTGCCAACGAGAATCGAAGCACTCATTGTCTGGAATGTTAGCTAATGTCACTATCGCTGGCCACGACTGGAAGACATATGCAATTGCTATTGTAAAAATTTCTTAGGGTAATTTTCCAACCATGCAAAAAAATACAACAGTATGCTACAACGACAGATAATTTAAGAGGAGGCTCGGCATTACTGCAATTTCAAATATATGATGGACTAAATAATCAAATTAGCATAAAGATTGAGATCTAAATTACCATAATTTCTTGCCTGTAATTCGCAGCGCCGACCGGAAATGACGTCATTTTCAACAAAAATAAATAAATTAAGAAATATAGGATTTTCTTTAATCCACAAGGGGTAACCCCCCACCATTTCTTGGACATAACATGTACCAATCAAGTTTTGTTATTATAATGGTATAAAGCTGGCAAAATATTTCATTTTTAAAGAGCGTTTTGATGCCACAATTTACATGTATATATAATGCTCACCCAGAATTTTGTTTTGGCGAAGGGGAAACAGAGTAAAGCATAACCATTTATGAAATCCCAATAGGTTATAGTAAATTATAAGATATCTTAAGTCGAAATTTCATGTATTAATTATTTTATTAACAATTTTTATAATGCACATATTTGGGTTAAATACATAAGAGTAAATATATTCTCTTATTCTAATATATATTCTATAATATATTCTCTTATTCTATTCAGTACTAAGAAGTACTGCCCAAAAAATATAAATTTAATTTCTAAAAAAAATTATATGAATGAATTATAAATTAAAATTCATCTTCCTTTGTCGTTTGCCGTATTATCGATTACATCATTTATGTAATCGATAACATGACATTTAATAATAATAACAATAATTAATAATATATAATTAATTAATAATTTAATAATAACACAATTCAACAAAGCTAAACCAGGAAAAACGCTGGCTCAATCAGCACATTCAGGTCTTATAAAAATAAATCGACAATCTTAAAGAAAACACTCATTGAAATACTAAATATTTAACAAGGAATCATCAGTTCTAAGTGGGAAGATGACCATAAGCTTGAACATGTGCAGACATTTCACTGAAGTCTGCCAACCACACCCTAGGCGCTATTAAATCATCAAAACCGTATATATCGAAATAGTATATTATTAGGGTATTATCGAAATTGACAGGAAAATATGCATTTAAGAACTATGGTGAATACAAAACACGATATTGTGTTGAACTATGAGTAACTTTCGTACTTATTAGGCAGATAATCCTGGTTATATTAATGTTACTTATCAACTTGGCTGTCTTATGTGAAGGCGTTTTTGATTGTTATATATGACTTCATTCCAAGCCGGTTTCATCCATTAGCACACATCTAATGTATAGCGTGCGTCTCGCATTTTGTCTACCTCTTCAAGAAATAAGTCTGGCTTACTTGGCTACAATTGCAGTGCTTCTTCTTTAACGTTTAAAAAGTTTGCTTAATTTTTTGCCGCAGTCAAAGTTTTATTTTTATTTTAGTTTGTTCAGGAAAAATAATTTTAAGATGCTGTTATATAGATTTGATTTTTATAAAACTCCAGGAAAAAAAATTGTTCACAATATCCGCAGCCTGTAATCCATACCAAGAGGTCTGAATGGCTGAGTGACTAGCGCTCTGGCGCTCAATGCCACAGGTTGCATTGGATGTTTATAGTGATTCGGAATCCACTTTAAAACCGCAGGTCCCAATCTAATATGATCGTAGAGCGTTGTGTGGGGATAGTGTTACTCGCGTCCGTGGAATTATCTTCAAGCTACACGTGCCCGCTTGGGTAGTGCTAAATGTGTAATCGAGTTTGTCGGTGTAGCCCAATTTGTGCTGCTCTCATGGACATGATCAATACGACCCAGTACTGGACACAATTAAAAGAAAATAATAATAATCTGTACCATGAAATTCTACGGTTTTTTTAACGTATAATCCGTGAATTAAATTCAAGAAATTATGGGGGGTTTTGCTGTAAAGCTAATTAAATTTAACAAAAAGGATATTTATGCTGGATTTGGTTTCACTTCCTATTCCATTCCAAGCACACGCAGAAAAAACAGGCAAACTTTTTTTCCCCTTATAATTTGCAACACCACAGACTCACACGAAACCACAGTGTTTTGCAGTCTCGCCAATTTAATACAAAAGAACAATAAGCCTCCACAGAACAATAGATCGCCGCGACGACTGTCTTGATTTAAAACCTCGTTTCTTCTGCTACGAATCTTGAGTAAAAATAACAATCACCGAAATGGCAGAAAAGAAGTTTAAACATATAGAGCCGTACCACAAAATACCGAACGGGTCATTCGTAAGAAAAAAAAAATAGGTATTATAAATAAGGCATGATGTATAGCCCAGGATGATTCTATTAAAATCCATTTCTCTGCTAATAACTTAAGTAAAGGAGAAAGACGAATTGCACGTCTTAATTTAGTGTGAGCCATCTTTGAAAGAAAAATTGGATGCCTTATTTATGTACGCAAAAAAGATGGAGTAGAGCTGCATTTTTTTTTTCTTTCTTTTTCAGAGTGATGCCAAAAAAAGTCATAAATATTTGATGCGAAATAGGACATATTTTTTAAAACAAAGTAATTGAATTCTTTTGTAGGTTTTGTTTTAAAATTTATGGTATGGACTTCGCGATTGTCTGGGGTTTAAATTTAGAAGTGAGAAAATGTGAAAAATCGTGTATTGTATTTTTTTTTCTTTGAGGGGAAAAAAATGTCACGTTGCAAATGCACGTGCTTTTACTGGTTTTTCCTACTTTCGAATTAAAAAAATTGTTTTCAAAATACATAATATAGTAAATAGCAATACGTAGCATACACGTTTACGTTAGTATATACCAGGGGTGGCCAACCCAAATGATCTTGCTGGCCACTTTGGAAATGCATCATAACTCCGCGGGTCAAATATAAAATTATATATCCCTGTATTAGATTTATACCCACTACAGATATTTTTTGAAGTGAAAAATTGAAACATAATGAGTTATTATTGTGTTTACTATTATTCTTACATATAAACATAGATAATGTAATAATAATGATACTAAACGCACATTGTAAAGAAATATATAACACTAAACATAAAATATAAAAAATATATAAATATAAATATAATAAAAAAATGAAATTATTAAAAAATATTTATTTTACTAGTGCAAGAATATTATTTTAAAATCAAAGTTAATTTTTTTTCATAATTCAGACAGTTAATTTTGAATATATGCATGCACAAATAATGTATTTTTTAATAGATGGGTTTTCACTACTTTGGCCATTATAAAATAAATATATTTTGTAAAAGTGTAATAAATCTCATGAGCAGCATAAATATTCAAGGCGGGCCGCGGGTTGGCCACCTCTGGTATATACGTTTTGAACAAAAATAAAAAGCAAAATTTTTTCGGTTAAATTTAAAAATGGTTGCTATAAAACCTTAACTATACGAACAGCTTTAAAAAGAAAATAATTATTTCATAATCAAATATAATTTATTAATAAATTTAAAAATCGTTTCTCTTGTTTGTTTCATATTTTCATGAATGGCAACATCATAAAAATTATTTATATTCTGTATCAATGACCGACATGCGTTATAAAAACAAGCTCGGAATAATCAATAGTTTATTGGAATACTTATCTAAAAGAATATATATTTCTGTTCTTATTTACTACAAATAAGAATTCTGCAAATAATTATCAAAATAACAACAAAATAGTCGTTATACTGTTCGGAAAATAAAGCTAATAATTCCTCTAATTACAATATTGTAACCTTAAACAAATTGGCGAACATTGGCGAAATATTCCGCGTTGCAAGATTGGCGATTTCCTCAGGGGTACAGTATTCTAGATTTCAATCAAAAGCTTAAAAATTAAGTTTATATGTTTCATTTTTAATCTTTCAGTAACAAAAACAAAATGCAGACAAAATCAGATTTAAAATTAGACATAGATTTAGAATCAGACTCAAAATATTATTGGTACTTACGTATTAACGGTACCTTGGCGACAGTTGCGCCAATAAAGAGCACACGCGCCAACCGCAGCTACAGATTTGGCGGTTTTTAAGTGGCACCAATCTATTCTATTGGTTTGGTAACCTCAGTAGCTGTTAGATTGGCGACACTTAAGAACCGCCAAGGTACCGTTAATACGTAAGTACCATATTCTTCACTACTCAGAATTTTCTGGTTATTGTCCATCGTAACTGTCCACCTTCTTCGTATTGTCTTTTATATTAAGACGCTATTTTAAAACTGCATTGTCTTTTAACGGCTTTCGCTTTAAAATCTTAAGCAAGCACTATAACAGATTATTCATAAAGTACTTGAGAACAACGTATTATAGGAACATTTTGTCCGAATGCAAATAGTTCATTGTTGAAAAGTCAACAATAATTGATGTGCAACAATAAAAATAAAAAGGAGAATTGTTTAATAATATCTCCTTGGAAGAATTGACACTAAAATCGGATTTCCATTTTCAACAAATAAAATATTGTGGCCAATGATGCCAAGCATTAATTTTCAGTACATTAACGAACTGGGATTTATTTCACACTGTAATTTTACAAAAATAAAATTGTAATTTATGTCAAAATTAAAATGGAACTGAGCCATAACAATTAAAAGAAACACAAATTAAAAGTTTTTGTCATCTATATTTGTGAAGATTAACACATGCGGGTATGTTTTTTTCCTCCTTTAAAATTACTTGTGTAACCGTGCTTCTTCCTACACACTTGCAAGAGCGCTGCCCTGTGGCGTTAAAGAGAGATGGTCAGTCGGCCTCGAGACTCTTACCCGAGAAGAAGAGCAGCGCAATTTGCGCTCCAGCTGAGAAACGTTTTGTGTATAGTCTCTCATCCTGAGAGGAAATATATTTAGCGCTCCCCCGTCATTAGTTGTCCTACAGATTCTCACACTCGGAGAAGAAGTGTATTTCAATGCACCTTGCGCGTAGCCGAGTTTCGGGTTTTCAACTTAGATTCATGGGAGGACTCCACTTCTATATTTACCTGTCTTTAAATGTGTTAAATAGTGTATGTATCTAATTGTGTGTGCAAATAAAGCTGTGCCTCAAGTATCTCAACCGAATCACACATAATTACAATCTGGTTGCTCAACGTGTATACCACAATCTGGTGTCCAATGTGGGGCCCATACCTACACCAGTACAACTGGTAAAAGAGCTCAACATAGACTACAAGCGAAATAATTGCACCTCTTGTATAAAAAGTGCCCATTCAGATTTAAAAAATATATCACAGAATTCAAACATCATTTCAGTCTATTGTTCTTATGTTTGAAAATAACTGACTACCGGATCTTTGACAAGCCTGATTCACAACGGTATGTCATCTCAATTCTTATGTTTTTCTAATTGTATCGAATTAGGAATGATCTTTCGCAAAATTTTATTACTGAATATTTTTTTAATTAAATAAAACATTAATAGCTAATTAGTTTCATCAAACACGTACAAACTCATTAAATTTTTTCAATTTTTAAAACAAAATTCGTTCATTTCATTAAAATTAAAAAATAATATTCCATAAATAATTTCTCAACAATGCAGAAATTTAAATGTAATTTTTAGTGCTTCTGTTTTAAAATCTTAAACAAAACACTGTAAAAGATTATTCATAAAGCACTTGAGAACAATGCATTATACGAACATTTTGTCCGGTATGCAAATATTTCATTGTTAAAAAGTCAACAATAATTGATGTGCAACAATAAAAAAAAATAGGTTGCACTTTTACTTTCTTGAAGTTTATTGCGAAAATCAATTTAACCCCCATTTTAAGCCCTCCAAATATTGATTTCTTAAAAAGTGTAGTCATAATCGAAAAGCTTCATTTTAAAGAAGTAAAATTAATATCAAAGTTTATATACTTCCTTGAATTAATGCCTTCGTATAGATAATTAGATTAATGGAGTGTCTACTATTAATATGGATGAGCCAGAAGCATGTTACATAGAGAAATAATATGCCGTGAGTAAAATTTATTTCATGAATTTCTATACATATTATATTCAGACATTAAGATCAATGATTTTGTTCTTCGATAGAAAATTTATCGCTAATTTGTGAGCAAAAGTTACTTGTTTCATTTTCTTAAAAATATATATATAATTAGAATGTTTTCGTAAACTTTTGGTGGGTATCAGATAAAAGTATAATGAATTTAGGGTAAAAATCTAAAATCCTGTACCTTTTGTGCCAAAGGCATTTTTGTTACTATAAGTAAAAATTTTGCAAATAAAAAAAAAAAAAAAAATAGTCATTATATTGTCTGGGAAAAATAAAGTACGAATTCTTGTAATTATAGTATTGTAACCCTAAAAAAATTACGAAATATTCTAGGTTGCAAGATTGGCGACTTCATCAGAGGTGCACTACTCTAGATTTCAACCGAATTTAAATATAGTATAAAAAATGAACATTACTTTTTTTTTTTATCAAGATATGGTCACACAAAAATCATGTAAACTATTAATTTTTTATGGATAATAAATGGAATTATATTAATATTCATTGTATGGTGGGCTTCAGAAGATCTGAACCAGAAAATACCATCTAAAGATGGTTTTAAAACAATCCACTCCATACTAAAGCTAATCTATTTTCGACTCCACTTGGTCTATACTATTTTCAATCCATCTACTCCACAGAGTAGTAGATAATAACGATCCCCTATCGAAAAGGAACAGAATGTTGCTGCCAACATCTCCTGTACTTTTCGTACTAGAGATGACGCTGCATCCCCACTTGGCTCTCTCCTCCGCCCCTGTATTTCATCAGAATCAGTTATATATTTCTTGTATTAATAGACATATATTTATTAATCAAAATTATGTAATGATAAATTCTACACGGCAAAAATATTAAAATACACTCAATAAATTATGAATATTAATAAGTAATCGTGAATTCGTTCTATTTTATACAGTAGTAATAAAATACAACGTGCATGTTAGATTTCCTTAAAGGAAGATTTCCTCCAGATACTAAAATCTTACATCGTAAAACGTCAACCAATCGGAAACCAGATTTCCTATCCATTCAAGTACGTGAGAGTTTAGAATCCCAAAACCCCCTTTTACTTTGCCTTCAGCCACTAGATCGCAGTGACACAGGCCAAGAAAGATTGGTTTCATATGGGAACGCCACATTAAAGCAGCTAATGCCATCTGCATCAACTTCTTACCTTCTCAAAATAAAATCATTTGATCGAAATATCGCCTATGCTACATAAAAGATGCCCGGCCTCTTTTGGGATCGCAGAAGTCAATTTGATTGTTGAATATCTTTTTAAATATTGCATTAGATCTTTGGAATATATTTTGTGTGCTTAACATTGCTTTTTCAAGAAGAAAAAAAAAATTGCTGTAAAGCGTTAAAAGCGCAATTTTACACACACACACACACAAAAAAAACTGTTTTTATTTTATTAAAAAATAGCTACATATTATATTTTCGTAATTATTTGGTTAAACATATAAAAAAAAAAAAAAAAAAGGAATTCATAGAAAAAAAGATGGCCTTTTTAAATATAACAGTTTTTACAAGAATTAAAAACACACATGCAAATTTCTTGCAGCATGTAAATTTCACTTATAAAATATAGGGAAATTAATTTCCATTGTTAGGTACTTTGCTCACTTACACAAAGACCCTTACAGAGACAACTATATATGGAGGTAATTCCTTGTTCGTTTTGAATATAACATACTTGTACTATAAATGTTTAAATTTATAATTTATTTAAATATATAATTTATTCAGTCACATTGCATTTACTTGAAGCCCAGGGTATTTTAAAGATAGTTCTAACTATACTAGAAAAGAACCATTGTGCCTGTGTGTGCTCTATAATTAAAATAAAATTAAGCTCTTGTTTTATTATATTCAATTTCAGATTTAATTTTACCATATTAGTAAATATTGATGACTGCTAAAAGATATTGTTATATATTTACTAATATGGTAAAATTAAATCCGAACTTGAATATAATATATATATATATATATATATATATATATACACGTATTTTTTTTTTTTTTATATATTAGGTTGGGGAAAAAGAAATCCATTATTTTTTCGATAGATGGCTGTAGTGATCGATATCACGTAAAGTATCAATTAAACAATTTCAGATTTATGCTCGTTAGAAAGGTGGCACTTCGTACTAAAATAATTCTTTTTCTGTTTTTTGTTTGGTCCATTCAGTTGGGAGTTACAGGGTGTTAAAAATGGAAGTGAACAAAGAGAAAATTCGGTACATTTTACAGTTTTTTTTTGACAAAGGCGAAAATGCAAGCCAGGCGGCTAAAATTGTGAATGGTGTTTATGGTTCCGATACTGTAACAGCCAATTATGCGCAATTTTGGTTTCGTAGATTCCGTTCAGGAATTTTTGATGTTAAAGATGCACCTCGCACAGGTAGGCCGGTCGTCGAAAATGTCGATAAAATCGGAGAAATGATCAAGTTGACCGGCATGTTAGCAGTCGTAACATCGCCCAGGAGCTAAAAATCGACCATAAAACAGTTTTAAACCATTTACACAAAGCTGGATTCAAAAAGAAGCTCGATGTTTGGGTGCCACACCAATTAACAGAAAAAAACATGATGGATCGAATTTCCATCTGCGAAGCCTTGGCCAAACGGAATGAGATAGACCCATTTCTTAAACGGATGGTGACTGGAGATGAGAAATGGATCACATACGGTAACCCTGTGCGAAAACGATCGTGGTCAAAGAGCGGTGAAGCACCTGAAACGGTGGCCAAACCAGGACTAACGGCCAGGAAGGTTCTGTTATGCATTTGGTGGGACTGGAAGGGGATTATTTATTATGAGTTGCTTCCATATGGCCAAACGCTAAATTCTGATCTCTACTGTCAACAACTGGACCGTTTGAAGATAGCGATTGACCAGAAACGGCCAACAGGAGAGGTGTCGTGTTCCACCAGGACAACGCTAGGCCACACACATCTACAGTGACTCGCCAGAAACTTCGGGAGCTTGGTTGCGAAGTTTTAATGCATCCGCCATACAGTCCGGACTTGGCACCAAGCGATTATCATCTTTTCCTTGCATTGCAAAATTTCTTTAATGATAAAAAAATTGGCATCTAGGGAGGATTGTGAAAATCGACTACTAAAGTTTTTTACAAATAGAGACCAGGACTTCTATGAGAGAGGCATTATGAAGTTACCTTTAAAATGGCAACAAATCATACAACAAAACGGTGCATATTTGACCCAAACCGGACAATCCGAAGCATGTTAAATAAAGTCCTGAAGTTCATATAAAAATAATGGATTTCTTTTTCCCCAACCTAATATATATATACGTTTGCTCTTTGATATTTTGACTACCCTTCACCAAATATATCATATTACTTAAATATCGTGGCGCCATCTATGCATGCTTATTGTAACAACAGTTTCAAGAAGAAAATATATTATCCAAATCTACATGTGCAATCACTGTATTTTAATAAATAAATAAAATTCTTATTGGCTTATAATTCATTCATTATAAATATAAAAATAATCAATAATTTTATTTTGAGGATAGCCTTTAATAACCCATAATTTTTTAAATATTTAATTGATATAAAACATCAGAAGGTATAAAAGATTAGTATATGGATAGAATTAAAAAGTTTTCTTCTATAAATTAAACTATTTCAAATAATCATTTTTGTTGCATGCTTATGTTATTATGTGAAAAAAAAACTGCTAGAGTACCATTATTATATAACATTCGCCTTTTTAAAGTCAGTACAAAGAGAAATTATTGATTTTTAAATTTACAATGATTAAAAATTGCACAAATAAATTGTACAATTCGCACAATTGTCTTTTTTTTTATCAACTACGGATAATTTAATTTTTATCCGTGGAAAATTTTTATTCGTATGAAATATTTTAAATCGCATCTAACCATTTGAAATCTAATTATATATGTAAAAGATACTAAATAATAAATAGATAATTGATTGGTTGCATTCAAATATTGAACAATGATGTAATATTTTAGATGGAATCTAACAAGTTTTATTACTTTGTTGCAAGCAAAGAATTATAATATCTAATGGTTTTTATTTCATGTATTGAGGAGATAGCAGTTCACCATGTTGGCTTTCATGCATTGAAAACAAAATGAACAATTAATTAATTTATTTTAAAATAGAATAAGCAATACAAAATGAGATTTTCATTGCTTTTATACGTGATGGTGTTATAATATATGACAGAGAAATTTTTTTTCCCCAAGTTCAATATTTTTAACAATAAGTTGTAAAATCATTTAACTGCGTATAGTCTTCTCTTACATCCGTTAAGGTGTTGATCTTATCATTTGAATTGGTCAGAAACAATAGAAGGTTGAATAACTTTTTTTTTGATAAATAATGAATTAATAGTTTTTTATGCACATCATAAAAAGCGAAATGAAACGCAAATAGTTACAAGAAATGATCGTAAAAGACTAAAGATAAATCGAAAGGTTTTTTCAATGCCTAATAAATTTTAAAAAAAATTTCAAATTAAATACGAATAGAACATTTAATGCGTTTGAAGATTTTTATCACGTGGGAACATAATTGTTTTCTTTTGTCTAATTTAGTCAACAATATACAAATAGAAACAATAGACACTGTTTCGAATAAAAAAGCCACTTTCTACAGCTTCCAAATCGGAATTTACATTTATTGCAATAGGCAGCGAAAATAACGAAATCAGTGTAAATGACACTATTGAGATGTCCAATGATGCCAGTGAGCCTGTCTAACTTGAAATTCTTTTAGTTATTTTGCTATTTGATCCAAGTCAATTGTCAAGTTTTTTACTTGATCCATATTTGATCCAATTTTAATATTGTTTTAGATATAAGATGTGTATTATATTAGCAGTGCTTTGATGCCTATTTGTAATTGCTTTTAATTATTTTTCACTACCAGTATTTCATTGGACCTTTCAGGATAAATGTTTTATTTGGATTTGATGGACAAGTCAATGTTTGGTACAACATAGCCATCACCGATCCTTGTGTCTTTAGTTTTGGTTTGTCGCTCTACGGTTATTTTGTTCACACTTTGGCCTAATTAGACCAGGACCTACAGTTTAAAGAGGATTCCGAACCACCTCCAGAAGTCAAACAAATAATAAACAAAATGAATAACAAACATCCATGCCACCGCCAAAATTCCAACCTGAAGATTGTAGTACCAAAGGCCAGAGAGGTAGCCAATTGACCATCTGGCCACCCTTGTGTCTTCAAAACATCCACAAAACAAAAGATATGATTAATCTCATCCGGGACGAATTTTACGCCACAAAAGTTTTAATGATCATAAAATAGAATATAAACAATACCGATATTTGACAAGTCTTTTTTTATTGTGGTGAGATTTTTTTTTGTAGCTGTATGACAAATTTTAATTTGTTTTTTCCCTTGGAATAATTTCAAAATAAAAAATAATTAAGCATATATATATGTACCGTACATATATCTGTACATATATGTACAGACAAAAATTATAGTGTTGATTGGATGTACTTGAAATGATTTGATACTGATCTAAAGAACTGTATCCAAAATGTATTACAATAGATAATTACATAGCAAAGATAAGATTGTTGAAAATACCATCTCAAATATCATCCACATCGAATTGTTGCTTCGAAACGATGTTATTATTATTTTTTTTTATCTCCGAATATTCGAGTAAAAAATAATATTGCAGCACATAAATAAATATGCTGATGAAAAATCTCAAACTGATTTATTTTTAAAATTAATTTCTTATAAACATTTTTCTATGCCTACAAAAAGAATAAATGTCATTTTTTAAGGGTAAAATTAAATCTTTTTTTTTTTTTACTTTATTTTTATACTCAATCTTAATTCGTCTAACTTCATTTATATATAACAGTATATTATTATATAACCAACAGAATTAAATGAATTTATGTCACAAAATATTTCCAACCCATTTAATTATCATGTCACCAATGATAGTTTTCCCCTAATACGTTGGTCATTATTATTGATAGATTGTTTTTACATAATAACGTTATACACTTTTTAGTAATACAAAATAAAGTTATATTTGTTAATTTAAAAACAAACATGATAATTTTAAAACATAACATAAGCTTGTTTTGATATGATTATTTTTCTTTTACTGTTTTTAGCATGATATTGAAATATAAAACTGATTTTTTTAATTATCATGCTAAACAGAGTATTGTATAAAAACAAAATTGTAGAAAAAAAAAATGTATTGAAATATAAAAAGGAATTTTTTAATTATGTTTTTTTTTTTTTTTTCAAGAATTTAGCTTTCATTCTGATTAGCATGATATTAAAAATTATTTTTATATTTCAATATGTTTTTCTTTTTCTGCAATTTGGTTTTTATACAACAGCTTTGTCATTTAAAGCATCTTCTAGGAAGGAAGGTAGATCCGAGAAATACATAAAAAATACATAAAACATACAATACAGTCAAAAGATTTGTTAAACAAGAAAGATTTGTTTTCGCCATGTTTTACAAACTCATTTAATATCCATAATTTTAATACTAAATAATCACTGTCATGAATATTATTTTTAGAGTAAAATCTTCATTTATATTGATTTTAGAGATTGTTTATTTTGTAGGATATTTAACAGTTTTTAAAAAAATTTTATTGGTTGTTATTTTATGATGAACTTCATAACACAAAAAGCTATCTAAAATTTTTTTTTCCAAAATTGCATTAAAAAAAAAGAATACTTTAAAGTTCTTAATATGCTTTTCAAATAAAGATGGAAAGCTTATTTAAAAACCATTAGTTGCTGTTTATTTTTCCCTGTATTCATCAGACGAATAACAAAGCAAATTTCTCATAAGTTTGTTCGTTGCCTCCATTCTAAAAAGGAGGATCTAAAATAATTATCTAATAAGCACACAAAAATGTTTTCAAAAACTTAAAATAATTACATATATTTTTTTCCCAAATGAATGGAACTTGTACGTAGGATTCTGCTAATAAAACTACTGCATGAATTGCAGTTACAAAAATACAAAATTTAAACTATACATTTTGCCAATTAATTCTTTTTATATTTGTGAGAAACAAGTAAGATGATGAAAAACAATTGTGAGAATAAAAGAGAAACAATTATGAGTAATTGAATAATACAATATCTTCACTACTAATTATAAGCCTAATTTGTTTTGTATTAAGTGTATTTTCATATATCGTTCTATAGCTATCATAAAAACACATAAAGTTTAAATTATTCAAAAAAGACTTATTAAATTGTTTGTTAAATGTATTTGAATAAAATATTTATCACAGTTATAGACTATATTTTCGCCATCAGATAATCATGATCAAAATGGTTACGAAAAATATCATTCAATTCTAAATCCGATCAACCAAAGATTACCAACAAATGTCATTAAGACTCTGTTCCAAAAATCCTATGAAGGCACGTGTACCTTCAACAGTTTTTATTTAGTATTCCCAGGCTATAATTAATATAATATTTAAATATAAATTTCACCATTTAATTTTTTTCTTTTTATATTTGTGAGAAAAAATTCGGATGATAAGAAACAATTATGAGAACAAAAGAGAAACAATTATGAATAATTATATACAATTTCTTGCATACAAAAAAAAAATTCTTTAAATACCAACAATACTTTATTCGGAAAGCATATTAAAAGAATTTTAAAGATGTAAATATTATACGTTAATACTAATTATACTTTATAATAAAATAATGTTAAAAAAATAATGTGAAAAATAATAATAAATAAATAATGTGTGAAATACCAATTATACTTTATTAGTTTTGCATTTATTGTATTGAATGCAATACACTATGTGTATTGAATGAATATAATAAAAACACAACTAGTTTTAAAATATTAAAAAAATTATTAAATTGTTTGTTAAATGCACATGTATAAAATATTTATCATAGTTACAGACCATTTTTTTTTTTTTTTTTTTTTGTCATCAGATAATCAAGATCAAAATGGTTACGAAAAATATCATTTAATTCTAAATCCGATCAACCAAAGATTACCAACAAAATGTAATTCTATCAAGGCAGGTGCACCTTCAGCAGTTTTTACTTAGTATTCCCAGCCTGTATCCATTAAACATTCTGTTCCACACAGGAGCATTCATTGCACAATCGCAAAATGGAGACACCATTTCTTGGACCTCGAAATGAATTGCAGCGCACTCATTTCCCAGTGGACCCACTGCCCGCCCAAGCCTTATCTCCGTGATGACCTCATCACGGGGGCTGCCCAACCCTCGGACATCGTTCATCATCAACAACTAAAGATTCGTTTCAATCATCGTGGTGCTCATCACAATTTAATCATCGATTTCCCCTTTATTGGAGTGGGAACTGAAGCCAAAAGAGAAGTTCGCTGTTGATGAAGATGCTCTCGCCATGTCATTACGACGTTTAATTAATAGTGTGGCGTGTAATGATTCCACGGCAGATGGTTGTTTGCATGGGAAGCTTTTCTTTATTTGGTTTGATGTAAATCGATGGACTGGGTTAATTTGGACAAAGAAGCCACAATGGAGCAGATAGCAGTAATTAATAATAGCATTGATTAATTTTGATAATCGTTTTCTTCTTCCGGTTTCAGAGACTTAATGTCTCTCGATTTCAAATATATTAGCAGGGATACTGCTGAAAAGTATGACATTAGTATCTCAGAAAATGGAACTGATGCGTTTGTGCATTTTTAAAATGTAGTCTGTTTTCAGTAGTTTTTGATGCTACTCATTAGTGAGAGAGGTAATTTACAGATAATTTGAGACTTAATGCTATCAACATGCATGCTGAAGTTATTTATTATTACAAATTATATTTAATATGAGGTTAAATATATAATTTTTAAATAAATATTAATTAAAATATAATTTTTTTTAAATATATATTATTTAAAATATAAACTTTGAATTTAAAGAATTTTAAAAATAAAAATAAAATATATTTAAAATAATAAAATATAAATTTTAAAATAAATAATGCTGCACGGCATTTTTAAATGAATATAAAGGAGTATTAGTGCAGAAAATTTATACCTACAGATATATTTATTGTCTATTAAACTCTATTTTGTTTAAAATAACGATTTCATGCATTGAATGTTTATCTTAATTATTAAAAAAATTTTCATAAAATGTCCTATTTTTCTAAAAATCGATGGAAATTTTTGATTGCCAAAAGCTGGAAAAAATGATAGACAAAAATGACTCTTGTTCAATTTCCATAGAAATATTAGTTATTGTTTCAGTTAGTTCAAATTGTCGCTCTTTGGTCATTTTTTGCACACTTTAGGCTAATTAGGTCAGGACCTATAGTTTAACCGAACCTTTCACAAACATCCATGCCACCGCCAGTATTCGAACATGAGGCATGTGGTAGCAAAGGCCAGAGTGCTGGCCAATTGGCCATCAGGGTACTAGCCACGAAAAAGCCATAGTAGAAACATCTGTGTATTGCTGACTATTTCCCTAAACTACTACACATCAATTGCCACAAAAATATAATCATAAATAAATGAAATTTTGCAGTCACTTTGTACATACCCGATATACCCTCATTTTGGCTTATTTTCCATAAATTAATAATGGCATTAATAAGCGTTAATTATCAATCATAACATAATTTTATAATAATAACTGAAGCTAAAACTGAATTTGTTTGTATAATATTTAAATAAAGCTTATACTCATTATAAACAGTCTAAGATGCAAACTTGGTTTTTTTTATAAATTGAAAAAAAAATAATTTTAGAATCAAAAATATTTCAAATTAAAACTAAATATAAAGAAAAAAATAATAATACAAATAGTATTTTTAAAATAAATAAACCTTAAATAATTTTATTACTCTAGCAGGAAACAAGCTAATTAAAGAACAAATTAATAAATAAATAAAAAAGTTTCTTAGAATTTGCATTGAAAAATGTCATCGAACTTTTTCAAGCCATAGTTCTTTTTTTAAATCTAGATTAAAATAAAAGGACAGATCATATATTAAAAAATTGCTTGAGATTTTATAAAATATCATCTTTTAAGCGATGAAACATATAAAAAACAAATCAGAAAGCATTCAAATTTCAGTTCTGCTTCAAAATTTAATGACCTTCTACAATAATAAATTTTAATAATCCTTTCAAAAAGTTAGATTAACCATTTATCCATCTTAAAAGAAAAAAAAAGAAAAAACTTCACAGCTTAAAAAAACATACAAAACACCACCTGCCGAAATACGAGTTGAGTTAAAATAAAGAGTTGAGCTGTTTTTCGTCTGCATGAATCGCATCAAACAAATCAAAAATTTAATTCATCAGACGATTTTTAAAAAGCCAACTTGGAACGACTTATTTTATTATTATTATTATTATTATTATTGTTATGCAAACGAAGTTCGTGAACTCGAAGATAAATGAAAGCTTTTATTCTATATTTTTTTATTTCTAGAAGGAGGGGGATGTTAGGGGGTGGGGGCAACGCATATTATTCGAAAGAACGCCTTAACACAAAGCGTTTCCGCCGCCAACGCTTCCAACAATTTTTCTTCACAAAAGATGGCAAGCCCTAAAAACACGGATATGACATTGCAGAAGGAAAAAAGGAGAAATTAAATGCCTTTTGCGACTTGAACCTGAAACCATTTTCTTTTTTTAATTCTGTTATTTTGTATACCAGTTTAAGATGGAAAGGATCTCCTGTTACATAAGAGGGGAGGGCAATAAAGTCGTGCGAATAACAAAGCGATAGGAGGGGTGTCGGCCGATACGGTGTAGCTGTAATTAAATCATTAACAGCGACACCTTTTCAATAAGTCTTTGGATTGTCTGATGTCGAGTTTCAACGTCTGTTGCTTTCTCTCGGTGAAGAAGGGGGTTTTCTAGAAATTTAAAAAGGAATTTTTTTTATTTTAAGGCATTTTCGTTTAATGTCACTGTTAAAAAATAGAATTTTAATTTATTAAATTAACATCATATTTTAAATTTAATAAATAAAACAGGCACTATTCCTTTTTAAATAATTTTTAAAAAGACAAGGGATTTAATGAATGTAATTCATGAATTTAAATAATAAAAATTTTCATTATTCCTTAAAGACTTTTTTTAAATTTCATTTTAAATTATATTTTATATTTGTTTAAGTTAACTGCTAAAAACAGAATTTTAATTTATTAAATTAAAATTATATTTTAATTTGATAATCAAAGTATTATTTAATAAATAAAATAAGCATTTTAAAATAAGTCAAATGATTTAATGAACATAATTCATGAATTTAAATAATAAAAATATTCATTATTCTTCTGAAATTTATTAAATTATTTTTTTTTACTTTAATTTAAAATTATTTTTTATTTAACCATAAACAGGAACTTTTTTAATTAGCGAAGGACAAAAAAAAAGTACATATCAACAGGATGCAATACATAAACAGATGTTATTTGCTTACTCGATGAAAATATAATTTTGAATTATATCGATATATATTCGATTCTTATATTCAAGGTCTCTTTTTTTATAACAATAATTGGATATTTTTATTTATTAATTTAAATTCCATTTCCTTAAAAGTTTTCCTATATTTTCTAGGTTTCGTTTTGCTATCCCATACTAATTAAAATTTTAAAATCTACGAAAATCATGATGTCAAACACGTGATATTCAAAGGTCACTAAAATGGGAAATATTTGGAGAAAAATTAAATAAAATAATTACTCATTATATTTATTAATATGATGAGTAAATATTTAATTTAATTTATTACATTAATAAAAAAAATTCCTTGGAATTATTTAGAGATTTAAAATATGAGAATCATTTAGGTGATATTTAAAGGTAACTTATGAGACAACTTAAAGGTTACTTTACAAGTATCTGATATGTTAATACAAATATTTTCCAACAGCACAAATGGAAATGTAGTTATAAAATATGTGTTTGAAAATTAAAAGTTGGAAAAATATCAAAAGAATGAAATGTCAAAGAGGGAATAAGTTTTATTCTTACTAGACATGGAATACTATCATGTTTATATGATTATGTCCTGCCAGTTTAAATAACCAGGAACTCATCTAATCTGGAACGTTATCTCCTGCCCCCAACTAATCCAGTTATGTTTCTACTCAAAATACTAGGGTGTGGACAGTTAATGGCGTCCTAGTCCGTATAAATTTTTATTTTTATTAGCAGCTATCATGAAAATAGGTGTATTAATTCATGCCTTAATGAATGGGCATTCAGTGGCAACTTCTATTGGTGTAAATCAACTTGTCCACCTAGTTCGCCATTCGCTACATGCAGGCTATTTTTCGCAAGGCTATTTGCAGGCTATTTTTATAAATCACTCAATATACAACAAAAAAATACGGAAAAATAAATAAAATAGCTTACGAAACAAATAACAAATTTAAAAATATTATTTTTTAAATAAAATAATGGCTAGAAAAAAAGAGAAAGCCAAAATTTCATTCACCAACATTGCTCAGAAAATTGCATCCAGTTATAAATCCTCAGTAACAAATGAAATCTGTAAACCTAGAGTTTAAAATGAAGAAAATGGTTTTTGTATTGCGATTCGATTTATTGAATTATTTACTGATTCGAATGAATATTTTCATTTCTTGTCTCACTATTAAGAATTCATTCATTCTTATTATTGTACAAAAAATAAATTAGCATTTCGGGAATAATTGTATTGGAATTGGAATTGTGGGATAGTGGACATTTTGCAATGGATAATTTTTTTTAGATGGAAAAATTGTATTTTTTCTAACTAATGTCAACCCTAACCACTCTTTCCTATCATGTATTATTTATCATTGGTTGATGATAAGTTGGAAATATGTAATTTTCAAAATGATTTATTTTTATTTAAGAAATTTTAATATTTTCTCATTATTTCACATACACATGGATTTGTTTTATATCTTCCGTGGTTTTAGTGAAACAAATTCCCATTTTAAAAATAAAAGCGTCAATTTTAGTTTTTCGTTCCCTGTAAACGAATTTGATCATCCAAAAAAAAAGGCACATGTCGAAGTTTATGATACTCAAATTTTAAGTAAATATTGTTAATTATTTTTTAAGATGTGTTTTCATTCGCCACATATTGGTAAAATTTAAAATATGTATATTAGTACAAACGATCAGTGATTATTTTCTATGGCACGACAAAATATCTCAACAGATTTCGTACAAATTCGCAACAATTAAGACAAACTTGTTGATACTATACTACTTATCAAGAGCTGTTGTTGTTTTTGGTCCCCAATATGGTCTACCTATTAGACCATATTGGGCCTACCTAAAATCTTCAAGACATAAAATTATTTTTTTTTAAACTGATAAACTGTGGTAAGAATTAATTTCAAAACTAACTAGGAAAAGTAAAATCAACTGGCAAAATCTCTTAAAGTCTTATAAATAGAACATTACCAAACTTGTAGTAAAATACCAAAAAGAACCCCCCCAAAAAAAATCATTTGTCGGATACCTGCTTCAATACCATACAAAATTTCAGTAACAAAGATCTTTGTTAAAAGACATTATAATTAAATAAAGGATATAGACTGAGTAAAACACAGTGACAATTTCTTTTTATTTTATTGAGATTTTATTTTATATTTATTCGAGGTTAATACATGCTTTTCTGTATTTTATTTTTAACTTATGTTCTATAAACTTCTAAATACTTTGTTTTTAAGCCCGAGAACGTATGATAATGCTGGTGCTCTTCCCCCCCCTCCTATGCCTGAGGGGGGGGGGCATACATTATTTTAATTATTTTTTTAGTATCATTAGAATCAATGTCTACTAAAAATTAAAAAAATTAAATTTAAGCCTAAAAAAACGTCAGGTCTTAAAGTGTTAGGAAACACACAAATAAATGATTTTAATTATTAATTTATACTTGTCAAACAACCTTCACAAAAATATTTGATGCCCGTCCCCCTGCTAAAGTTAAAGAACTTTTTCTTTCCAGGACCCTATATCACAAAGAACAAAATATTTTGCTCTCTCTCCCCGAACGAACCCGTCCTGAGTTCGAAAACGAACAATATCTCGTCAGAGGGCCCAACAAAAGAAAACTCCCCGAACTGGAAATAAGAACCAAAAAGGCGAGAAAAGTCTTCGTCGTAATTAAAAGGCTTTGCACTTCTTTAATTACAAGGAGGTTGCCTTTTCTTTGACAACACAATCCGCACAATGCAGTAGTTGGGGTAATCACTCCTGTTTGTGTTGGGGCAGAAGAGACATGAAGGATTGGATTTCCTGAAGCAAGAGTCTCAGATGATTGAATCCCACAAAACGAAGAAGTCAGGTTGGCAGAGAACTTTTATCTGATGGATGGTGGCTCGGTTCTTTTCGATTCCACCAGATGAATGGATCCAAATTGATATTAAATGGATGTTCCACTTGTTCACGGTCTGCAAGGTTCTATTCTATGGCTCGACTGTTCTTTTCTTTGAAGGAGTGAATTATAAATCATGCATCAATTAAAAAGGCGGCAGATTTTAAAAGAAGTTGTAAAACAATACAAATGGACTTCCCAAAGAAAATGCGCGAGTACTTTTTTACAGTAATTGAATGGTCCAGGATATAGAAAAGAAGTGTTTGTCTGGTAAAGCAAAAAAAAAAAAAAAAAAAAAGATTCAAATGTTATGGATGTAAACGCAAAGTGATAAGCAATCGTGTTCAAGGAGATATTTACAAATCAAGCTATCTTAAACGTCAGACCTGTTTTATGTTAAATGGCAGCATTTAAAAGGAAATCAAGAGTAATTTGGTTTCTTTTGGTAGCTCTCTGATGACATTAAAAATAAGAATTCAAGGGACACAAAATGAAAAAGCAAATTCCAATTGATTTCTTCTATTAAAACCGGAGGAATCATTTCCCTTCTTCCTCCCATCCAAAGCAATCTAACACTCTGCAATATAAGCATGCTTCGATGAAATTCCTATTAACTTTTTTTCCAAGTTGTCCAAATTAAAAACTAGAGTGAAAGCAAGGAAAAATAAATACCCTAATACTATTGCTACTAATAATAATAATATAACAATATACTACTACTACTATTAATAATAATATAGCAATATACTACTACTACTATTAATAATAATATAGCAATATACTACTACTATTATTAATAATAATATAGCAATATACTACTACTATTATTAATAATAATATAGCAATATACTACTACTATTATTAATAATAATATAGCAATATACTACTACTATTATTAATAATAATATAGCAATATACTACTACTATTATTAATAATAATATAGCAATATACTACTACTATTATTAATAATAATATAGCAATATACTACTACTATTATTAATAATATAGCAATATACTACTACTATTATTAATAATAATATAGCAATATACTACTACTATTATTAATAATAATATAGCAATATACTACTACTATTATTAATAATAATATAGCAATATACTACTACTACTACTATTAATAATAATATAGCAATATACTACTACTACTACTATTAATAATAATATAGCAATATACTACTACTACTATTATTAATAATAATATAGCAATATACTACTACTACTATATAATAATAATATAGCAATATACTACTACTACTAATAATAATAATATAGCAATATACTACTACTACTACTAATAATAATAATATAGCAATATACTACTACTAATAATAATATAGCAATATACTACTACTACTAATAATAATAATATAGCAATATACTACTACTACTACTAATAATAATAATATAGCAATATACTACTACTACTAATAATAATAATAATATAGCAATATACTACTACTACTAATAATAATAATAATATAGCAATATACTACTACTACTACTAATAATAATAATATAGCAATATACTACTACTACTAATAATAATAATAATATAGCAATATACTACTACTACTAATAATAATAATATAGCAATATACTACTACTACTACTACTAATAATAATAATATAGCAATATACTACTACTAATAATAATAATAATATAGCAATATACTACTACTACTACTAATAATAATATAGCAATATACTACTACTACTACTAATAATAATATAGCAATATACTACTACTACTAATAATAATATAGCAATATACTACTACTACTAATAATAATAATATAGCAATATACTACTACTACTATTAATAATAATATAGCAATATACTACTACTAATAATAATATAGCAATATACTACTACTAATAATAATAATATAGCAATATACTACTACTACTACTAATAATAATAATATAGCAATATACTACTACTACTAATAATATAGCAATATACTACTACTACTAATAATAATAATATAGCAATATACTACTACTACTAATAATAATAATAATATAAAATATACTACTACTACTACTAATAATAATAATATAGCAATATACTACTACTACTACTAATAATAATAATATAGCAATATACTACTACTACTAATAATAATAATAATATAGCAATATACTACTACTACTAATAATAATATAGCAATATACTACTACTACTACTAATAATAATATAGCAATATACTACTACTAATAATAATAATAATATAGCAATATACTACTACTAATAATAATAGTAATACCAATATACTACTACTAGTAATAATAGTAATACCAATATACTACTACTAGTAATAATAGTAATACCAATATACTACTACTAGTAATAATAGTAATACCAATATACTACTACTAGTAATAATAGTAATACCAATATACTACTACTAATAATAATAGTAATACCAATATACTACTACTAATAATAATAGTAATACCAATATACTACTACTACTAATAATAATAATACCAATATACTACTACTAATAATAATAATACCGATATACTGCTAATAATAATAATACCAATATACTACTACTAATAATAATACCAATATACTACTACTAATAATAATAATACCAATATACTACTACTAATAATAATAATACCAATATACTACTACTAATAATAATACCAATATACTACTACTAATAATAATAATACCAATATACTACTAATAATAATAATACCAATATACTACTAATAATAATAATACCAATATACTACTACTACTAATAATAATACCAATATACTACTACTACTAATAATAATACCAATATACTACTAATAATAATAATAATACCAATATACTACTACTAATAATAATAATACCAATATACTACTACTAATAATAATAATACCAATATACTACTACTAATAATAATAATACCAATATACTACTACTACTAATAATAATACCAATATACTACTACTACTAATAATAATACCAATATACTACTACTACTAATAATAATACCAATATACTACTACTAATAATAATAATACCAATATACTACTACTAATAATAATAATACCAATATACTACTAATAATAATAATAATACCAATATACTACTAATAATAATAATACCAATATACTACTACTAATAATACCACCAATATACTACTAATAATAATAATGATGATAATACCAATATACTACTACTAATAATAATGATGATAATACCAATATACTACTACTACTACTACTAATAATAATAATAATAATATACCACTACTCCTAATAATAATAATAATATACCACTACTCCTGATAATAATAGTAATATCAATATACTACTACTAATAATAATAACAATACCAATATACTACTACTACTAATAATAATAATAATAATATACCACCACCACTACTACTACTAATAATAATAATATACCACCACCACTACTACTACTAATAATAATATACCACCACTACTAATAATAATAATAATATACCACCACTACTAATAATAATAATAATAATACCACCACTACTACTACTACTAATAATAATAATAATATACCACCACTACTACTACTAATAATAATAATAATATATACCACCACTACTACTACTAATAATAATAATAATAATATACCACCACTACTACTAATAATAATAATAATATACCACCACTACTACTACTAATAATAATAATAATAATATACCACCACTACTACTACTAATAATAATAATAACCACCACTACTAAATAATAATATACCACCACTACTACTACTACTACTAATAATAATAATAATAATAATATACCACCACTACTACCACTAATAATAATAATATACCACTACTACTAATAATAATAACTCAAAGATGTTCACACGTAACAAGATCATTCCATGGATCCGATCCGTGAAGTTTGGTACAGTAGGAGTCATTTAATGAGTTATTCGCTGTCTGATGTCGATCACACGGCGACTTTTCATTTCATGGCTGATCGATAAGATCCCCCACTGTACCACTTCCAATAAATGTTTTTGCTCATTACCACCTCCCTTTTCATGCAGTTTTTATGTTATTCCAGACCCAAAGCTTCTTCTGTCTTATATTCCATGATTCCAACAGATTAATCAATTTTATAAGATACATAATCTAATGAAGTACAACTATGCTTGAAAATTGTGAAAATATTTTAATCCAAGCTAAGCATTATGATTGATATAATAGATACAAAAATACAATACATAGCTTTTACAAACTAAATTATCTTAACTTGATTTTGGTACTTATTCAGAGATTTAGTTCTGAAGTTATTCCAAATAAACAACAAATTTATGGTAAATACTATCCAAAAGACATCTCAAAATAAAAATGCTGTTTAACTTGCCAATCTTCTGTATTTAAGTATTAGTCAAGTTTCTTCCGATTTTGAGAATACGTTTAAATGGAAGATGCACTGTCGCATTATCGCCAAATAATATATTTACCTATAATGCGAGTTAAACTGGAATTCCAACCATTTAGGAATTAATAAGGCCTTTTAGTGAAATTCAATTTACTAGATCAATTTATTCTGGGTCACCACAATCAATAATAGACAATCATTTGAATTGTCTAGATGTAATGACTTTAATTTATTTTGTAGATTTAAAACAGACATTCGAAAAAAAAAATGTATTTCATTTTTTTGTATTTACATCTTAGACTCTGATATTCCCACAGTAAAAATTAAATAAATCTTATATATGGCTCGTATTTCAAGTACTTTAGAAACTAAATTTTCTCTGAAATAAAAACCTAAATTATTTTTGATCGCAGTCAAATATTTAATCAATTGTATGCGCGTATATATGTTCCTCACAAATTGAGGTAAGTAAGTATTTTAAAAACAATCATAGAAATTAAGAACAATGATACATTTTCATGCAAATATACAGGCACAGATATAAAGTACTGTTAAAATTTTACAGAAAAATCCCGCTGGACTGTAAAATATCTTACTAGTATGTCCCAAGAATTTATCAGAACAATCATAAAATATTTATACATAAAATTTCTACTCACTTAAAAATTTTGGAGGTCCACACCTTAATTCAAGTTAACAAACATTGTAGCATGTAATTTTCTTTGTTAATATATCATTGCCATTCACCAGCATACAAATAAAAGCGATGTCAGAAGGTTGGGAGTTATTGAAATCTAATGCTTGGAGAATTAATTCAGTTACACACTAGAGTTCATCTCATTATAAAAAGACAAAAAAATTAATCTTCTTGTACTGTTGGCAATAAAAATGAATTTACTTTTCACGATAAAATGAAAATTAATTTTTTATTCCGAATTAGATAAAGCAAACCTATTTGAACTCTAAAAATAAATAGTGGATATTTTTTTAATATTTGTCAAAATAACAGGCTAAAATTATGACAGAAATGCAGACCATTGAAGCAAATTGAATTATAAATAAGAGCTGTTAAATGAAGCTCTAAATTTTATTCTAAATGAAATTGCATTCAAATTCCTGGCATTCTTTATGCTGATTATTTTTCCTACAATTTCTTGGATTTTCCCCAAAACCTCTGGTGCTTGGTGCGACTGGTTTCGGGTTTGAGTACCTACGGTGCAATGGATGTTTGTAGTGGATCAGAATCCACTTTAAATCGTAGGTCCCTGTATAATTAACTGTAGTGACAACAGTACCCATAAAAAGAAAACATTTTCTGTTCCAAAATCTGCTAGTAGGCAGATGGTCCATAATGGGGATGTTGCGCCAATGAAGAAGAAGAAGAAAGTATTGTGAAAATTTCTCTCTGGCAGTCTAACTACCAGTCTTTTCCCGACTCAAGAAAAAGGAGTAGTCAAAGGAGTTTCATAGATCATGCTGTTAAGGTACCACATAAGAAAAAATCAATGCATGCCAATTCTGGTGATCAAATCGAATAAGGAACAGGCACATCCAATTCGATCCAATGTGGACCATAAGTGGAATCGAGATTATTCCTGACTAATTCCGTTCCTACTTAAGTGAGTTGGAGTTCCATCATGCTGGAACCCTATTTCTGTATATACAGCTGAAGAAACATCGGAAAGAAATTCTGGCAAGATGTTTTGTAGAAATGTGTTGTACATGTGGCCCAAAATTTTATGTGACATGTCATGCATTTTTTCTAATGTAAGCCAATCCATGCGCCATCGACGTGAATCTCGAATTATTGTTGGTAGGTGTTCTTTCTAGCATCTATTGCAAACTGTTTATTTTTCAAATATATCTTTTGACTTTACCTGTTTTTTTTTACTTATCCCTTATCCATATCTTCCTTACATGATAGCATTTATCCGTGGCGTTTCCGCTCACAAATTCCATTACAATATCTACCATTTCAACCCCTTCTATCTGCCCACTGTTTCAACTAGTTCAGTTTTTGGAGTGAGACTTGCGAAACGTTAAGACTGGCGTTATCATGGAAAAGAACAACGCCCTTCCTTTTCACAACACTGATTTCAACGATAGCAATTTCTGATGCACAATAACAATTGTGCATCAGAAATGCATTAATTGTTTAACCTATTCCTAGGAAGTTGCCCTGTATAAATCCCCTTTAATTCCATCAAACCTTTACCATTGTCTTCTTTGGATGCAAGCTTGGTTTGGGTGTGTGTTTAAGATTTTCATCTGCATCTAATAAACCCAATTAAAGTGGTGAAAATATAACGTAAACCATGGAAAAAATCGTTACAGTCTTAACCATTTTACGGTAGTAGCAATTGCATTTGGATTGGATGCATTTAAATAATTTCTTACTTCAAAATTTAAATTACTTAACTTCCAATTTTATGATTTTTTTTTTACAGTCTATATTGAAGAATTAAATAAGAAAAATTTCTAAAGTAGTTTAGAAATTATTTGGTTTGTCAATTAAAGTGTCATTTTCTATCTACTGTCACTGTCATTTTTGTGGACACTTTAGATTAATTAGACCAGGACCCATATTTTAACATGGATTTCGAACCACTATCAAACATCCATACCACGGCTAGAATTCGAACCTGAAGCCTGTGATACCAAAGGTCAGAACGCTAGCCAACTGGTCAATAGGCCGCGTCTAGAAATGGAATCCATTGGAGTTGTTTTCATAAACAATTATTAAGATTTCATCGTCCTATTTATCGATTAGCATGTTAGCTACACACACTAAACGAATAAGAATTATTCTAATTTTTGTTAACCATGCTATCTAAATACTTTTCGTGAGAATTCTTTTTTCATTTTTACCTGACGTGTTTATAATTACAGATATATTTGGTTAAACATATTTTACTTCAGATTTGTCATTTAATGATATATACATTCCTTACTTAATCAAATATTACTGTAATGCTGACTTTTACTTCTTTCTTTACACAATATTATTTGACCACAATAAATATTCATAAATGTATGATATGCTCATTCCTGTATCACGACTACTGATCCTACTAGGTATTAACCCTACCTTTATGCAAGATATATTTATGGCTTAGATTTAAGAGCTCATCTGAAGATTTCCTTTTGGGCACGGTTGCAGGCAAAGAGAAAACAGATCAGGTAGCCATCGGCTAAAAACAGGGGTGTGCCCACCAATCCCGACCCCGATCATCAAACGAGATCCATAATTCAACACCTGTTCCCCCACCCCGTAATAAACGATCCCCATCTCTCTAATAGATAGAGAGTTCATACCATGGAGTCGACCCTTGAGAGCATTAACGTGTTTCGCTAAATGCACATTACCTGCAGCAAACAAGTTCTCGGCCATCGTGGAATGATGTTTATTAAAAACACCCATGTGCGTGTGTGTGTGCTACAGGTTTTAATTAATGGTATGCTACAGATTGCTTTCATGTGTGTGTATACACTTGTTGTAGAGAGAGAATTTGGAGCACACGAGGTTTGGTTCGTGAGGCTCCATTATTAAAGTTCTTAACAGGGTAACGAATGGTTTGTAATGATGGCGGAAGTTTGAAGGAGTGGGTTTGGGAACGTATAAAGGGAAGGATTTATGTGGAACAAATTGGAGCATGAGAAAGCAACGAATTAAAGCGATGTAATTGATTATGGCTGTGTATAACATTATTGCTATTGCCCGCTCAAAGTGCACTTTGCTTTCCATTTACAATTGATTCTTTATTTGTCTACATATAATAGATCAATTCAAACTTTTTGGATCGAAGACTTTATTGGGTGTTCCACAAGGCAAATCTAGGCCTCTATATACCCTCATAAAGCTTTTTAAAAATCCACTTATTTAAACAAGCACTGAAAGTAAAACCCCTTTTTTAAATTTCGATATACTCGATTAAATTCGTATAAAAAAATGATGAAGATAGGCATGGAAAATCGGCAGATTTGAATTAAGCTGTAATTGGCGATGAAATAATTTCAGTCGGGATTTTATACGAGTTTTTTACAGGCTTAATTTAATTAGTTACAAGATATACATTTTTTAATATATGCATTTTATAAAATATGTATGAACACTTGCTTCAAATTGGAGCCTATTAGAACTATCTGCAAAAGAAAGTTTACTAACGAGCATCTTATGCTCCCCCTTCCCCTTCTTTTGATAATTGGTATTAGTACATTTAACAATCATTAAATTCATTTTTATTGTGTTAAGTGTGTAATCATTTCATACAACAGAGGTCGCCAAATCCTGTTCGTAAGCACCATAAGCCCAGTTAGTGGCAACATGCTGAACATACCTTACATTAGGTTCTACATCACGAATTTGCAAACATTTGTGGGCTTCCATTCCACTTATGTGTATCACGAACTTCCCACAGACAGATAATGTGAAGAGCGCATTGCCTCCTCTTTAGGGGTAACTGCTATACGATATATGTCTGTCATAAGAGATAAAACATGGAAAACTCCCATTATACGACTTGACTGTCGATATAACATTATTCCAAACGCCATCGAGTCTCCTCGGTTTTGAAAGCAACTATTACAACGGATAGCACCAGCGGATACGAATCTACACACCTTAACAACTGGATCTTCGCTTGGGGCAACTGAAACCTCTTATCAGTGTAAAAGGATGGCTTCATAATTCTCATTGATAAATAAATATCCTATTTCGGTGTTGACTTTAATATACACTCATGTCCATAAATTAAGGATAATTCAGAATCACACAGAAATTGAACTCTAAAATAAAAATTTCACCTGTAGAATTATCACACACATCTTGAAGAAGAATATGCAAATTATAGGAAACCACCAGATGGCGCTAATAGTACGTCACAATGACGAGAGTGTAAGAGAGGGATATACAGGGAACGGTGGCAAAGAAGTAAAATTGTTCACAAGCGCTTTAAAAGCCTTTCAGTGCAATAACCGCATAGCTATGGCTCAAAGGAAGCATTTGGATGATTTTTTACATGATAGAATTACCGGACGACTGGAATGTGGACGTACCCAGCTGGAAGTATCCGACGAACTTGGAATCGCCCAAAGTGTCATCTCCAGGCTTTGGCAACGATTCCAAGATGATGGTAATGTGAGTAGATGTTACAGCACAGGTCGCCCCCGAGTTACAACGCCGAATGAGGACCGGTATTTAGCAGTTACTGCCAAACGAAACAGACGGAGCACAGCATCAGACCTGTCTCGTCAGCTCTCTTCAGCTACCGGTACGACAGCTTCAAGGCAGACCGTGTACAGACGCTTAGGGCACATTGGTCTATATGCTCGTAGGCCTGTCAGATGTGTTCCACTTACCGCAACTCACTGTCGCCTGCGATTAACCTGGAGTAGAGAGCATGCATTGTGGACACCGCAACAGTGGTCTGGTGTGATGTTTTCCGACGAGTCCAGGTTTAGTTTGCAGTCTGATTCTCGCCGGACTTTCATATGGAGAGCGCCAGGTACCCGTTACCACCAAGAGAACTCCATTGAACGACACCGTTACGGTGGTGCAGGATGGCTCGTTTGGTGAGGAATTATTCTTGGTTCCAGAACTGACCTGCATGTTCAGAGTGTAACGATGACAGGCCACATCTATCGGGATGTCATTCTGGAACAACATGTACGTTTGTTTCGGGGCGCCGTGGGTGCTGAATTTCTGTTTATGGATGACAACGCCCGTCCTCACCATGAAAACATTGTAGACGAATGCCTTCAATTGGAGGATATCACCCGTATGGATTGGCCAGCATACTCACCGGACTTGAATCCAATAGAGCATGTGTGGGATATGCTTGGCCGACGAATTGCAGCCCGTCAACCCCCTCCCACCTGTCAACCGGAACTTCGGAGGGCATTGCTTGATGAATGGTGTAATATTCCCCAAGATCAGATTGATAATTTGATACTCAGCATGTCTAGGCGTTGTAAGGCCTGTATTGCATCGTCCGGGAGACATACTCCATATTAACCATCATACTAACCATGTTATACTGTTTTTTGTAAATAGGTTCTTTTTTGAAATTTGCTCCAGGGAGTAAAATTCGCAATTTTTATTAATTATGTCAAGCATATAGCATCTTTTTTGCTCTTTACCTTTTGTTTAATAAATAGACTTTACAAATAAGTCAAATTTGTTTTGCTTCTGTCTCTTTCTTTGCCTGAACTTCATTATCCTTAATTTATGGACAGGAGTGTATAACGTAG
Organism: Caerostris darwini; assembly: GCA_021605075.1. NCBI lineage: Eukaryota > Metazoa > Arthropoda > Arachnida > Araneae > Araneidae > Caerostris > Caerostris darwini. The sequence continues at coordinate 364,866 of BPLQ01003864.1, read as the reverse complement.
ATTTATATCTGTTTTTTTAATAAATAAAACATTGATTATTATTTTATATTATTTAAATACAAATTTGTGATGTAGAACTTAATGTAAGGTATGTTCAGCATATTGCCACAAACTAGATTCATGGTGAATTTGGCGACCTCTATTCTACGAAATGATTCACACTTCTGATTCAAGTTCTAATTTAGTAAAATAGAGTGTAACGATTGTTGAATCGTGCCTAGTGGTTAAAGTTCTAAGTTTTTTAACCACTGTTACTATACCCCTGCACATTACAATTAGGAATTGAGGCTTCTACCCCCGAGAAGCTCAATTCGAAACTCAGCAAACCAGCCGAACAGAAAGTCTATGTAGGGGATGAACATGATAAGTCTGCAAATCAAAAATCCCTCCATTGGATTTAATGAGGCGGTTGGATGGTATGAATCTCTCCAATCGGCACCATTCATACAAAATTACGGTGAGAATATGGTGTACTGTAGTTTGTGCTTGATGGTTCACAGGGGAGAGACGATTCTTCTGTAACTTATCTGTATCCAGAGCAAATAATGGGGCCTGATTGCCGAGTTACTAGCGCTTTGGCGCTCGGCGCCGTTCTAATATGACTGTAGAGCGTTGGATGTAGGACTGACAACCATACCCTGTAAAAAACATCTGTTTCGAAATCTGCCAGAAGGCAGATGGCCTCGGCTCATCATGGGGCTATAGCGCCAATATAGAAGAAGAATTTTATAATTGTTGCAAATGTAATAAATTTAGGTGTCGGTTTTGTTATCGATGTATATGAAGGATTTACATGGTGAAAATGAGAACGAAAATATCAAAATTAATTTCTTTTTATGTAAAGTACTATACATAAATAACTTGTCATAACATATTGCAATTATCCGTCTCGTCTAAAAATTACAAATAATGTAATGGAATGAGAGCGATGAACCAGTAAGACGGGCAATGGAAAACCATGAACTACTAAATGTGAAGATAATGGAATGGTATTACAGCTCATAATCGATGATGAATTGCATCTACTTTTGTACGCAGAATTGTTGGTAGTCATTTCTGAATCATCGATGAATAAATTTTATTCTCTTCTCTTCATTCCTTATGTTTTTACCACCCTCTTTTTTTCAATTCCTTCTATTAGCTCACACTCTCCCTATATATATCTTGTTCAAATTTTCAATCGTTCATAAAATGCTTTTTATTCATCCACTCCAGTTCAAATACATTTTTTTGAACTTGTAGTGGAGGACACTGGATGTGAATAAAGTTTTTTTCAAATATTAATTCATTAATTAAATTTAATTAATTAATTTTCAGTTTTTTTTAGATTTAAGTTGCATATATCTACTAATAGACGGCGCCAGATAAATTTATAAATAATTTTCATTCATTTTTTTTTTTTAAGGACGTTCTGCAATAGAGTGAAAAAAAAGTAGGAATTGACTTAAATTTTTTTTTTTTTATATTACTTATATAATATATAATTATATTGAAAGCTCCCTATGTTGCTATCACCCTCCTGATCGGTTTACTGCCTCTTAGGAGGCGGTACCACACATTTTGGAAAAAAGTGGGTTATATTCTTCAATATCTCCAATCTTAAATGAATGTCTTCTAGTTCAATTATACAATTACAAATACTTTAGAATTCTAGAAGATCTCTTTATCGAATCATACAAGAAAAAGACGAAATACAAGCACCCAAGTTGAAACTACATTCAGAATTCAAACGGGAAATTTGAAGAGTTCCGTTTAAAAATCAATTTAATTTAAATGAATGGTGCATCTGATTCGTGGTTTAATAGTGACGTGTGTGCATCAGGTTCGATTCTGCCTCCAGAATTTGTTGCAGTTACTATTTCAGTTATAAAGGGATTCGATGGAGATTGTGACTTTATGTTTATCTTTTAAAATCATCCATCGATGGGGGGGATATATAATAAATATAATAATTCGGGATATATAATAAATTTGTATTATTTTTTTAACTGGATATTTACATTATATAAACATCCAGTTAAAAAAAATAATAGAAAGTTGTTAAAAGTTGACTGATATTTTTGCATCACTTTGCATAGGTTTTCTTGAAACCATTAATTTTGTTTTTCATAAGTTTATATTTTTTAATTTAGATAACGATAATAAAACAAACGCAAATGATGTAAAAACCTATTTAGTAATTAACTCTTACAAAAGTGGGCCTGAATGGAAGAGTGGCTAGCGCTCTCGCGCACTGTACCACAGGTTTCGGGTTCGAGTCCCGGCGGTGCCATGGATGTGTGCAGTGGTTCGGAATCCACTTTAAACCGTAGGTCCCGGTCAAATAGGATCGTAGAGCATTGCGAGGGCATTGTTACTCCGCGTCCGTGACTTATCTTTAAGTTACACGCGCCCCCTGGGTAATGCAAAGTGAGTAACGTCTGTGCAGCGCTTGCCTTAAGGCATCTAAGACCAAGCTGTCTAAGTGTTTGCCAGCTGCATTAGAAAGAAAAAAAACTCTTACGAAAGTCCAGTAAGAAGTAAATATAATTATAGTCATTAGAAGAACAGTGCAATTTAACTAAATACTCAATTTTTTTCTTAACAGCAATTAATTTAAGATTAAAAAAACAATCGTTATTTTATGCAAAAAAATAAATAATAATAATAATTAAATAAAAAATGGTTTCCATATTAATCTAACATTGTTTAAATTATAAAAATAAAAATATATGTTTAATATATGGTAATAATTATATATGTTACCATATCCAAATGAGCACTCATAATTTAAGCAAATTAATTTTCCATTATTCTTACATTTTTTTTCCATTTAACAATAGATAAATAAATAGAAAAAAGAAATAAATAGCGAAAAAAATAACAACAACTTTGAGTTCTTTCAAATTATAATAGCGTTTACTGAGTCTGAAAAAAATGTTAACAGTTTCAAAGAATGACAATTAGTTTAAAAATAAATAAGCCAATAAGGAAAACCTTAAAAAGTATAAAGTTTATTTGATCAAAAATTGGATACAATGAACACATTATGTAAGAGAAAAAACATTTGAATCTTTCCATCTAAAGCAAAAATATTAAATGGTGCTATATTATTCATAAAACAGTTAACCAGAAAATGAATTTTATGAATCGACATTGCTGGGTCATAGAAATAATTGAGAGATGCCTAATTTAGTTAAGAAAGCGCAATATAAAGAGAACAAAAAAAAATTAATTTAAACAATTCAAAGACAAGTAAATTATAAAAAAACAATTGGCTTTAATAATAAAAAAAACGACCATATTTTAGTAAATAAAAAAAAAGAAGCTTGATTTTTAAAGACTAATTTTTTTACTGTTTTAAAAATGATCATTACTCGTTAAAAAATAATAATCCATGAAAAAAAGGCTTCAGTTTTCCTTTCAAATTTAACGTAAATTTTATACACGAAAGATTAAAAGTTAATAATTAAGGTTAGATTATTGAATAACTATAGGTTAACATATAGAGATTGGTTGCTGTAATGTTAGAAAAGTTATGCAGAAGTGCTTTGAGGAGGTTCCTCTTCGGAATTATCCGTCTCATAATCTCTTTGGATCTCGATGCACCCATAGACTTCCTCCAACATCTCCAGGACACAATCTTGAATGAAGTTCACATCTTCGGGTGGACAATAGTCGTCGCGACTGGACCTGAAAATGAAAGCTTACATTAAACAGAGAAAAGGATCATTAGTAGAGAAAAAAAGATATCAGTCTTTTGTAAGAATTTTTTTTGTGTGTGTAACAATTAAAATACATTTGATTTAAGAATCTAAAATAAAAGCACATTTGATTAATTACATTTTTTATATTGAATTCTAGAATAAATTCTCTTGTACTACAAAGTTTCATACGTGGCTTAAAGAAATGAGTAGTAAACAAATATAAAACAAATTTTTAAGAATATCAAAGAAATGATAAATTTTTAAGTAACAATAAAAAAAGAGAAATAAAATAAAAGAGAAAGAGAAAGGATTTAAGAAACATTAAAGTTGCAAAAGCAGGTTTCTTATTAACAAGTTGACAAAAGTATAATGTTCATTTCACTTTTTTGGAATGGTAGTTTTTTTCCCTTAAAAATGTTTGAGGATGTTCAAACTGGAGCACCTAAAAGAATGTGATATATATTCTGCATTCCACCAACATTGTAAAGATCATATAAGCATCAATTAATTCTGTTTAACCAGGAGTTAAAATTGTAATGTGCAATTATAATTGTGAAATTGTAAAAAACTGATGAAATGATACAGTTATGATTCATTCAAATCCTTTGATATGACTAATTGATATAATATATATATTTGCAAGGAACAACATAGCCCTAAACATAAATATCGTAAAATATCTAATTCCAATTTCATGAAACAAGTTATCTTTGCAAACAAGTTGCTTGACATTTTTGAGATTTTCGTATCAGCAGATATCTATATCCCCTTGTGATTTACATTTTTTTATGATAAAATCAACGCTAATCTAATGTTATATGTGATGTCTGTAGCAGTACAAAGCAATTCGGAAAATTTCAATTTTTCTCAAATTCAAAATTACAAAATTTTCTTGGAAAATGAACTTTCATTTATAAGTATGATAAAGGTAATAATTGTAACATAATTCTTGTCAGTATGCTTTATTTCATGCTTCATATGAAATAAATTTTATTAAATAAAATTAACTTATCTACAAAAAAGTTTTGATAATTTAAATCAACTGCAACACAATAATCATAATATTTTATTAATGACCACGCGTTACAGTGATAATAAATTCTAATAGTAATATGAACGACACGTTTCATACAGATCGAAAAGAGATCACATTTATTACTAATAAATCTTAATGACAAATTAACAATGAATTATAAATTCTATTAACAATGATTTTCATTTCTTCGCATAAAATAATTATATATAGTAAATTGTCATTAAAAAATAAAGTGTATGATGAAGATGTAATTTTATGCAAGTTTTTTGATATTATCAGTGAGGAATACATTTGCTTTGCTAATAACAACACATCTATTACTATAAATACCAAAAAACATTCAATTTCATGAATTATAAAAGGCAGATACCGACCAAAAAAAAAAGAAATCCAATCCCAAAACATCATTAAGAACAACAAGCAAAATTCCGGGCCACGGCTACTAATGGGGTCTAATTGGCCAATCCATGTTTGTGAGTCAGCTCACAGGCACTTGCTCCCTAGCGGTCATCGTGGCGAGACCGGCCACCGGTCAATTAACCACAAGGCCTTCGTAATAATGCCATCAGAATTCATTAATAATCCATCCATCCCCCTCCCCCTCCCCCTTCCAGAAAGTATGGGGTGCTTCAATTACTGGCTGGCCCGGAGGTAAGAGATCTCTTTATCTGCAATCGGTCGCTCACATCCGATTAAGATGACCAATTAACTATCGAAGAGGACTCCGTATCGATTGATACAAGGAGGACAGGGGGGAAGGGGTATTCTCAAGTGCAGATTATGAGAGGGTATCTTGGGTGTATTTCCTTCAAGGATCACGAGTTGCCAGGAAAAGGGTTCTAATGATCTGGGCTCTGATGTGATTGGGTTTCGATACTGGATGAGTGGAATGAGTGGTTCTCTTTCGGAATGCTGTTTGATGTAAGGTCTCGAGTAGGTATTCATTGTCCCCATGTTAAATTAAATATTAAACTGTTTAATTTAGAGTAAAAGGTATTTGTATGGAGTTAGGAGAAGAGTGGTGTGATAGTTGTAAATCTGTTTGGAGTTATGAAAGGCGGAGATTCTCTTTGGGAAATCTTTAAAAACTATTTTTAGGAATTATTTTTCTTTATTGCTGCTTGATTACAAATTTTCTCAGTTTTCTTACAAGTTACAAGAATGCATTTATATTAATATTTCATTGTACTTTCTTCGAAAAGTTGTACGAATTGCACATGCAAACATGTGATAGTTTTGAGTGAACAGGCAACTATAGTTGACTGAACTAAAAAGATATATTTTTGAAACAGGTACATTTTGAACAGTGTGAAGGATATATTTTTTAATACAGTTCTAATTTTAAAAAAATGAATTCCTTTCACTATCACAATATATATATATATCTATAATAACTTGTTAAAAAGTGATGCAAGGATATTTATTCTCATTTGTCCTGATTCCATTCCTATTTATTCCTATTCATTAAAATGAATTAGATCAAGTTGAACGTAGATACCATAACAACCGGATACCCGCGATATTTTCTTTTCTTCTTTTTATTTTCAAGTAAATCTTGTGTGTCTGGAAAGTTCTTATTCCATCTGTTACTATAATTAATTATTGCTACTATGTTTTTCAAGCCATTTTTTTACTTAAACTAATTTTAGGACAATATTTGCGTAGGTAATTTAAACAGTTTTAATAAAGCTAATATTTTAGCATTATTTTTTTCACTTATTTTTACACATACTTTAAATGAATTACTATATTATATAAAAATACATTTTATTTGGGGGCTTGTTACATCTTATACTTTTTCGTGGTATTAGATATAAGTATTTATCTGGGATATAGACTATGCTTTTAGGACTAGATTAATTATTTCTTTGTTTACAGTGATGTACACGTTTAACCACATTCAAATTTTGAAATATCAAGATATCTAAATACTATTAGTGCTGTAAGTTTTTCAATAACTAATTTAAATGGCTCATCTATTTTCAGTATACCAATATTGCAATTGATTAATGTAATTTAAAATAAAATAAAAAAATATATAAATAATATAGAAAGTATGTTAGATTTCGAGTTATGTTGAATGAAATTTAACTTAAGAGTTATTTGTTTTTATGTAAAAAATATTTTGAACTGAATTAATATAGTTTATTAGATTTTGATGATTTTTTTTTTTTTTTTTTTTTTTTTGCAGTTTTGAAATATTAGACACTGATCAGAATATGATAAATATCAGAATTTTATAGTTTTATATTGCCGTAAATATTTGATTTTTATGGATGATTGTTTTATATTTTCGCATTTTATTGGAAATTTTTTGTGTTTTCCTCTACAGAGAATAGGGAGAAAAAAAACTTTGACATTCCTCTTAGACGGTATTCGTTTCCTCTCTAAATGTTGATATTCCTTAGATAAAGCACGATTACAATATTACGATTACAGTGACATTGCGCACGATAAAATTGTCTTCAAAAGAAAAGAAAATATCGCGGGTATCCGGTTGTTATGGTATCTACGTTCAACTTGATCTAATTCATTTTAACAAAAAAATAATTGTAGAATAGATTTTTAATTTAAACTGCAAATAAAATGCTTTTTGTTTCTTTGACACGATATTTTGTTTGAAACATACTATGTACAATTAATAACTTATTATTTTATCAACCATATAAATAATGCCAACATAATTTTCATAATGAAAAAAAGATTTATAGCATGTTTGTAGTTAAATATCAATAAAAGTTATAAAAAAGATAAATAGTAAATTGGAAATAGCTAGAAAAAATTCAAATTAAACTTTAATAAATATAAATTTAATACTAAATAATCATATTTTTTTTTTTTTTTTTTTTCAGATACAGGCAATAAATAAATTTCACCATCACTTTGCAATACTAAAGATGCATGTAGGTTTACCTAACATGCTTTCTTTAAAATGACGTTTTTTTAAACTTCTGCTCCAAAAATAGGAATACACAATAAAAAGGTTTTTGAAATACGATAAAAATGCGAAAGGTTTTTGAAATACGAATATTAAAGAGCATAGCTTAGATCACATTTCAAACGTTTTTGAAATAAATCTAAGCTATGCCTATTTAAGAATAATAATATTTAAGAAATTGGTTTTAAAATAAGAAAAATTTTTAATCATGATCAATTCTCAAATATCATATATTATACATAAACAATATTTTTATTTACTGATAATTGAGTTCGTAAACTAATTATTTAACTCGAAGATATTCATTAAAATTTAATGCAACCAGGAAATTCTTCTAACAGTAGATCAAATCAAAAATATAAGCTTGTATCATACTGATTAATCAAAATCTCACTATCAAATTACAGTTAGTATGGTTTCATAGTCCTTTTATTTTTCACTGCTAATTTTTACTTTTAAAAAATTAACCACTATACTTTAAGATGAAAAAAAAAAAAATAGTACTTTCTTAATTAAAATATAATTATAACTAAACAATTTTTTTTTAGAGAGAGATTCAATTTCTTATTTAACAAATTAATTATTCCTGTCCAATTAAAAAAATTGAAACTCTCCCGATAATTAATTTTGTTGATTCATCCATAATTAAACCTACAAAAAAATTTTGTACCGCCGCCATTTTAGAATTTTAATTAGGAGGTGTTTTAATTATGCAAAATACATCTCCATTAAGAGAAATTTTTAAAATTTTACATTAATTTCATTAATAATATATCAGGTACACCTTCATTTAAAATATCTATTTCTAATTCAATTTCGAGTCCTAATTTTATTCCAAACTAATTAAAATTTAGTTAGATGTATCAATTAAAGAAATATGTTGGTTAAAAGTAATTAGAAATACTTAAAAAATTAGGCATAATAAAAAAATAATATGAATAAAAAATAAAATTTCAAACGAACCTCGCAATCGTTATGATAGCAGGCTTTGGAATTTCAAGCAGAAAAGTCTTCACGACCTCCACTAGATGGCGCACCTCCTCCCTTGTGGAGACATGGTGAGGCAAATCGCAGTCATCGCAAGTGCATCCGGCATCGTTTAGAACATCCGGATCCGGAGGACGACGGTCCGGGAAAGTGTCCAGCAACGGTTGAACTTCACTCAACCTACAAAAGTACAAGTTATTTTAAGTTCAAATGAAGATCAAAATTATGACAATTTAAATGAGCACATGAAATTCTCATACCAATCTAAGATACATCATGAATTTCGTAGAGAACATTTTCAATCGTCCATTATTACATTTAAAAAGCTTAAACAACATTGATAATTTAAATGCACACATGAAATTCTCATATCCATCATTCTAAGATACATCATGAATTTCGTACAGAACATTTTCAATCGTCCATTATTAAAGAACATTGATAATTTAAGTGCACACATGAAATTCTCATATCCATCATTCTAAGATACATCATGAATTTCGTACAGAACATTTTCAATCGTCCATTATTAAAAATCTTAAAGAACATTGATAATTTAAGTGCACACATGAAATTCTCATATCCATCATTCTAAGATACATAATGAATTTCGTACAGAACATTTTCAATCGTCCATTATTAAAGAACATTGATAATTTAAGTGCACACATGAAATTCTCATATCCATCATTCTAAGATACATCATGAATTTCGTAGAGAACATTTTCAATCGTCCATTATTAAAAAGTTTTAAGAACATTGATAATTTAAGTGCACACATGAAATTCTCATATCCATCATTCTAAGATACATAATGAATTTCGTACAGAACATTTTCAATCGTCCATTATTAAAGAACATTGATAATTTAAGTGCACACATGAAATTCTCATATCCATCATTCTAAGATACATCATGAATTTCGTACAGAACATTTTCAATCGTCCATTATTAAACAACATTGATAATTTAATGTGCACACATGAAATTCTCATATCCATCATTCTAAGATACATAATGAATTTCGTACAGAACATTTTCAATCGTCCATTATTAAAGAACATTGATAATTTAAGTGCACACATGAAATTCTCATATCCATCATTCTAAGATACATAATGAATTTCGTAGAGAACATTTTCAATCGTCCATTATTAAAAAGCTTAAAGAACATTGATAATTTGAATGAGCACATGAAATTTTCATATCCATCATTCTAAGATACATAATGAATTTCGTACAGAACATTTTCAATCGTCCATTATTAAAGAACATTGATAATTTAAGTGCACACATGAAATTCTCATATCCATCATTCTATGATACATCATGAATTTCGTAGAGAACATTTTCAATCGTCCATTATTATCCTTTAAAAAGCTTAAAGAACATTGATAATTTGAATGAGCACATGAAATTTTCATATCCATCATTCTAAGATACATAATGAATTTCGTACAGAACATTTTCAATCGTCCATTATTAAAGAACATTGATAATTTAAGTGCACACATGAAATTCTCATATCCATCATTCTAAGATACATTGAATTTCTCAATCGTCCATTATTAAAGAACATTGATAATTTAAAATGCATGAAATTCTCATATCCATCATTCTAAGATACATCATGAATTTCGTAGAGAACATTTTCAATCGTCCATTATTAAAGAACATTGAACATTTAAAAAGCTTAAAGAACATTGATAATTTGAATGAGCACATGAAATTTTCATATCCATCATTCTAAGATACATAATCCATCATTCTTATTTCGTACAGAACATTTTCAATCGTCCATTATTAAAGAACATTGATAATTTAAGTGCACACATGAAATTCTCATATCCATCATTCTAAGATACATCATGAATTTCGTACAGAACATTTTCAATCGTCCATTATTAAAGAACATTGATAATTTAAGTGCACACATGAAATTCTCATATCCATCATTCTAAGATACATAATGAATTTCGTAGAGAACATTTTCAATCGTCCATTATTAAAAAAAGCTCAAAGAACATTGATAATTTAAATGAACACATGAAATTCTCATATCAATCTTCTAAGATACATCATGAATTATAGAGAACATTTTCAATCGTCCATTATTAAAGAAAAAAGTTTTAAGAATTGATAATTGCACACATGAAATTCTCATATCCATCATTCTAAGATACATCATGAATTTCATTTTCAATCGTACAGAACATTTTCAATCGTCCATTATTACATCATTTAAAAGAACATTTTCAATCGTCCATTATTAAAGAACATTGATAATTTTGAATGAACACATGAAATTCTCATATCGATCATTCTAAGATACATAATGAATGTCGTAGAGAACATTTTCTATCGTCCATTACTATCATTTAAAGAACATTGGTAATTTAAAAGCACACATGAAATTCTCATATCCATCATTTTAAGATACATCATGAATTTTAGAGAACATTTTCAATCGTCCATTATTACTCATTTAAAAAGTTTTAAGAACATTGATAATTTGAATGAATACATGAAATTTTCATATCCATCATTTTAAGATACATCAATGAATTTCGTAGAGAACATTTTCAATCGTCCATTATTAAAAAACAAGAACATTGATAATTTAAAATGAATACATGAAATTCTCATATCCATCATTTTAAGATACATCATTAGTTTCGTAGAGAACATTTTCTATCGTCCATTACTATCATTTAAAAAGTTTTATCCAAGAACATTGGTAATTTAAAAGAACACATAAAATTCTCATATCCATCATTTTAAGATACATCATTAGTTTCGTAGAGAATATTTTCAATCGTCCATTATTATTATTTAAAAAGTTTTAAGAACATTGATAATTAAAATGAATACATGAAATTTTCATATCCATCATTTTAAGATACATCATTAATTTCGTAGAGAACATTTTCAATCGTCCATTATTACTCATTTAAAAAGTTTTAAGAACATTGATAATTAAAATGAATACATGAAATTCTCATATCCATCATTTTAAGATACATCATTAATTTCGTAGAGAACATTTTCAATCGTCCATTATTACTCATTTAAAAGTTTTAAGAACATTGATAATTAAAATGAATACATGAAATTCTCATATCCATCATTTAAGATACATCATTAATTTCGTAGAGAACACTTTCAATCGTCCATTATTACTCATTTAAAAAGTTTTAAGAACATTGATAATTAAAATGAATACATGAAATTCTCATATCCATCATTTTAAGATACATCATTAGTTTCGTAGAGAACACTTTCAATCGTCCATTATTATTATTTAAAAAGTTTTAAGAACATTGATAATTAAAATGAATACATGAAATTCTCATATCCATCATTTTAAGATACATCATTAGTTTCGTAGAGAACATTTTCAATCGTCCATTATTATTATTTAAAAAGTTTTAAGAACATTGATAATTAAAATGAATACATGAAATTTTCATATCCATCATTTTAAGATACATCAATGAATTTCGTAGAGAACACTTTCAATCGTCCATTATTACTCATTTAAAAAGTTTTAAGAACATTGATAATTAAAATGAATACATGAAATTTTCATATCCATCATTTTAAGATACATCATTAGTTTCGTAGAGAACATTTTCAATCGTCCATTATTACTCATTTAAAAGTTTTAAGAACATTGATAATTAAAATGAATACATGAAATTCTCATATCCATCATTTTAAGATACATCATTAGTTTCGTAGAGAACACTTTCAATCGTCCATTATTACTCATTTAAAAAGTTTTAAGAACATTGATAATTAAAATGAATACATGAAATTCTCATATCCATCATTTTAAGATACATCATTAATTTCGTAGAGAACACTTTCAATCGTCCATTATTACTCATTTAAAAAGTTTTAAGAACATTGATAATTAAAATGAATACATGAAATTCTCATATCCATCATTTTAAGATACATCATTAGTTTCGTAGAGAACACTTTCAATCGTCCATTATTACTCATTTAAAAAGTTTTAAGAACATTGATAATTAAAATGAATACATGAAATTCTCATATCCATCATTTTAAGATACATCATTAGTTTCGTAGAGAACACTTTCAATCGTCCATTATTACTCATTTAAAAAGTTTTAAGAACATTGATAATTAAAATGAATACATGAAATTCTCATATCCATCATTTTAAGATACATCATTAGTTTCGTAGAGAACACTTTCAATCGTCCATTATTATTATTTAAAAAGCTTAAATTCTAAGAACATTGGTAATTTAAAATTATCCATTTAAAAGCTTAAAGAACACATAAAATTCTCATATCCATCATTTTAAGATACATCATTAGTTTCGTAGAGAACATTTTCAATCGTCCATTATTATTATTTAAAAAGCTTAAAGAACATTGGTAATTTAAAAGAACACATAAAATTCTCATATCCATCATTTTAAGATACATCATTAGTTTCGTACAGAACATTTTCATTCGTCCATTATTATCATTTAAAAAGCTTAAAGAACTCGGATAATTTAAATGAACACATGAAATTCTATCATCATTCTAAGATACATCATGAATTTCGTAGAGAACATTTTCTATCGTCCATCATTACTCATTTGTAAGGCTTACAGAACATTGTGATGTTTCAAAATTTGAATAAATCCCTTATGATAAAATAAGTTATTAAAATAATTTATTATATTTTCCTTGCAAAAGATGAATTTATTAAAATAATTATTAAACAGGGTATTAATAAATCTAACCAATAAGGTTTACTTTTCAGTTTTGGTAATCTCTGCTCAACTAAAATATTCAACTCACTAAATTATTTTTCACTCAAAATGATGATTATTTCATATCTGAAAAGTTAAATGAAATAAAAAAAATGGGAGTTATATTTTCATTAAAATTTATTTTTAAGTTATGTTTATATATTGCTGAGGAGACAATCATATACTGCTGTGTCCAAAAAGTAAGACCAATTTTCATTTTAAAATTCCCGCGGCTTATAGAATTTCCTTTTCAAACTAGCACTGTCCTTGACATCTATGTGAAATTTCACGTCAAAATATTCATTGGTGTTTGAGTTATGCTTGGCTTTGTGAGACGCTAAAAGTGATTCCGGCGATATTTGAAATTTCTGAATTAATTGAGCAAAGAGACTTGCATTAAATTTTGTTTGCGGAACCGTATAGAATGATGCGGAAGGTATTCAGTGGGCATTTCTATATCGGAAAGAAATGTTTACAAGTGGCATAAACAGTTCAAAGAAGACAGAGAACGCGTTGAAGACGAAGAGCCCTCTGGTCGACCATCAGCCTCGACTGACGAAGCTCACGTCCAAAAAATTAAAAGATTTGGTGCTTGCAAACCGTCGATTTACAATTTAGAGCCCTTGCTGCTGATGTTGGAATTTCAATAGGATAGGCCAATTCCATTTTAGGCCCCAAACGCGTCAAATCTATATTGGTACCGAAAACACTGATTGCGCCAGCTTATATTGCATTGATTCTTCGTGTTTTTTCGACAAAAATGAAACCCATATCGTTCCACAACTACCGTATTCCCCTCGTGCGACTTCTGGCTATTCTCTAAAGTGAAAAGACCACTCCGGGGACACCGTTTTGAGTCGATTGAAGAGATTCAATGTGAATCGCCGCGCGCTTTGCAGGCCATCCCTGCCGTTGACTTTTTAGCATTAATTGGTCTTACTTTTTGGGCACAGTAGTATATATATATAATTTTTTTGTGTTTTATAAATTAAATATATTTAGTTCGATAGAGTAAAAAATTGAGTCTGCAATTTAGTTTCAAATCTTAAGTAGATATAAGCAAAAAAAATTGTTATGGGAGAAAAAAAAATCCAGACAAAATGATCAATTATACTGAGTAATAAGAGGCGTAACTATATTTACATTGCTCTAAAATTTATTTTGAAGATGAGAAGAGTCAAAATTCTTATTTCATGTGCTTTTTTTAGCTAATGTAATTAATTATGGCTAAAATTTCACGGTTATTATTAAAAATATACAACAAAAGTTTATTAAAATAAGAATAAATAAGCAATTAATCTCACTGTAACGAAAATCTACATCCTGTTTTTATGAATATAGCTATTATTGTAAAGGAATTTTCCCATTCATTAAACCTATTGTTATTCGAAATAAAAAAAAAGGAAAATGAAGAAATATGAATATATAATAAATACAGCAAAACATGTTTTTTAATATAGAATGGAATTAAAGCTGAGATAATAAATGAAAAAAAAAATTGAAAGAAAAATTAAAAATGCGAAATTTTCCGATTGTTTTGGAGATATTTTAAAGTTGATTTAAATTTTTTAGAAATTTTCAAAATTCTAATTGTTTAAATAGCAATAAAAAAAGTTATAATTGTAGTTATTTATTTACTTTTTCATACATATTTTTTTTAAAATCTCCTAAGCGAGACAAAATATATTAAAAAATTTGATTTGAGATTTGAGATTTAATAATAGTAAAAATAATAATAATAATAATAACTCTACAAACCAGCAATAAGCAAATCTACTAAAAGACGTAATTCAAGCATTATATATTAAACAGTTTCCACTTTATTTACAAAAATCACTTCAGAAATTTTAGAAAAAAAAAAAAATTCCAGCTATTTGAGATCAAAAGCAGTTATAAAATTTGAGAGTTTATTTTTTCCTCCATATTTATGAAATGACAGCTTAATTTTGTCATTAGAAAAACTAGACTACAGCTTAAAATAGAATGAAAATAATTATATGAAAGTTAATAATTTCCATGAAAATAATTATATGAAAGTTAATAATTTCCATGAAAATAATTATATGAAAGTTAATAATTTCCATGAAAATAATTATATGAAAGTTAATAATTTCCGTGAAAATAATTATATGAAAGTTAATAATTTCCGTGAAAATAATTATATGAAAGTTAATAATTTCCGTGAAAATAATTATATGAAAGTTAATAATTTCCAAAATAATTATATGAAAAATAATTTCCGTGAAAATAATTATATGAAAGTTAATAATTTCCGTGAAAATAATTATATGAAAGTTAATAATTTCCATGAAAATAATTATATGAAAATTAATAATTTCCATGAAAATAATTATATGAAAGTTAATAATTTCCATGAAAATAATTATATGAAAGTTAATAATTTCCATGAAAATAATTATATGAAAGTTAATAATTTCCATGAAAATAATTATATGAAAGTTAATAATTTCCATGAAAATAATTATATGAACGTTAATAATTTCCATGAAAATAATTATATGAAAGTTAATAATTTCCATGAAAATAATTATATGAAAGTTAATAATTTCCATGAAAATAATTATATGAAAGTTAATAATTTCCATGAAAATAATTATATGAAAGTTAATAATTTCCATGAAAATAATTTTGCAATAGAAGTTAGTTTTAAAATTATTCTACTGCTACTTTGGAGTTATTATTTTATGGCTTTTAAATAAGAACAAAAATGTAATTATTTTTTATAAATGTTTAATGTCGCTTATTAAATATTCAATCCTGTATTATTCAAATTTGAGTTTACTAAGGTCACATTAAAAACTTTTGATCCCAGTAAATGTATATATATATACAAAAAATATTCTGAAAAATATTTAAAAAATAACAAAACTTGAAATAATTGGAATTTATATTTTTTTAAACGCGAGAAATCATATGAAGATAATTCTCAGAATTCACTGTAAGATGAAACGAGAAAAAATATAGTTTTTACTTATTGTAACTAAAGCCCCAAAATTGAATTCAAATCACACGAAAGTAAAAAAAATTATTTTATAGTAACCCATATAACCACTTTAATTGCACCGATATTTAAATCTAAATTTATTTAAACAAAATCTATCGAAGCAACTAGTTGTTTACTACGGATAAAAATAAATCCACGGTTTAAAGTTTTGCAGTTTCTTTATGTAGTGACCACTCTGTATTGAATTACAGCCTACAAGGTGGAAGGTGGTGGTGGTTGAACATCATCCACCATGTATCTTTAATCTTCTATTCACTATTTTGAATCTTTAATCTTCGAGATTCGTTGTAAACAGCTTAACATTTATAAGGTTCTGAACTCCAGTCTTTATCCATTTCTACTAATCTTATTTCGAAAATATCATGGCAAAGATTCGTAGCTAACAAGAAGCTGTGCTCTTTACCTCTCTGTTCATATACATGACATAAAAAATACGAACCAATATAAATTGAGAAAAGGTGGGTCAGATGAATCTGGAAAATACATCTTTGGGTTCCCATGTAAAACGTCTTACAGAAACCTTTCCACTATTAAATTTGCATTGCAAATTGAATAACGAAATGCATCCATAATATTATAATATTGGATTACAAAATGCCTTTAATTAACGAGTTTATTCCTAGGAAAATCTTACCAAATTTAAAAAGTTCTAAAAGTTTTATGGGAAATTTAACTCATATGAATACTTATACTAATTAAAATTTAAAAGCTTCTATCTAATAGCTGATCTGGAAAATATAAATCCATTAGATGAAGCCCCTCTGCGCATTCTTCCAAATTGCTGTGGCACGATGTAATTGTAGTTTAGCAGGTTCCTTGTATATACGAATAACACTAAATCTTCTAATCTGCCATTCTAGTGGCATATGATCTTAGGTTAAAACACCCACACATTTGAAAACACCAGTAAGCAACTACAATATCAGTTTGGCAATGTCTCTAATGTTAAAATGTATAAAAATTATTGTGTTTTATCATTTGATTATGAATTGATATTAAAGATTGGCCAGCAATTAGAGCGCAGAAAATGCCTGTATGGAAAAGAAGCTAAGAACTAATCCCGAGTCTCATCATCATTAGTATCACTTAAAATAAAAGAACTATGTGCGACCTAATGTCATGCCCAACGTCCTTCTGAGTGCTGGATATGTTCTCGGTTTTAGGAGGGCGATATTCCCTCTTATAAAGTAAAATGTTTCAGATATCCCTTGAATAATTCAAAATCTGCGGTAGAGTAACGAATGAAAAATTCCGGAACTGGCTATAAGGACAATTGTTAGAAAGGCGATATTCCTCTTTAAAGTGAAATGTAACAGATATATAAACCATAACACCAAATATGTAGTAGAGTAACAAATGAAAAATTCTGGTGCTGGGAATAAGGACAATTATTAGAGGGTGGGCAATCTTGAAAGTGAGTAGATGTAAATGTTCTCGATATATTCCAAAGAATACATCGTTAATCACCTTAAAGAATAGTATTTAAAATTTTTAGAATCTTTATACACAAAGGTCTAAATACAATAATATTTTAAAATGAAATTTTTTATATCTTTTTTTCCATGGAAATAAATAACATAAATTCAATGATTAATTATGATTCATTTTTTTTTTAAATTTTGAAATAATTTCAAAAGGAATTCATATTCATGTAAACAGAATTAAAGAATAATTTGTAAAAATGGAAAACCTAAATAATTTATGCATTTCTATGATTTCATAGCGAATTTGTTTCATTGATAGAAATAAACCTAATAACCATTTATTTCAAATATATGAAGATTAAAAAAGATGGAAGAAGATCCTATTAATTTTATAAAAATTCCTTCCATAAATTGAACTTTCTTCTAGACATGTTTTCAACTGCTCATATATAAATAAATATATATGTAGACTTCGGCCGCTTCCAATAGATTCATCCCGGCCGAGCCCACAATTTTTGTAGACTTCTTTACCAGTATAACAATGGCCGGACTTTTGCAGTGAGTGTCTAGGGGATTTGACAGACACAATAAAGTAATGCAATGTTTCTTTAAATAAAGCCATTTAATTACACGCTATTTTACAATGATATTTACATTAGTTATTATTTAAGTGGGAACATATTCTCTCGCTGCTTGACGTAGCCTGCCCCAATCTCGGTCCCCTCTCGTGGTCGACCAGCGTTCTTCTCCTTCTTCATCTACGGGGTCTGTACCCCTTCTCAGGGGTCAGAGTTCAAAGTTGAATACTCACTCCACATTGCAAACAGGCTCTGTCAAAGACAAGCAACCGTGATGTGTCGCCGCCTGCTGATTACCACACAAACAAATCCTACACATATATATATTTATTTATTTATATATATGCTACTTGGCAGAATTTGGAGAATTTTCATTACACAGGAAAATTTCTACAAGGAATTACGGCCTGGCAGTATCTTAAAATATAATTAAGATATTGCATTTAAAAAATTGAACTACACCGACAGTGGACACCCCATCAACAACCAATAATAGTAAGAGGAACAGTATGTGTAGTAAAGACAATTATCCATTTCACGTAACTTTTATTTTGGCGTACCTATCATTTGATTTGATATCATTCTCCACATATAAGGTCATATAGAGATTTATATAGGGTGCACCACGAAAGAGGCAGATTGCTATGCAACACTCACAAAAAAGGTAAAAAAAGGTTCAAAGGTAAGGTTTCAAAAGGTAAAATGTAAGAAAAACACTCAAGTAGATAGTATGGAAATATCAAAATATTTTATCAAATTGCACATTAATATATTATTTTCAGCTGTATATTGTTAGAAGAATATAAATCGGTAACTGCTCCCTCCTTGAAGAGCCACATTATAGTTTCTCTAATTTCAAGCACTATCATGGTTTTAAAATTTTTAATTAGTTTTTCAATCACAGTATTATTAATTAAAATCCATCTGAATGTCTTTATTCGTGGTATTTTTACATACAACAGAAGTCGAAAAAATCTGTTATGAAAAAGAATTTATCATGTGTTATGTCTGAAATAAAATATAGGAAAAAAAAAATTAAATTAAAAATTCAAAAAGAAATTATTGTATATAACTTTATTAATTTAAGTAATTATTGTATAAACTTTATAATAATTTATTGCAAAAGAATTGTAAAACCAAAATTTCGTTTTTAAAACCTTGATCTTAGAGGATTCTTTATGGTACTGCAGTCCATGCTGGGCCATGGCCGTTTGTCTACTGGAAGATTCCGAAATAGGAGAGGGTTTCTTTTTACAAAGTAAAGTTGTCAATCCTACGCCCAACACTCTGCAATCATGTTAGACTTGGACCTACGATTTAAAGGGGATTTCGAACCCTTACAAACATCCATTGCACCACCGGGATTCGAACCCGAAACCTATGGCACCGAGCGCCAGTTATACAACTAATAAAGTTTTTAAAGCAGAAATGCAAGATGCGTCAAATCTAATACTTCCCTATTTTGCGCATTTTGAAATTTTCTAATGCACACATTGGCCAAATTTCCCGCTTTTTCAAATCTATCCAACGGCAGAGTTTTAAAATGTGTTTTACGGAACTTCTGTAACACAGACAATTTAAGATTCCAATATGTGGCTGAATGGCAAAGCACCCCCATACCGTGCTGTAGGTTTTCCATTCGAATTTTCTTGCACTTTTCCACAACGCGGAAACTTCGTTGTGGTTACAAAAGGGCGTTTTAATGTCTCGGCATTCAGGTTGCCTGGTGGGTGTTTTCTTATTTTTCTCTTACACGACACGCAAAGACAGGAAATTTTCCTGTGAAAGCTTCTATCGAAAAGCATTACAGAACAAAGTCGTTCATGGCATGCATAAGCTCGTTCAAAATATTAAAAAATGCGTCTCATTTTCAAAGTATGGTAGGTTTATATGTTCCCGATAGTTCAGAACACAATAGACAAAACTGATTACACACTTTCAAAAAATCATAGAGTAATAGTGAATGAAGCGGTTGATATGTTACATATTTCTCAACGTATTCACGTTTTGCATTTCATAAGAATCTGTGCGAAAATTGGCTAACGCTCTGGTTACAAAATGAAATTAAAATAATTTGAATTATATGATAATTAATTGAAAAAAAATATAAGATAATCTAAATAATTTTTCATCATACGCTTTTTGTCATATTCAACACATTTTTGTAGCACGTTTTTGCAAATGAATGCAAAACCAAGGTTAGGCGAGAAATAACTCACGTCTTGTGTATCTTAATCTAACAAAATGCATTGTCACATTAACTTCCAATTTTTTTTATCAAATCAGTTGATTTCCGAGTTACAAGGGAAGTTTGCGTCAGCGTTTTAAAAACAATTCAATTCTTTTTCTTTTTAATTAACTTTTATATATATAATTTCTATTAGAAAAATTATTCGTTAAACAAAGTCCATCCAATAAAAATAAAAAAATTATCTTAAATAAATTGAATTGACATTTAAAAATATAAACGCTATCCGAATTCGAGGAAGTCCATTTTTTCTGCTAAATTTTGTTCATCAGAAATTCTCAGACAATATGAAAATGAAAATAAAAGACATTTTAGGGTTAAAAAAATATATATCCTATTTATCAAATCAAAATAAACACATAATCAAAAATTATACAGCTTAATTAAACACACCTCAAAAAATGTATTTAATTCTTTTATCATTTTTGCATATAGCTAAATTTGACAAATTAAAAAAACTTCTTATTACATCAATTTTTTAATATACATCACCAAATTGTTTGTCACTATACTTTTTAAGGATGTAATAATTTTTAGGTTTATGAATCAAATATTATAAATATATATTGCTGCTACAGAAAAATAATTGTTAAATAATAATTAAGTAAAATAATCATTATAGCATAGTTAATTACTGTGTCACAACAAAAATTATTAGAAACAATTAATAATTAGAGAAACATTAGTTACTTATAGAAATTTCGTAGGTAAGAAATAAATATCAAAATTCGATAATAATTTTCATAAATGTATCAAATTGTATTAAAAATTTTACATTGTAAAGAATTAGTTATATATATATATATTAGATTTAAATACACACACATACCCATATATATATATATACAGTGAAGGAGACAGATAGATAGATAGATAGATATCTAAGAATAAGCCAGAAATTGCGAAACAAATTTGGAAAATATAAAACCGTATTTTAACATCTTTGTGACAAGCTATTATTCAAATTTCATTAATTCTTATTAACCTATTGACGATCAAACCATTTGAAGGAAATGAATGAAATTTAAATTCTGTTATTTTATGAGTCTTAATAAGGGAACAGAAGTGAAAATATCTATACGCGATAATTTATAAATTATTATAAGCGACTTACAAAGTAGGGCCAAAATGTAACGTCCAAAACGATGCATGGTATTTTTTAAAGGTATGTTTTGTAAAAGCACATTACATTTTCTACGTGTAGATAATGTTTGGTAGAACAACTTTTTTTTTGTTCCAATGCAGCTGGCAAACACTTAGACAGCTTGGTCTTGGATGCCTTAAGGCAAGCGCTGCACAGACGTGACTCACTTTGCATTACCCAGGGGGCGCGTGTAACTTGAAGATAAGCCACGGACGCGGAGTAACAATGCCCCCGCAATGCTCTACTATCCTGTTAGGACCGGGACCTACGGTTTAAAGTGGATTCCGAACCACTACAAACACCCATGGCACTGCCGGGACTCGAACCCGAAACCTGTGGTACCGAGCGCCAGAGTTAGCCACTCGTCCATTCAGGCCCCTTTTGGTAGAATAACTAACTCCCAGGCACTACAGTCCAAGTTAAAGCACGGCCGTCTGCTTACTAGCAGGCTGCAAAACAAGAGAAGTTTTCCTTTTTTACGAGGTAGAGTTATCAGCCCTATGCTCAAAGCTCTACAGTCATATTAGACCGGACCTAAAGTTTAAAGAGCATTCTGAGCCACTATAAACATCCACCGAAGAACTCGCACCGATTGCCAGGTCACTCAGCTATTAGGCTCCAAAATAAAAGGCTAGCTTCGTAAAATTTTTCGACTGGTGCTAGCATCAATAAGAATAACTCCAAAAGTAAAGGGGGAAAAAAATGCTAGATTGTCTAAAAAAATGACTAATCGTTCATTAATAACTAATAATAATAATAACAAATAATAAGTTATAAAAATTATCCTACCGAATATATATTTTTTCTTCGTAATCATATGAGCTTCCTCTATACTACACAGTAAAAGAGATTCGAACACTTAATAAAAACATTAGTTTATATAATGTCTCATTTCCACAACATTAGTCTTGAATGGTTTAACTAACTTTTCGAGAATGAAATGAAAAGAGGTTTTAAATTGTTCTAATAATATAAATTTATAAACATGTAAATTTAAGATTACCATTCATGTAACAATTTGTTTCAGTTAAATATCACATCAAAAATGAAAGTTATACTGATGAATGAAAAATGAAAATGTTATACTGATTTAATGTATACTTTCTAAACGAGAAATCTCCACAAAAAAATTACTTTATATCAAATAATATAAAAAAATCTTTTTGATTATAAATTCCTAAATCAATTATCTCTATAATAGATATTTGAAATTTTATACAGGGAAAATATTTCAATTTTTAATAACTTAATTTTGATCTTTTCAATTATTTTTTTGTTTATAAGTATCTAAGAAGAAATTAAGGTTTTTACAGCAATTTAATGTAAATTTTTATTAACTTTTTTTTGCTTAGAACTATTGTAAGAATTAGCATATGCTTTTTAGGGCCCTAGACACCCTTGAAATGCTACCCCAGAAAGACAACGAACACTCCTACTCTAAAAGAGTCTTAGAATCTCAAGAACAAAGCTATCAATTATTTCCAAATTTCAATCAATTAAAAATTGAAAAGTCACTTACAAACGATTAAATTTCTTTCATGTCCTTTTTAATAAGACAGGCAATAATTAAATGAATGAAAATAAGTGACATTTTTTAAACATAAAAAATACAAAAAATGTTTAATGTTGATTTCCTCTCTAGATTGTAAAATCTGATGCATCAACTTCAATATATCTTTGTAGCGAAAAACTGTGATTAATTTCTTTAAAATTGGAATTGTGAGACAAAAAAAGGGAATGTGATTACAAAATATGTAAATTACTTTCAGATTTAAAAATAAATGCAAGTTTTGCAAGATGTTCAAAATGGTTTATTTTCGTCGTTTCATTACCCATTGCTAATTTCCCTGTAATATTAAATTCTCGATATTGCGTCATTTTCTACAAAATTGTGTAAAATAATCTGAAACATTAAAAAAAAAAAAAAAAAAAAAAAACGCTCACGTAACGTGAAAGTTTCATAATGGGATAAATGAAATGTTACACAATAAAAAAAAATTAACGTTTGTGATGTTTTTATAAAAAATAAATTATTCCAACAAATCTAAAAATAACGTACGGTGAAAACATTATTCTTAAAATATTTATAAATTTCTTTAGTCAGCATTAAATTATTTTTATTTACAATTTTATTTTTTAATAGGAAATATTTTTAAGAAAAAAGACATTTTTCAATGTGAAACTTCTTTAATACCTCAATATTAATTTTTTTTTTTTTTTAATTTAAGCTATCATTGTACGAAATATTTACTTAACGTTTGAAGCATCATATTAAAATTCTCAAAAAAAAAAAAAAAATAATAATTGGGAAACAGTATATAAAAAACCATTTTATGCTTTATTTATTCATTAAATGTGGCCAAAAATATGTAGAAAAAATTCTTGATAGAAAGAATTTTGTTGAATTTCATTCTCATTTCATTTAAGAAAAATTTAAATTTCCCTCATCGTATAATAAAAAACAAATGATACAGCAATCAAGATCTATAGAATATCTATCGAGTAAATGAAATTTAGGGGTGTTAAAAATATAGAAACCATCTCTACAATAATAACTATAGGAGGAACTTTAAAAAACTTTTTGTACATAATCCAAGATTTAATATTTTTTTAAAGTTTAAAAAATATTTTGAATAAGTAAATTAAAAATAAATTCTATTAATTTTTTTTTATTTGAAGGTTGATTTCTTATAAGATTTGTGAGAAAAACAGTGTCAAAATATATGCAAAATATTTTTTTGATACAATTCATTGACCGAGGTTTTCAAAGAATCGATAATCTTTATTTTCAAGTAGTTACAAAAAATTAAATATGCCTTTAAAATTATGTCTTTTATAAATCAATCTTCTATTCAAAAGCTTCTATTAAAAATACATTCTATTGATTTTTATTATTTGACGGTTGATTTTTTTAGAAGTATGTAATAAAAACAATGCAAAATATTTTTTAATGCAACTTATTGACTTTATTTTTCATAGAATCGATAATTTTTATTTTCAAGTATTTACAAAAAAATCAAATATGCCTTTAAAATTATGTTTTCTATCAACCAATCATCTATTCAAAATCCTTTATTAAAAATAAATTCTATTGATTTTTATTATTTGATGCTTGATTATTTTTAAGTAAGCAATAAAAACAATGCCAAATATTTTTTAATACAATTCATTGACCGTATTTCCCAAAGAATTGATAATCTTTATTTTCAAGTATTTACAGAAAAATGAAATATTTATATTTGTTGTTAAGCGAGCTATTCTGTAAGACTACACTATACACTTCCATTGCATAAATAAGTTATTTAAAAAAATTATATAAGGTAAACACAATCTTAAATTTAATAACTATTTTTATGTTAAATCTTTACATTTTACTAATCTAAAAATAGCATTTCATAGCCTTAGTTTAATTTTGAAAATAATTAACAATTTGTTTTGCATCACTTTTCAGCATAGTATTCCTGAAAGTGATTCCGATAAGTAATAAGCATGACATAACGTGCATATTATAATTATTTATCAATGTTAAACCAGCAATGATTTGTAACAAATTCCCGTTGTCAGTTTGTAATGAACTGTCGTACATAAATAATAAAGGAGAAAAAAAAATTGTGTCCCATCTCTCTTTCTCTGCAGACTTAATTATATTCTACGAGCCGCATGGTAAAATAAAAAATAAAAAATCGATACCTCAAACGTTTACAGAATATTGATCAGTCAATCTTCGTGTAGCTCATATTTTTTTTATTTATTACTATTTTGAAAGAAAGGAAAATATCCTAAAGAATAAGAATTAAATCAAAACATGGGGTTATTAAACATTTTTTTTTTTTTTTTTTTTTTTTTTTAAACCTTTTCGCTCTATGAATGTAATATATTATATGATGTCTTTTCCTTTTTTAATTAGGAAACTGTTTACTGTTTTCTTTTATTTAGCGATGTCACATAGATAAATTCAATAAAGAACATATTTTATTTTAATTAGCAGTTAGTGATGAGGAAAGAGTGTGATGTCCCTGTTGATGAAAATTCATGAATTATTTGAATATTTATTTGAAATTTAATTAAAAAATTCCTGGTGTATATAATATACTTACTATAAGTATATGCGCAACTATATTGTTTGAAAACCTGTTTCGTGTAATAATTCTATTTTATAATAAATCTATAAGGGACCCATGGAATCAATAATGATAGCAGAATAGTGAATATACTACTGTGTACAAATAGTAAGACCAGTTTTAAATATGGTATTTCAATTTTTTTTTTTTTTTTTTAGGTTGTTCGGCACTGTCCTTGACATCTGTGAGAAATTTCACGTCAAAATATTCATTAGCGCTTGAGTTACGCTTGGTTTTGTGAGATGCTAAAACTGATTCCGGCGATTTTTGAAATGTCTCTTTAGTCGACTCAAAACGGTGTCTCCGGAGTGGTCTTTTGAGTTTAGGGAATAGCCAGAAGTAGCACGATGCTAAATCAGGTGAATGCGGTGGTTGTGGAACGATATGGGTTTCATTTTTGGCGAAAAAGTCAAGAAGAATCAATGCAGTGTGAGCTGGAGCATTCAATGTTTTTGGTACCAATCAAGATTTGACGCGTTTGAGGCCCAAAATATCTTTTAAATTGGAATTTTGAAATTCCAACATCAGCAGCAAGGTCTCTAATTGTAAATCGACGATTTGCAAGCACCAAATCTTTAATTTTCAGGACGTGAGCTTCGTCTGTTGAGGTGGATGGTCGACCAGAGGGCTCTTCGTCTTCAAGACGTTCTCTGCCTTCTTTGAACTGTTTATATCACTTGTAAACATTTCTTTTCGATATAGGAATACTCACCGAATGCCTTCTGCGACATTCTATACGCTTCCGCAAACAAAATTTAGCACAAGTTCTTGCTCAATTAATTTAGACAGTTCAAAAATCGCCGGAATCAGTTTTAGCGTTTCACAAAGCCAAGCGTAACTCAAGCACTAATGAATATTTTGACGTGAAATTTCACACAGATGTCAAGTACAGTGCCAACAACCTAAAAAAGAAAAAAAAATTGAAATATACTATATGCCCGGGAAATTTAAATTGAATATTGGTTACACTTTTTGGACACAGTAGTACTTACTATTAGTATGTTTATAACTATATTGCCTAAAAACGAATGTCATGTAATATGTCAGTCTTATAATAAATCTATAAGGGATCCATGGAGTGTTCTAAATACCTATGGCAGCATAGTGAATATAACATAATAAGCCTCTTGTGATGCACACTAGGAAATGGTGAGTCAGTTACATATCCATCATACCACCGAATGGCGTCAAATGATTACCTGAGCACATTTTTATGCAGAATGTTATGAGAGATTAGATGTTAATGGAACAAGTTTAAGATGTATTTTGTTCGAATACAACATTTTTTAATTCATTTCATGTGAAGGATATATTTTTTAATTCATTTCAGGATTACAGTAGGTACATGCTTCATTATTTTATTTAAAGAAAGTTATTGATTATTATGAATTCTGATAAGCAATTGAACGAAAAATATTTTATTTTTCAACAAATTTAACCTCCAAAACAAATTCGAATAGTTTTACTGATTAAATCTTGAACTTTTGGTGATTATAAATTTTACATCAAAATATTAAACTTACATCGTTAAATTATACAGATAATCTTTGCAATGATACGAATTTCTCAATTAAAAATAAATTAAAATATGTGTTCATATTCAATGTACAAATATTATGCTTCAACAAGTATAAAAACGTTTCATGAGATCAATTTGTTGTTATAAAGATTTTAATATTTTACTGATGTTTCTGAATATTCACAATTAATAAAATTTATTATAAAATTTTTATTTATTTATCAATTCTAATGAACCCAATTATGTAGTTAAAATTTCAAACACAGAAACCTATACGTTATAATCATTAATAATAATTATGATGCAGCTGCTATTTTAAAGTAAATCTAAATTTAATATATTTATTGAAAACCGCACGCACAAAAAGGAATATTAGTTTTTTTGTTACAAAAAAAGCAGATATGATACTTTAAAGCTGAACATATTAAAATTAAATGTTATATCAATAATAAAACATATCGACTTTGCGAATGCTTCAGAGCCATGATTTTACAGATGGTATATTGAAGGATTGTTGACATATGTTAATTTCAATGGAAAAAATATTCACTATTTTTAGTTTCATTAACCTTAAATGAAATCAGTTACATAAAATAAATTACGACAATATTAGTTATAAATTCGATTATCTATATAAAATACCTTATCATATTATTACATATCATATTACTGTTAGTCATTTACAACATGTAGTACTCAGTTACCAAAACGTAAGATCTTTCTTTCTCACTTTGGTCTCAACATAGGATTGCCCTTTTTACGAGTATTCCACGTGTAACGGGCGTACAGTTTTTATATTTTTTTACACTGATACAAATTTTTGCAACAGATTTAGTTTGCAGTTAATTAATTTATTTATTTTGTATTGAAATATTCTGATAGACATTCGAGGACTTCAGTTTATTCGTAAAAGAGTTCTTGAAACGATAAAAGGTTAAGAACACACAGCTTTAAGGATGATTTTAATATTTAGTGCTATGATTATAAATCCCGCTATTGTATTACTCACTATCCGAATACAAATAAATACAATATTCTGACATAAATTATAAAGTTTCCAAAAATCTTTAAAAGTAGATGCTTTTTTTACATATAATATGAGAAGAAGATGGTTATAATTCTTAAATTGGCATGCATAATATATTCTATAAATTCAGATTAATTTGTTAAAGAAAAGTATATCATATATTAAAAGAATTTACTGCTTGATTTACGGTACCAATTTAAATATTAAATTAATAGTTGCGTATTATTCAACGATAAATGTTTAACAAAGGTATGCATAAAGTATTTAAATAAATAAACTTGATTTTCAAATACTGTTTCGACTTGTTGGGGATTAATGAAGTAAAAAATTCTTTATAATTCTCTACTAACACAAGAATGTTAACCAATGTATGTTTTACATTCATATAAAGAAATATATCTTTATGAAAAAAGAAAAGAAATTATTAATTGTGTTAAAACACCAGTAGTAAATATATATATATATATATATATAAATAAAAATATATAAAAATAAAAATATAAATATGTATATATTGAAAAATAAGTAAGTTTTTCATGACAGTACTTATGAATATCAGTTTTATGGGGGAAAAAATCTTTACAGACGAGATTTTTTAAATCTCACTTTCCCCTTTTATTAAGCTAATTCGCCCGCCAAGTTTATTTAGAAGTTTTAGATACCATTTTTATTAAGCCAAGCAAACCCAAGGAAAATTTTTCAGGGCGAATATCTTTAAAATGGTTAACTGCGATCTCTATCATAACAAAATATGCGTGTGAAATAATATTCTGCTAATTGGCTATTAAACAAAGGAAATTTCAATATTTAAATTTTCTTTAAAAAAATATTAACTTTATTAAGACAAGTTTTTATTTTTTTAAGAAAATTTAACTTTTATTATGTTATTAAAATTTAAAAATAAATTAAACAAAAAAAATTTAAAAATTTAAAATTTAATTTTTATTATGTGATTTAATCGAAGGAAACTCCATCAACTCCTATCACTCATCGGAGCTTTAACATTAGCATCTTTTATACAAATTTTTGATTAAACAAGAGCCACAAGAGTTAGCCTATGAATAGATTAAGAAACGAAATAACTTAATATATTCGACAAAAAAAAAATCTCTTTGTTTATCATGTTTATACTAAATGTTCCAATAATGATTTAGACGAAATGCTTTCTTTTATATATTAATTTAACAATCTCATTAATAATGTAATAACCTAATACTATATATATTAATTAAAATTGTATATTTGCGCAAACGAACATCCCATTCATAATTGAAGCTTCACAGCAATATTCAACAATTCTAATTTAATGGAAAGACCGCAAATTCAAATTTCCCCAAATCATAGGTAATTTGGTTAAAAAACGCAATGATTCGCACAATCCTAAACAAAGCGCTTTAATCCAGTCCCAAAACGGGATAACTCTCCAATTCAAGTCAGCTCAATTTAATCAGAGAGTCACAAGAGCGCAGACGATAATATTATATTCAGCCACGTTGCCAAAACACACTAAAAATAACACACAACAGTCTCCTCTCAACCCTTTCTGTCTCTTTTCGCCGTTCCCATGGCGACCGCGTGGGCGGAGCCCCACAGCATCTCGTCGCCCGGAGCAACGGGAATTATCGAAAATGGGATAGAAGGGTGATGCGCAGGAAAGCGGAATACAAGGGGGTGGGTCGTTTCCCGCATAACAGGCAGGGCGCTGACCAATGGCAGAGCGGGGTGAGATAACCCTTTTTGGAGGGGGGTGAAGAGGCTTAAAATTCCTGTTGGGGGGTCGGCCGATAGGGGATATGCATGGGTGAACGACTGTGCAGGAACTTTGGCCATGTTATTCAACCCGTTGGGTTTGTGGTTGAGTGTTTTGATTATAAATAGCGAATTGAGCAAACGCAAAATCGCTGTGTGCTTGTGACAGTTATATTAAATATGTAAATGATCGAAGCGATTTAAATTTTATATCGTCCCATAATATGGGACTTTAATTCACTGCAAGTTTTCAGATAATGATACAAAAATTGATGAAAATGGTAATACAATAATTTTCAGTTATTTATTTTGTATATTTTTATTTAAAAAAATAATATTTAAAAACAATAAAATAATATAAAGCAATGATTAACTCAGAATACTCATTCCTTTTAATTAAGCTCACAACAGAGCAATAAAAATTTAGTAATTTATTTATTTAACAAAAATCGATACATTAATAAAATATCGATAAATATATATATATATATATATATATATATATATATATATTCCACATTAGAATACAAACCATAATATTATTCATATGGATTTCGAAAAAAAGCATCCAGTAAAGGATTTTTAAAGCTGTTGATATTTTAATATTCAATGTAGTAATAATATTTTTTTCTAAATTGCAATGCCATCCAAAGGTAAAAAAATATGTTTCGAATCTGAGAAAATAAAAATTGAACAACTTATACTCACAAATAACACAAGCATTAATTCAATAAAAAAAATAAACAATATTTATAATTGAAGAATATAAATATAATACAATATTTATATTTAATACAATATTTGAATTGAATTATTATTTATAATTGATATCATTTTTGCCTTTATTATTAAAAGTTCTTAAGTAAGATATTTCTTTATTTTGCACCTAAACTAAACATAGATAAATATATTACATACAATGATAATAATTCATATTGAGCTAAGCTATTTTGTCATCATTCTGTTTAATTCTTTAGAAAGAGATTTGTTTCTGTATGTTTTTTTTTTTTATCATAAAAAAAAAAAACTTTAAAAAGAAAATATTTTTCTTAGATAGTTATATTTTTCACAACTTTTTAAAGATAAAACAAATTATTAGATGGGTTAGTATTTAAATTTAAATCACCACTTTATGCCAGAAATTCAACTATTTAATTTATATTATTTTTGTTTTTAAATCTTTCATTTCACATCAAAATGTATAATATCAAGGAGGAATTAAATATTTCTGTAAATTTTAAAATTATATCAATACCTAAATTATTAAAATTGAAAGTAGTGTCTACGATGAAGATACCACTTTCTGCGATTTTTGTGACAACAAACACTGTGGCAAAAAAACTACTATGATAATTAAGACTGACAGAATTTTAGTAAAATCTCCGAAGGTATTCATATAAATATTTCATGGAAGTTCACAAAAGTGATGAATCACAATTGCAAAATTCATTCTAATTGGTGTGTTATAGAAGTATGGAAATGTATGTGTACTATAAAAAAATAGAAAAAGTAGAATTTTATTTTTCACTACACATGAATCTGGTAATGAAAAATATGTAGTTTGTGTTTTTAGATTAGAAACTATCTTCCCTCAATTTACTATAATATTTTGTTTATTTGACTTATTTATAATTTATTTAATTATTATTGGGTTTTTTTTTTTTTTTTGTTGTTGTTTATTTTACAATTTATTGTTTGTTTTGTTACAATACCGATAAGATCACTGCGACAATAACCTCTATTCTACACCCAAATATTGAAAAAAATTTCTAAAACTCATCTAGAGCAATTTTAAGAAAATTCTTTCAATAGATAGGCTATATAACAATTTCAAAAATCTATCATGTAAGAAAAATTAAATTTTATTATTTTCTAAAATATTGTGAATGCAATTATTTTACGGAATGTTATTAATTATGCGTGCATTTGAAAAAATTTAAATTTTACAATGAATATTTCTGTTGCTTGTTTACGAAAACAATAAAATTCTAAACAGTTGTCCATAATTTTCTTTTATTATGTTAGGTATATCAAGGCTGTTTGGAGTTCAAATTACAAATAACAAAACTGAAATTTAAAAATTTACAGAAGAATGTTTAAATTATTAAGAATTCAAATTCAGTTTGAATTTATTTAATTGTTTAAAAATACTCTACGCACAAGATTAAAGTAAAATTTCTTTCATTAGCTTCAAATAATATTATTTAATTAGAAGTATTGAAAATATGAAGAGATAAAAAAAATTACTAGAAATCATAAAAAGCGTGAAGTAAATAACAAATTAATGAGACCTGTAAATAAACGATGCATTGATAAAAAAAAATCAGAAATAATTCATTTCACACAATTTCATAATACATGTTATTTATTTTACAATTTATAACTCTCATCATGAAATTAAATTCTAACTTCCACTCTAATCAAAACTTCATAAAAGTAAAAAGAAGTTTTGTATATATGAAGAGATAAAAAAATAACAAATTAATAATAGAGTAAATAACAAATTAATAATAGAGTAAATAACAAATTAATGAAACCTGTAAATAAACAATACAATGATAGAAAACAATCAAAATAATTCATTTCACACGTGTTATGAAATTGTACGAAATGAATTATTTCGATAGTTTATGTTATTTATTTCACAATTTAAAACTCTTGTCATGAGATTAAATTCTAATCAAAACTTCATTAAGTAAAATTTCCTTCGTCAGCTTTAACTATATTATTTGATTAGAATTTCTGAAATGAAGAGATAAAAAAACAAGAACTGGAAATCCCAAAATTCGTGAAGTAAATAACAAATTAATGAATCCTGTAAATAAACAATGCATTGATGGAAAACTATCAAAATAATTCATTTCACACAATTTCATAACACATGATTTTTATTTCGCAATTTAAAACTCTTGTCATGAAATTAAATTCTAATCAAAACTTCATAGAGTAAAAATAATTTCTGAATATATGAAAAAATAAAGAGCAAGCAAAAAAGCAAGAACTGGAAATCACAAAACACATAAAGTAAATAACAAATTAATAAGCCCTTGTAAATTAAATAAGCAATGCGTTGACAGAAAAATTTCTAAAATAATTCATTTCACACAATCTCATAACACATATTTATTTTACAATTTAAAATCTTATCATGAAATTATGTTATAACTTCAATTCTAATCAAAATTTCATAAAGTAAAAAGAGTTTTGAATATATGAAAAGAAGTAAAAACAAAACAAGAACTAGAAATAACAAAACACGTGAGGTAAATAACAAATTAATCAGACCTGTAAACAGACAATGCAGTGATAGAAAACAATCAGAAAAAATTCATTTCACACAATTTCGTAGCACACCTTATTTATTTTGCAATTTAAAACTCTTATGATGAAATTAAAAGCACAAGCAAAACCATAATTATAAAAATGATAATCATCAGAATATAATTCATTAATAAAACAACAAAAATTAAAAATATAACTACGAGTAAATGTTAAAAAAGCAAACAAATAACACCTCTACTCTACCTTATTCGCCTACTTTTAAAATAAATCATTTTCAAAACCATATGAATGACTTTGTAATTGTAATTTGGAAAGCAATTCAAAATGAATGGGGTGGTTTATATTTACTATTGTATAATAGAAAATGTGTGATTAAAATATATATTTTATTAAAAATAGATGAAGAAATTCAATACGGGGTCCATAAGGCAAACAGACAGAGATTAGAAATGACGAGTCAATGTTTTTGAAAAAAGGAGACTAAGATTTGTCACTCTATTGTCATTTTGTGCACACTTTAGGCTAATTAGACTGGGATCTACAGATTAACATGAGATTCCGAACCACTCACAAACATCCATAATCATTTCCCACAATTTCATAACACATATTTATTTTACAATTTAAAAAAAATTCTTATCATGAAATTAAATTATAACTTCAATTCTTCAACATAAAGTAAAATTTTCTTCGTCAGCTTTAAATAATATTATTTGATTAGAAGTTTTGAACGTATGAAGAGATAAAAAAAAAAAACAAGAACTAGAAATCCCAAAACACGTGAATTAATTTCAAATTAATGAAACATATAAATAAACAATGCACTAATAGAAAAATATCAAAAATAATTCATTTCCCACAATTTCATAACACACCTCATTTATTTTACAATTTAAAATTCTTATCATGAAATTAAAAGCATAAACAAAATCATAATTACAAAAATGATAATCATCAGAATATAATTCATTATAAAACAACATACATTAAAAACATAACTAAATCTTAAAAAAGCAAACAAATAACACCTCTACCTTATTCGCCTCCTTTTAAAATAAATCATTTTCAAAACCCTATGAATGACTTATGGTAAACCGATACACAAATCAAGTTAAATTTATTCCAATAAAATAAGTCTTCTTCTTCTCCACGTAAACAAAAATAAAAATAATAATAATAATATTTTTAATCAGCCCACATAGCTGAATATGATAATGATAATGTTTTATTAGAAGGCCTCGAGTAATGAGCAAGATTTCGGATGATTAGCATTCTTGGGTTTAAATAGTAAACATAAATATTCATTAGAAGGAAGAAAACTCAAATAATTGCTATTCGATAATGATAGGTTTAATTAAGTATTGATTTATCCTCTTTCCAATAAAGCAGCAGCATGTTTGCTGACGATGCTACTTGCTTTTCCGAATATGCTAAGTACACAAATGCTGTTTGATATCTGTAGTGTACGTTGGAGGGGAAATTAATTAAAAGAGCTAATAACTGGAAAATGATGGATGGAATTTTATTTGGGAATTAAAATATTGTACTGGATAATATTTGTTGCGATTGAATGCTAAATTATTCGCTGGGATCATTTGTTGTAATTTGGAAAGCAATTCAAAATGAATGGGGTGGTTTATATTTACTATTGTACAATAGAAAGTGTTTGATTAAAACATATTTTATTAAAAATAGATGAAGAAATCCAATGAATGAGGCCCAGAAGTCAGGCAGGCAAAGATTAGAAACTGGAGTCAAATGTTTTTGAAAAAATGAGATTAAGATTTGTCGCTCTATTGTCATTTTGTGCACACTTTAGGCTAACTAGACCGGGACCTACAGTTTAATGTGGATTCCGAACCACTATCAAACATCCATGCCACCGCCATGATTCGAAACTGAAGCTTGTGGTACCAAAGGCCAGAACACTAGCCAATTGTCCATCAGGATAGTTGAAGAAATCCAATATAGGGTCCATGAGGCAAACAAATAAAGGTTAGAAATCGTGAGTCAATGTTTTCATAAAAGACTAAGAAGCAATAACTCATGTCATATCGACAATCGAATTGCTGATGGGAATAGTCCGGGTAACGCAAATGTGGGACAACTATTCTTGAAAGTTCTAGAAGTTAATAATCACCTTTTTTTCGTCAGAGATTGTTCGTGGTATACTATGAAGAAATGTATATACAAAGCGTTCGTGAAATAGCTGATGAAGTTCGTGATGTTTTCATGAAAAAGAGACTAAGAGGCGATTTCAATAGCTCATGTCATATCGACAATAGAATTGCTTATGGAAGTTGTCCGGGTAACGCAAATGTGGAACAACTATTCTTGAAAGTTCTAGAAGTTAATAATCACCTTTTTTTTCATCAGAGATTGTTCGTGATGCACTATGAAGAATACAAAGCTCCAAGCGTAAATTACGGCCTAGTGGTCATTTGGCTAGCATTCTGGCCTTTGGTAACACAGGCTTCAGGTTCGAATCTTGGCGGTGGCATTGATGTTTGTGAGTAATTTGGAATCCACGTTAAACTGTAGGTCTTGGTCTAATTAGTCTAAAGTGTGCGTAAAATGACCATAGAGTGACAAACCAAACCAAATGTAAATTACAAAATTTTACGTCATAAAATCCACTTCCAGTTTTCTTTAACAATTATTCAATTAATAGCATTGTAATATTTTACTTTGTAATTAGATATTAATAATGGAAATCAAAAATAAGAAAACATATTTATTTTTAAAAAAAAATTATGAAGCTTTGTTTAGTTATAATTTAATTGTAAAAACTGAATTGAATTGTGAAACTTTTATTTTTTTTTTAAATCGAATTAATCTATTTTAATGATTAGAAATGAGTCAAGGTTAATCATTATGTGGTGGAGAAATTGTTGAAAATTAAAATTTTTGAATTATCCTAAATTGCATATATTATACGTACGTCAAATATTGAAATGATTGTATGATTACATTCTGTTTTCAACTGATATATAACAAACATCAATGACAAGGTATTTTGAGGTTTCATGCAATTTTGGCTTAAAATCTTAAATAGTGTACTTTCAATGAAATTATAAACTTCCGAAAATGAATATTATTTTTTAGATGAAATAATGCGCTTATTTTATGCAAAATTTTTCTTATAATTTTATTAACGAGTGTCAAATTAATTACATTTTATTAATAATAATTTTTATATAATATGAGTGTAGAATATAGTGCGCATATTTTATACAATATATGTGTACAGTATAGAGTATACGTAAACAATATAATATATTTTATACCATATAGTGCGGTACTAGAGATTAAATAGAAAAATGTTTTGTCAAAAAGAGCGGTTAATTCAAATTCTTAACAAAATATCATATTTTACAATTATTTAACAATGTACAATATAATATTCCATTTATTATGTTGCATTAAAAAGTAGTAATAACTTTTTCATGAATAATTTTTATTTGCGTTAATCACTTTCAAATCACTTTTCATTTTCACTCAGTGAGCATTTAAAGAAAAACTTACACAAAAATATTATTTATAATTAAATAATTTTTCTTACATAAAAAAGTGCTCCAATTTTAATATAAAATTAAAATATAAAAATTCCAAGGTTATTGAATAATTCTAATTCTAAAAAATGAACCTTTAAAAAAAATCCAAATATATATATATATATTAAAAAAAAATTTTTCATGCTAAAGAATTTTTTGAATGAAAATTTAGATTTTATTCAATAACTTTGATAAAAAATGACAGAATGTTTTAAAAATTTACCAAATCCATAAAGATTCAAATTTTGTTTATTTTGTAAATTATTCAAAAAGTTTATTTGTAAATGTTATGTTATTTGAACTTGTTAAATATCCTATTATTATAAATAATATTTCATAATGGGATTCTATCTGGATAAATTTTGCATATTAAGGATATAATGCTTAATCACAACAATTTCAATTTCATAGTAAATGAGTTACAAAGATTAATTTTTACGATATACATTTTAAATTAAGATACTACATTAAAAGAAACATATACAGTTATAGAAATAAAAAATATATAACTGCTTATATAACCAATCATATATATATATATATATATATATATACTGCTCTTGGTATATTGATAAATGAAAGTGAATGGGATTTTTCATTCTTTAATTAATTGGCAGTGTTCATTTTCTATTTCTAGAATAAACGCAAATAATTACATTAACAAAAGAGTACTAACAAAAGAATTAATTGGCTGAAATCACCAGCCAAATTCTAGACCACAGTCTTCCTAAAAATATCTAATTTCTCATTCAATATTTTCTAAACTACTAACTTGGTTATCTTACATTAATTCACATAATATTTTTTCTTTCACATTTTAAGCAATTTACCTTTAATTTGGACCCATTTAAATTTTAAAATGGATATATTTTTCTTTTTTCTCAATTTACAATTTTATTTTTTTATTTATTTATTTATTTTGGTATCAATTTCACGGATTGGTTTGGTTTGGTTTGTCGATCTACGCTCATTTTGTGCGCACTTTGGGCTAATTAAACCGGGACCTACAGTTTAACGCGGATTCCGACCACTACTACCACCACGCCACATCACTGTGCCTAAAGCTGAATTGGCCCTTTACAGTTTGGGAATAATGTAGGTGAAAAGTCTGATTAGGCTCTGTGATGCTCTACGATCACATGAGACCGAGACCTACGGCTTAAAGTGGATTCCGAACCACTACAAACATTCATGGCACCGCCGGAGCTCGAGCTTGAAACCTATGGCACCAACCATCAGAGCGCTAGACACTCTGTCATTCAGGCCTCGATTCCGAATCACTTCGAAACCTGAAGCCTGTGGTACCAACAGCCAGAGCGTTAGCCAATTGGCCATCAGGCCGCCATTTTCATGGAAGCCACGAATCTTGCACCAAAACAACTTCACGTTTCCACATGTTGTTTCAAAGAGTTATAAAAATATAAATCAGAATAGAACTAAGATATAAGATATTATGCAACACAAAATGCACAAAACATTCACACACACACAAAACCACTTAGAATCATTCTGAGTAAGAACACAACGGAAACTACTTAAATAAGAAAGAATCGACTGATTAAAATGCCAAAGAGTTGCATAATGGAAATGTTAATTTTGACACAGGTTTGTCTCTTGTACCTTGGCATGAAATGAATCTCCATTATTTGTGGATGACAGTAAGTGAATGATGATGATGGAAAAGTTATTAAAATTCCACAGAAGAAAGCCCTCACAACAAAAGCATAGCTGAAATAATTTTAAAATTAAAAGAGTTACACCAGAAAATAAAAAGAAGTCAGAACAGGGAATACATAAAATAAAACAATAGCGGTTACGTAACTGTCTTTTTTTGTTTGGAAAAAAAAAACGAGTTTATGTTTAAATTATTATTTAGCGAGATGAAATGTGAAATTAACTGAGATAATTATGACACCTACACAGGTGTTCATAAACTGTTTTTAGCTACTGAAGGTAATTTCTCGCTTTTTTTTTTTCAGGTATAAAATATTTTTTAAATGCAATATCACGTGTTAATGACGCTAATTGGAGTTTGATGAAAATATTACTACTGTTGAATTAAATTTAAAAAAGTTTTTATATGCTTTACAGTAGAAATATTTTTCAGTAATATGAAATCTTTATACACACAGAAGTAGTAACAAATATTTTCAGTACTGATGAAACGCTAAGGTGCATGTTTGCCTAAAAGTTTCACCAATAATAGACAAGATTTTTTACACCTTGAACACAAGATGATTTTTTGATCAAATCGTATACAATATAAAAATTCCAGTAAAGTTAATTATTGAACTCAATTAGAAAATAAATAATTTCTTATAAATTTTAAACATTAAATACCTTTTTTTTAGTATGATGTATATCAGTTATTGTTTTTTTTTTTTTTTTTTTTTTAAATAGCATTAACGTAGCAAATACACGTGCATGTCACGAACAAAATTTTACGAAAAAAAAAAAAAAAAAAGAAAAGAAAAGAATCGAACTAATGTGTTGACTTTTCTTCCGATCATGTTTTCAAGTTAGGAAATCAAAATGTTTCAATAGTTCCGATTGCCAGTGTGTACTTACTATAGAAATGATTAAACTCATAATTCGAGTTGGTTAAATGCTTCACACCAAATACAATAAAATTAATAAGAAGAAAATAATGTATAAAATATTCTCACAAAAATAAAATATGTTTTTTTTTTATCTATCATTAAATTTTAGTGTTTTAAAACCATTTAATTTTATGAGGTGTAATATAAGAATTATTAACAAAAAAAATTTAAATTTTCAATCATGCATTTAGGTACATGTTTGTCTGAAATGTTTGTATATGCATGATTTTCTGTTTTTCTCATATAGAAATATATATATACTAGTAGCATTTGGAGAAGAAACATTTCTGATTTAAGAAAATGAATGCATTGCAATTCAAAAAATACTTCTCATATGATTACGAACGTAATCACAGATACATAAAATTGTGAAGCAGAGAAATGAACTGCTTTTCACCGAAAACGAAGAGAAAAAGAAAAAAAGAAAAATGTCTGCCACTGATATTATGCTAAAATTTCACAATGATTACAGAAAATGGATGAGCTATAATATAACTATAATCATGAATTTTTATTGTAATTATTTTACAATAAATACATAAATTGATTCGCTCCTTACAAAAAAAAAAAAAAAAAAAAAAAAAAAAATAAATAAATAAATAAATAAAAAAAAAATGTCTGCCACTGATAGTATGCTAAAACCATGAATTTCATTATAATTATTTCTCAATAAATACATAAATTCATTTCCCCCCTACTAAAAAAACGAAAGAAAGAAAAATGTCTACCACTGATAGTATGTGCTGAAATTTCACAATGATTATTGAAAATGAATGAACTGTAACAAATACTGAACTGTAATATAAATAATATAACTGTAACCGTGAGTTTCAGTCATTTCTCAATAAATATATCGAGTGAATCAATAACAATAGAAAGAATTTATAGTATTCAAAATAAATATCAATTAATAAAAAATATAGATACATGTATATAACTACTATTTATAATAAATCAATTCTTTCTTTTTTTTGTATTTTACTTCAAGATCGTATGTATTGATAAATGATAGGACAGAAAAGCAAAGTAACAATCTATATCTATCAATTAATTAATAAAAAAATGTATATACATGTGTATTATTTTCTATTATAACTACTATTTATAATAAACGAATTCTCTCCCTTGCATTTTACTTCAAGATCGTATGCATTGATAAATGAAGTACACAGAAAAACAAAGTATACAATCTATAACTATGAATTAATTAATAAAAAAATATATATACATATGTATTATTTTGTACTATATAATTAATATATCAATTCTGTCTCTCTTGCATTTTATTTCAAGATCGTATGTATTGATAAATGACAGGGACAGAAAAGCAAAGTAACAATCTGTATCCAGCCAGTCGCGCATCAGAAACTTAATCGAAATCAATGATTTCTGAAGCCTTGGCGGCCAGAGCTGCGAAACTTATGACACAAATCTGTACTAAAACAAAATTGTTATTCCGAACTTATGACATTCGACGCTTCCACGTTATACGTAATATACCCGCAGTACCGCGAGAATAATGCATTAAAGCGACCAGTACGTGAACATTTTACCGACACAAAAGTTATAGAAAGCGATATAATACGATTAGATAGATCGCCGTAATCGATAAAAAAAAGCATCAATGAAAAAAAAAAAAGAAAGAAAGAAAACGATAAGTGCAATTTCGGGTCGAATCACGTATAAAATGCACTGAAGTGAAAAGAGAATGGTCGAAGCCTCGTCCTCATGTCTCTGATATCAAGTGCGAAATTCTTACAATCTTGTTAAAAACATTTTTCCATTTGGATCGCCGCCCTGCATTCTGAAAAAGGACGAGGACCGTAAGAACGCTGTAATTTAAAAAGGGAAACTGTCAAATCGAAAGATAAATCGGTCAGGATTTTTTAGCAATAATAGATGTCATGAGTGGAAGGGCTCACATAAATGCTTAAATAATGATTCGGATATAAGACTACTTTTTTTTAGTATTTATCATTCGTTAAAACAAATACCTTTTCACGACTCAATTAATTTATCATCTATACAG
Organism: Caerostris darwini; assembly: GCA_021605075.1. Taxonomy (NCBI): domain Eukaryota; kingdom Metazoa; phylum Arthropoda; class Arachnida; order Araneae; family Araneidae; genus Caerostris; species Caerostris darwini. The sequence continues at coordinate 323,145 of BPLQ01003864.1, read as the reverse complement.
TAAATTTTTCATAAAAGAAATCGAGTCTAATTAATTACTTTCAATTTTACCATATTATAAATTTTTCTAATTGTTTTTTTTTTTTTTTTTTTTTTGAGTACAGAGGTCATAACAAAGTAGATTCTTTGAATGCATTATTATAATTATCGAAGTCATTGGATATAATAATATAATTCTTGAAATCCCTGGACGTATTGTTATAATTATTGAAATCATCGGATATTATATCCAATGATTTCATAATATAATTCTTAAAATCCTTTGTCGTATTATTATAATTATTGAAATCATTGGACGTCTTATTATAATTATTGAAATCATTGGAAGCATTATTATATTGAAATCTCTGGACGTATTATTATAATTATTGAAATCATTGAAAGTATTATTAGAATTATTGAAATCACTGGACGTATTATTATAATTATTCAGTGTTTATTAACCATTGAAAAAGCACAATTTTAAAGAAAATATGTTCTTCCGTAATAATTTCTTCAGCGAATTTTTTCGACGTTTACAAAATTTCTAAATCGAATCGAATTTAGTCGGTAAAATATTCTCACATTTACTCATACTGAAAAATGTTGAATAAATTTCAATAATTAAGCATCATGATAAGTCATTTGATGAAATAAATTTTGTTGGTAAAATATTGTCACATTTACTAATACGGAAAAATATTCATAAATTTCAATAATTAAGCATCATGATAAGTCATTATTTGATGAAATAAATTTTGTTGGTAAAATATTGTTACATTTACTAATACGGAAAGTGTTTATAAATTTCAATAATTAAGAATCATCATGAGAAGTCATTATTTGATGAAATAAATTTTGTTGGTAAAATATTGTTACATTTACTAATACAGAAAAATGTTCATAAATTTCAATAATTAAGAATCATCATGAGAAGTCCTTATTTGATGAAATAAATAATAATTTTACAATAAATTTATCTTATCCCATTTACAAATAATTTTCAAAATAAAATTTGAGATATAAATCTAATTACTTTTAGCATGACTCGTAGAGAGAAATAATGTTAGAGCTAAATGAAAAACCTGCTTCAACATTGCTGATTAAAAAATAATTTCAATAATTTTAGTGAAGAAAACCATTTCAACTGCTTTGAAATAATTTTATTCAAAACAAGTTTAGACAACAGATTTATTAATAATAAAAATATAAAAATAGTTTGCGCAATTCACTTCTGCTCAGATTTTCTACTAGTTATAATAATGTCTAGGGACTGTAGAATGGGAACACAAATGGTTAATTAATTTTATGGGCAGTGCTGAGAGTAGCATATTACATTAATAACATACCACTTAATAATGTACCGAAAACGAGTTAACTATTAAATATAAAGAAATAAAATCTCAATTTACTTTGAAGGGGAAATTAAAACTCTAAATTTAAAAATAACAAATGAAAGTAAAATAACAGTAAAAAAAAAAAAAAAATAGATCAATTACAAAAAGGGTCACATTTATTACGATGCCATGCTGAATATATTAATAGGTCTTTTTGTATTAATAGATTTTAAGGAATTGTTATGAATTTTCGAGAAAGATTTCTTGGTCTGGTATCTAGGTATACAATTACTTGGACCTGATGGCCAAGTGACTAGCGCTCTGCCGCTCGGTACCATGCACTTTGTAGTGAGTGGGAATCCACTTTAAACCATTGGTCCCGGTGTAATAGGACTGTTGCGCGTAGGGCCGACAACCTTTCAGTAAAAAGAAAACATCTACTGTCTAGAAATCTGCCAATGAGGAGGCGGACTTGAGCCGATGATGATACAATTACTTACTGTATCACGACAAACTTTTAACAATATTTAGAATCTTTGTCAATTCCTTGCCTAAAAAACAAAGATATAATGTAGGCTTAATAAACCTTTTTCTTTTTTTAAACAATATTTGTGAAATCATATCTCCAAATCTATTGCTTAATAAATTGTACATTTGTTTTTAATTAATAGGTGTTTGAATTTATATAATCTGCGCACACGTTACTGTTAATCCATCTAGGGAGGTTAGAAAAAAAACAATTTATGAAAAAAAAAATATTGTATATAACAATAAAATAACTTTCCTCATATTGTCAGCTTGGAATATTTGGCTGGAATGGAACACAAATTTCGAGCCATGTAAGTGTTGCTGATTGGAGTAAAACATTTTCGCAATATGCTTGTTGCAATAATTCATGCGCTTCTGTAACGGATTTCGTAATTTCAAAATTGCATAAGACTCATAAAGTAGACTCCATTTTTAAATGGCGGTTAAAATTTAAAATTTTTAAAGGTGTTTAAAAGTGAGTTTTATTACAGCCAAATGTACTGGCAGTTTTATCTAAACAATTTTTTTCCATCAAACGATATTTGTGTTATATGAGAATCCTTTCGTTGTCATACATATAATGCAATTAAAAAATAGTCATACATATAATGCAATGAAAAATCCATTTTTTTTTCTAATACTAGCCTTCGCATTTGTTTTTTACTTTACTAATATTCGTATAACAAAAGAAAAAGCAGTCATGGTGAAAAATCAATTAATAATGAAAAATCACATGTAAAATTACTAGTTTATAATTAATGTAAAATATAAACATGTAAACTATTGTCTAAATTTTGTTTTTGATCAAGGAGTTTTAAATCCTAACTTCTATGCGATTTTATTCAGTTTTTTTTATTTATTCATAAAATACAAAATCTTTTCTAAATATCGTTTTTTAATTCATTTCACCACAGTTAATATATTTTCTATCAAAAATATACAGCATGGTAAGTATAGTGCAAATGCAAATAAAAAAAACAGAACAAATTATTAGAAAGTCCATTTGATTTATAAATATTATTTAATTTTCAAATACCTGATATCTACCATTTTTCACGGAAAAATGAAACATTAAAACGTGACCTATGATATTTAACAAAAAAATTATTTAAAAAATAAACAAGCAAAAATTGTTTAAAAAGCGCACTAAACACAGTATTTAAATGTATTATAAATGGAGCCAAAATAAAGTAATCTTCTGTTCAGTAAATTGAAATATCTATCATGAATTAATCGGAAAAACTAAAATTAAACAATAAGAATTATTTCCAAATATAATCAAAAGCCAATATTTCAGTACAAAAAATAGTAATCGTTCTTTATAACGATTTATATATATTGGTTATCGTAAGGTTCAACAAACATGTATAAAAATATATTGTTTTGCATTTCTACTTGCAAAGTGATATACTCTATCACATAAAGTGCAACTAATTGACTTTTTATAAGTAAATTATATTCATAAAAAATAACATACATGTCAAAAATGTTATTATTTGATTCTGTAATTTAGAGTACAAACATTTTCAAATAATCAAAATGCAAAATAATTTAATGATAAAAATATTAAAAAAAAAGAAATTTTAATTACATTAAAAAGAAAAGCCTTTTATCTTGAATATCTTGACAAAAAATATCTCAAGGATTATTTTTACTGTTTCAAAGTGCGGCATTTACTTAGAGCTTTAAAAGAATTTCGAATGAATTATAATATAGTATGATGAATATGATTTCATGTACTACATAATTTCTCTTCACTTTTCAGAGAAAAGAAAAAAAGAAAGAAAAAAAAAAAAAATTTTTTTTTTTTTTTAATTAGCACAGTTTTATTCGTGGGAAAAAAAATTGATCAAGTGGTTACGTAAAGGAAGTTACGGTTATGATCATGGTTTAAAACTGAAAGGCATCATTCACGTTATTTGGTAAAATTATATTAATACCATGATAAATGCTCACAGAGAGTTTGCGAAAGAAAAAAAAGAATTGCATCGTCTAATACAGTTTAGTAAACAATTCGCATCGTACAATACAGTCTAAGTACACAAATCGTATCATACAATATAGTCTAAGTAAACAAATAATTATATGGTAAAAGATTAAAACATTATAAATATTTAATATAACACAAAAATTAAAATTAAGCTTCAAGTAAACTTATTATTCAAAAATTACGAATGCTAATTAAACCTAAACTATATTCAAATCTAAGATTTATTTTTTAAATAAAACTAGCTCATTAGATTTGCTATCATCTACTTAGAATTCTAAATTCGTGGAGCAGTTTGGTAATGAATGCGTGGGATTTCTGAATTCGAGGAGCTCATTTCGAAATCCGATCGGCGAGTCCAAAATAAAATTTTGCGAAAGTCAGGAATGGGTGTGATTTCTGACAATAAATCGAAAAAAGTTCTTTAATTGGGTTGGTTTTAGCACCTAAAAGGATGCAATGTAACAATACAGTACCACGCCCTGATTAATGTAGAATCAGTTAAATTGTATTATCACAGCTAATAGAAGCCCAAGACAAAAAGTGAAAATGTCTAGTTTGGCAATATATAATAAAAATAATTTTTTAAGACATCCGATCGTCGTTGTAAGTTATAGAGGCATATAATATAACGGCGGCCTGATGGCCAATTTGCTGGCGCTTTGGCCTTTGGTACCACAGATTTTTCAGGTTCGAATAATGACGCTGGCATGGATGTTTGTGAATGGTTCGGAATCCACTTTAAAGTGTAGGTCCCGGCGTAATTAGCCAAAAGTGTGAAAAAAAATAGACTGACAAAAAAACCAGACCATATAGTATAACGCCCTGGTTAATTCTCAATTAATTGAACTACATCACAACTACTAGAAGTCCATGACAAAAAAAAAAATACCTGTCTTCTGATATGTATATGTGCATATATTTATATATCTATATTTAAATGTTTACAAAGTTAGTTTTAATGGTACCAAAAAAGCCCTGTGTAGCAAGCATAAACTAGTACTCAATGGTTAATGCTGAGTCTGTGACAACTAAATAATATCATAATTACTAGAAGATTTACTCATGAGGAAAATTCAAAATATCTGCCCTGGCGACAATAACAAAAATGTATTATTTTTTAAAAAGATATTTGGTCAACAATTATTTTATGTATTGCAAATCTTAAGAAACTAAGTCAGATATAATAAATGAATAGAAAAACACATTTATAAAATTATTTTGTCTTTCTGTCCGTTTAAGATGCTTGGATTTTATCCACAATATTATAATTACAAAATAGTAATTTTCATAATCATAATCTTTCAACCCATTATACATGTATTTTTTTCATTTTTCTGTTATTGATGAATTATATGCTCTACAACTTTTCGCTTTCTACGTTCTATTTTTCCTGCTAAGTTTTCTAAGTAAACATGAATATGATTTTTCAGAATTCATACTTCCCTAACCATCTATAGTAAAACAAAATGCTCACATACATCTTTAAAAAAAATTCCTTAAAAAAGTCAATAGAATCTTCTTTTCTATCCAAATTATTATTCTATTTTTCTTAGATATTAATGTGAAAAAATCTTTTATTGATAATTTAGTTCGCATTTCATCAATTAATGTAAAAATTTTTAAGCAATCGAAATATTTCTTTTGTATTACAACATTTTATACATACTTTACTTACAAATTTAAAGCTATGTTTGTACTTTTTATATGTGTGTTATCATTTTTTAATTATAAACTTGCTTTTTTTTATAAAATCATGACAATGAAATTGAACAGAAACTTACTGATCGCACTATTTTCACTAGGGATTTACAGCATTTTAGCTTTTTAAGGTCGCATTTGGCAGACAGAAAAACTTTCTCGAGTCGCACATAAAACATTATTCATTTAAAGATAGTTAAGTTAGAAATGTCAGTAAAAAACGTGCAATGTAAAATATTCATTAGGAAACTAAGTACAGATGTAACATAAAATCATACAGCAAGTTAAGAAGTTTTAATTATTTTGATAGTAAAAAAAGAGAGAAGAAATGTAGTTTTGTATTTAAATAACAACTTCACTATTCGTTTCATTATTTTATGTATTTTCATATAAAGTTCCAAAAAAAAATATGACGAGTAGGTAAAAATATTAATGTTTTCCCTTTGGAGAGTATTCTAACAATATTTTGTAGCATTGATTTGCATATAACAAGAGCAGTAGCTTGACTTGCAAATTAAAGAATTTATGATTACTTCTTCAAACTGCTATTTAGACTCATTTAATCATGGATGAATCAAAGATTCTTAGTAAAATATATATATTTGTATAACAAGAAATTCGATTTTTAATTAATGAATTTATAAATATCAAAAAATTCGATTTTCAATTTTTAATTAACTTTAATAGTGCACCATAATTTATGAAGATAACCAAAATTGTAATACAGATTGATGATCAGTAAAATAAATAAATATATAATTCATGATTTTACAGCTTTAAATGGATTTTGAATATAACAAATAGCACATACACACTAATAAAAAAAACAATCAAGAATATTTCCTAACATGCTGAGGCAGTTTTACACAAACTGAATAAAAAAAAAAAAAAGTCTGAAAACAACCTTTTTTCTTTTACATTTCACGTATTTAATTTTATTGACAATCAAGATATATTTAACCACTACACATTATAGATAATTTATAAAAGAGTTCATAATACCATGGAAAAGTAAAGATAAATAATCCATACTTTGCTAAATATTTTTTTTAATTTTACATTCTGCTTAAGTGTCACAAATAACAAAAAAGAATATTCAAAAAATTTACTAATAAATTAGACAGATTTAACAAAATGAGCTTCAGAATATTTTTCTTAAGTTAAAACTGAATAAATAGAATGAGTAAATAAAGCCATCACAAACTCTATAACAAAGTTTTAAACTATTTGTATTTCTATCATCGATAATCTATGATTAATTGATTTACAGCAGGTGATAGATCAAGATTTGATAACTTGATATCATCCAACCCAACTTATTAAATAAAATAAATTTTTGTTAAATTCAGATTCTCTAACTATGCCGTTTACAGCTTATCAATTTTAAAAATTACTTATTAGGAAAAAGATGTTATGATGACCGTTAGGTCAATAGACTACATGTTCACCAATACTTCGGAGGATAATAATATAGAGCACTCGTCTAAGTTTTGCATGACAATTTTTTAATACATTTCATAAGGAATGTATCACAAAATAATGTACCACGTAATCATGTACCACAAAATATTATAAGAGACTTACAGAAATAAGTAACAAACAAATATGATGTTTTTGTTTGTTACTTATTTAAAAAATTTTAGAAACATGAAAAAAAAAAGATACATTTTCAAACACTAACAATATAAAAATGAAATAACTTAAAAAAGAAATCTAGAATTGATAAGAATTGACAAATTTACAAAATACTGTAAAAGCAGACTTCTTATTAACAAGATGTGATCATTTGATTTTTTTTTTTTTGGGGGGGGGGGCTTAAAATTTATCTAGGATGTTCAAGACTGGAGCAGCTGAAAAGGTATGCAATTAATATTATGTACTTCACTCATGTTACAGTTGCAAAGATCAGATGAGCAACGATTAAATTTGTTTAAGTTGGAGTTAAAATTGCCATCTCCAGTCATAAACTGTATAATTCTGAAATCTGTAAAACAATCATGAATGTAAGACCCTGAGTAACACTTCTTTATGACAGAGGCATTTGATGATTCTATCTACAATTCATCTCACAAAATAAAACTTTGAAGAGACTTTTTATAATGATTTTGAAGAAGCATTTACATTATTTTTCACGTCTCGCTTGCTGGCTGTTTTTTTTTTTCTTTTAGTAAGTCGGTTGTTATCGCAATATCAATATCGAAGAGAGAATCAAATTAGAATTAAAAGGTGCATGGGATCATTCCACAGATATATTGGTAGCCATTCCAAAAACATTGCAAAATCAACTTTCGCAACATTCGTCCAATCCATCAAAGACCATCTAATCAGTCACTTCTCAAAAACCTGACCAAATCCACGAACCCATGCATCGAAAAGCCTTCTAATTGCGGATGCGGCAGCTACCACCAGAACGGGACCATCTGCAGGTACTACTTACGGTTGTTTCTCAATCACTTTTGCTTTAGATAGTATGTATGATGATGTTGGGGATCAGGAAATGTGCAACGGCACCCATGGAAGGGTGGTATCAGACGATTTCTTTGCCAGTGATGGATAAGCATGAGGGTTAGAGCAGGTGCTGTCGTTTTTTTTTGCAGCCGGCCCTTGGCCTGATAAATAGATGGAACACAGTAGGTGGTTTTTCTGTTTGGACGTGAGGAAATACTTTTGGAATGCAAGTGATAAGCAGTGATCATTCGAATGGTTTCGTAAGGAATACTCATAAAAGTAGATACATAGTATTTAAGAGATGGAAAAGATTATTTTAGTACCATCAGGAAATTACGTTGGAATATTATGAAATACTTATAAAAGTAGAAAGTAGTACATAGCATTGAAGAGATGGAAAAAGATTATTTTATTACCATGATGAAATTGTTGGAATATTAACTTCTGGTATACGTTTTTTTACTTGTTTCAGAAGGTTTGACAAAAAAAATATTAAAAAAAAAAAAAAAAAAAATCAGAAAAGAAAGAAAGAAAAATCAATTCATATGTATTATAAACAAAAATGTGAAAATTAAAAAAGTAGATAAATTAATTATTAGAAAAATAGAAATAAAATTGAGAAATAAATATCGAAAATCTATCTTTACCAATTCCATCATTAACTTTTAAAAAATTTCCTTATTAATTAAATCCTCCTTATTTCCTTTATGTGCATCTTGTGAATTGCGTGGCCCTTAATAAACCTAAATTTCTGATATTTATTTCTCAAGTTTAATTTGAAAACATTTCTATTTTGTGAATGAAACTTTTAATTTTTCGGTTATAAGGTTTATTTTCAGTTTGAAATGGATTTTCCTTTCTTATAAAACAAAAGATGGCCCACTGAAATTTTCGAATTAGAATTTTAATTTTTTTCAATTAATAATCTTGGTTTTTGGTAAGTATCTTTGCATACATACAAAGAACATACATACATACAAAGAAATTTGTATTAATATTATAGGATATTTTAATTATACATAAATGGGAATTTTACATAATTACGCACAACTAAAATAATTCAATCATAAAATCTATAGTTTGTTATGTATCTGTGACGTTTTCATATTATGATAAACTATGTTTGCAAAAATACAAACTTTTAAAAAAGGCATAGAGTTTTGAAATATATAACAGAATAGACTCTATGTTACTACTACTAGAATACTACTCTATGTTAAAAAAAATGATCGAAAAGTTTATTTTTAAAAAACATATCGGTAACAAAAATTAAATGATTATCTTTAATGGAGGCTGAAGATTAATTTATTGCAAAGTGAGTGGATATATATTTTTTAATGGTAGCTGTTTATTTTAATGTAATATAAATTATTGTTGAACTTTATAGAATACTAGAAGGTTGAATTGTATGCAGAAGTAATCATCAAATTAATTTAGAGACATTAAAATATTAAGCACATTTTTATAAAAAGAGAAGCCTTTTTGTCAAAATATTTTTTATAATTTAAATTTTTATCTTTTAATTTATTTTAAATAAAACCATTAACAATCAGTCATTATCATTTCCATTTGATTTTCCTAAAATTCAGATATTTTGAACCAGTTTTTATTATCAGTTAAGCATTTCCAATAAAATGTAAAACGTTTTAGCGCAATTTTTCAAGTATTTTAGTATAATAATGATTTAAATATTCATTTTTTTATATTTTGATGTTGATCAGAAATATAGATTTACAGATATAGGTTTTCGGTCAGATAGTCTGTGAGAATCTTAATGGTATGTTTTTATAATATAAGATTATCCCAATGATTTCATTATTATCGACTACTAAATTAAAATACATTAATTCTAAATTTCTCTGTCACACTATACTACAAAAATCATAGTAATTATCGTTTAATAGTTTGAGAATTATAGTATTATTATCATGTCTTTGAAATAAATTAGTTATATTGCAACTTAATAATATTGTCTTCAAGTTAATTATATTTCCGATGAATTTTCGACTCTAATAATATAGTGATTGCCATGAATCAGAAAATTGCCATTTAATTTCAATACTTGAAGGACGAATATAGGAACAGAGAGCAACCCAATTATTACAAAAATTATCAATGGAAAAAAAATTAGAAAAAGATTATTCTTAAAATTTAGGAAAAAAATAATGAAAAAAAAAAAAAAAAAAAAGGGCAGATATAACAAATGTAAATTAAACTACATGTATAACTATGTTTTATATGTTTTTCCCAATCATTGCAGCATTTTAAATTTTTTATAACCGTACACCAGAAATAATTTACTAAATGACAAACGGAAACATGACATACTTTAAATATAGGAATTAAAATTATAATTTTCAGTTGGCGGGTAGTACCACTAAACAATATAAAAAAAAAAAAATTAAAGTCAATTCCTACTTTTTTCCCACTATATTACAGAAAGTCCTTCATAAATAATTTTCATTCATTTTTTTAAAGTTTATTTGGCGCCATCCATTGGTAGATATATGCAACTTAAATCTAAAAAAAAACTAAAATTAATTAATTAAATTTAATTACTGAGTTAATATTTGAGAAAACTGTATTAACATCAAATGTCATCCACTACAAGTTAAAAAAATATATATATTTGAACTTGAGTGGATGAATAAAATGTATTTTAATAAAGATTGAAAATTTGAACAAGATATATATAGGGAAAGTGTGAGCTAATAGAAGGAATTGAAAAAAAAAAAAGAAAAACCCAAGGTTCAATATGAACATTCACATTTTAGAATTAAATTTCAAAAAACACATTTAGGATATATCCTTCTGAAATTCATCACATTCTTCAAAATCATTGTTTGATACCAATGTTAACATATTTATTTCCAATAAATTTTTTTGAAAGTAAATAAATCAATATCATGTGAAAGAAACTAATATTTCAATATCTAATTATAATTATTTAATTCCAAGATCTTATTTGATATTCATTTATAAATGACATTAGTTGTGAATTATCCACTATAATGTTGATTCACGTGAAAATAGAATATTCCTAATAATAACTACAAAACATTTAAGGCTTATTATTTTTAAATTTCTATTTCAATATATTATTTTTCAAAAGGAAATTCACTTTAATTTATTTTTGAAAATATAATTATAACTTAAAATATTATTCAATCATTTTCATTCATTTTAAATGATACATTCTTTATTATAAAATATTAAAAATTTCCAAAATACTTAATGTTTAATAAATAATAAATAAGAAGATTATAAAGTAATATCATTCAATTAAAAAAACCCATTGCTTTGATTTATATTAAAAAATCTTTTAATTAAATTTAAATCGGAATATAATTATTATAATAAATTTTTACTGTCACAATATAATAAATTTATCTTTGAAAAGAATACCGTATAAATCAATTATTGTCTTTCTTAACTTAGAAATTTTTTACAATGGCAGTTTTTAAGATTTTTTTCAATGAAATTGAATTTTTGAAATAAACAACAAATTTCATACAACTTGTTTCACTATATATGAAATATTGTATGAAAGTATGAAAGTATTGGTTTAAAAGTAACTAATTTCAATCATTATATACTATGGTAAAATTACATTTAACAGCAAGGATAAACATATTTTTTAAATAGTGAAATGTTTTTTAATTTTGGTTTCCGATGTGAGCTAAAAATGTTTACTTTTCCCTTTTTTTTATGAGCCTTTATAATTTTCTCAAAACAGAGGTTTAAAAGTTTTTTTTTTTTAATACTCATGATGTACAAAAAATGAATTTCCGTTCAATACAGTGCTCAATGATAATTATTAATTTTGTAACTCGTCTCATGGCTCAATGGCAACGTTAGCCGCTGGTGGCAGAGGTTCAATCCACAGGCGGCTTTGTTGTAGACCCTGTTTCAAAAAACGAGGAAACTCGATGGTGTTTGTGATGTTCAGTATCTTGTCCTCGTGAGTCGGACCACCTGGAGGGAATTTTCAGAGTTTTCTCCCCTACTATACGCACATAAGGGGTAGTTCCCCCTAAAAGTCCTTTCGGAAGGCACTGCCCTCCTTCTTCAGCGACACGGAGCCAAGTCAGACTTCTGCCTACGAATGCTCCATCACAACAGAAGTTGCCCCCTCCTTCCATGAGAACACACGATTTATGGAGTTGGTCTAGATGTTGCTGTCGACCAAGTGGGATAGGAAAAAAAACAAAACTTATCTTGTGCGAAGAAAAAATAAATTAAATAAACAGAAATAATTTGTAAAGTTATTGATTTGGAGAACTATTGACCGAACTTTTCTGAAAACTTTCATAAAAAATTTTCAAATTTCAGTATGCTTTGTTGAATTAACCATTTAAAGCAAACATATTTTGATACTTCATCAATTTTAAAATAAGTATTTGTCAAATTATTCATATAATACTTCTACATGCACCACGGAAAATATTTTGACTTCAGACTTTAAAATAGTTCAGTTTTTGTATTAGAAAAAAAAAATTAATGAAGATAAAATGTTTAATATTTAGATGCTTACAACCTGGCAAGGACTGATAAATCTTGAAAAACAGGACTTAGAAGTTAGCCGATAACATAGATCTCGATTGATGATTTCAATTTTAAAATTAAAAAATATTAATCGCATTTACCATTCTAGAAAATATTAATCGCATTTACCATTCTAGAAAATATTAATCAATATATTAATCGAATCGAAAATATTAATAACATTTACCATTCTAGACAATATGAATCGCATTTACCATTCTAGAAAATATTAATCGCATTTACCTTTCTAGAAAATCGCATTTACCATTCTAGAAAATATGAATCGCATTTACCATTCTAGAAAATATGAATCGCATTTTACCATTCTAGAAAATATGAATCGCATTTACCATTCTAGAAAATATGAATCGCATTTACCATTCTAGAAAATATGAATCGCATTTACCATTCTAGAAAATACGAATCGCATTTACCATTCTAAAAATATGAATCGCATTTACCATTCTAGAAAATATGAATCGCATTTACCATTCTAGAAAATATGAATCGCATTTACCATTCTAGAAAATATGAATCGCATTTGCCATTCTAGAAAATATTAATAACATTTATTCTAGAAAATATTAATAACATTTACCATTCTAGAAAATATTAATCGCATTTACCATTCTAGAAAATATTAATCGCATTTACCTTTCTAGAAAATATTAATCGCATTTACCTTTCTAGAAAATATTAATAACATTTATTCTAGAAAATATTAATCGCATTTACCATTCTAGAAAATATTAATCGCATTTACCTTTCTAGAAAATATTAATCGCATTTACCTTTCTAGAAAATATTAATAACATTTATTCTAGAAAATATTAATCGCATTTACCATTCTATCTCCCAAAGAGCCAAAAATTGTTTGATTGTGAAAAACTACGCATTCCTTGATTATACAAAATTTAAAAATGTACTAAGTCCCTTAAGCAACAATTAGAAACAAGCCGCACTAAATTTTTTATTATTATTTATGTTTGATTAAGAAAAAGAAGGTACTTACAAAGCTACGTACAATGTTTCTGTAATTAGAATTAATAGAAACTACTGTTTGGAATAGAGACTCGAGCCATGGAAACTCGAATGCGGAACCTGTGGCACCGAGCGCTAAAAAGCTAGATACTCGGCTATTCAGGCCCTGCCATTAGATTACAATATTAGCAATTCACAGAAATTATGATCATTTAACTGAGTGAATACCTATAGTGTTAAAAGCATTGAAGAAGTGGTCCCATCTATAACTTCCTACCAAATAATCGTGCTAGAACCCAGATCAAAGAGATATTTTAATATGCTATCAATAAAAAATTATCTGTCATGGCAGACATATTTTTTACACTATTCAAGCTAGCTTGTATAACTACATTCAATTAGAAGTTGGAAAATTTACTGGAATTTTTATTAGTAAATTGTGAAATATATTATTCCATTTAACAAGAAAATAAAACTACCAATAATGGTAATCTGCAGCTTTTATTATTACCAAATCATCGTACTAGATAGTAGATCAGACAAAAAGCATAATATGCTATGAATAAAAAATGACATGTCATAACAGACATATTTTTTACATAATTCAAGCTCGCTCGTATAACTACATTCAATTAGAAGTTGGAAAATTAACTGGAATTTTTCATTAGTTAATTGTGAAATATATCATAATATTCCATTTAAGAAGAAAAATTATTCAATATGTTTTTTTATCAATTTCTTTAAGACAACTTATAAATTATATTTAGAATCAAAAGGAATGCATCGAATAAAAATTCATATGCCATTTGACATTATATCAGCAACTCGAATATTTATAATGTTTACTTAGACATATTTAATTACAGTCCAAAAAATGTAACGTGCACTCACCTTATTTCACGACGGACTGCACATTAAAAAAAATAATAACTCATTAAAGTAAGCAGTAGCGAAATTGACAGAATTCCATCAATTATGGGGAAAACCTTTGACAAACACGACATAAAACCGAAACAAAAATCCCTTCGTAGGTAATTTTCCCAACACATGCAAAGCTTCCATGCAATCATTAATGACGCATCTCCAACCTGAAATTGTTTTTTTGTTGAGACCAAAGCTTTATTATAACGTTGAGTTCCACGGAGCCATGCATATCTGTCAAGCGTAGATAGAGACGAAGGGTTGGATTCGATTCGTTTTTGAAGACACTAATTAAAATGGCGACAGTGAATGATTAACTGGTAGATACCCAGGACCTTTTTGGGGCCAGGTTTCCTACCAAAGTTATCAATCTTTCGTCGATTAGTATGCAGTCTATTGAGTTACTGGGATATTTTTAATCGATAATTATATTCCGAGGCAAGTGTCCACGGTGGCACGTAGGGAGACTTGCCGGACAGTCTGGGTGAGGCAAGAAGCGAAGAGATAAGGACAGAATTAAATACATGTTATAAAAGTAAACCCAAGCCCACGCAAATATTTTCATAATTTGCAGCGTGACAAAGTATTTGGACACTATTTAGTCAAATAGACTGATGATGTAATATCTAGGTAAAACACATATTTTGACTAGGCATTAATGTTGTTGTGATATTGTTGCAAATAATGCACTTTGAATAATAATTGAGGAAGTGATTATTGCAAATTTTATACAACATTATATTCCGAAGCATATGCCTGATATGATCCATTTGCTGTGTGACAAAGTATTGAACACTATTTAGTCAAATAAACTGATGATAAAGTAAGACTCACGCTTTGGCTAGACATGAATGTCGTTATGATATTATTACAAATAATGCATTTAGAATAATAATTGAGGAAGTAATTATTGCAAATTTTATACAACATTATATTCCGAAGCATATGCCTGATATGATCCACTTGCTGTGTGACAAAGTATTGAACACTATTTAGTCAAATAAACTGATGATAAAGTAAGACTCACGCTTTGGCTAGACATGAATGTCGTTATGATATTATTACAAATAATGCATTTAGAATAATAATTGAGGAAGTAATTATTGCAAATTTTATACAACATTATATTCCAAAGCATATGCCTGATATGATGCATTGCCTAATAATCTAAGTTGGGCGATTGCGAACATATCTGATCGAAATAAATAATTGAACATGTACTAAAGTTCAAATATTTTTATAGAGAAATTATTTACCTTGATATATAATAGTGAAAAATATTTAATCAAAAAAACTGAAGATCAAGTCTCTTGGCAAGGTAGGGTGCAATCGTAAAACATAGACATTTGTATCACAGTGACAGAAAAAACATCAGCAAATCATACAGAAACATTGCGTCATTACCTTTGGTTTGGTTTGTAGCTCTACGGTCATTTTTTGCACACTTTAGGCTAATTAGACCGGGACCTACAGTTTAACGAGGATTCCGAATCACTAACAAACAACCAGGCTGCGCCTGAATAGCCGAGTGTCTAGCGCTCTGGTACTCGTCGCCACAGGTTCCAAGTTCGAGTCTTTACGATGTCATAGATGTTTGTAGTGGTTCGGAATTCACTTTAAGCCGGAGGTCCCGATCTGATATGGCTGTAAGAGCGTCACGGAGTCAAGTCAGACTTCTACCTACTGGTGCTCCATCACAGAAGTTGACAATGGCCATGAGTCCATACGGGTTCGTGGGCTTAGTTTACATTTCTACCAAGCGGGATAAGTCACAACAACACACACAGCAACTATGCCACCGATATACAGCCAATAACCACCAATATACTATCCCTAAAGATGAAGATTAGTAAAATAAGGTCGAAACCATTTGCATATTGAATTTCCATATACAATTTTCTGCACTTAGTTGTAACATCATTAGAGTCAGTATGCCTTTTTACTTTTTTGGCGGTGCTAATTTCATTATTTTGTATTATTTATTTATTATTCATTACGTAAAAAAATTCTGGCTACCTTATTTCGAAAATTCCCAGTGATATATATCAAATTCGAAACCTCATACAGTGAAAATAAAATCATTGTGAAAAATCAGTGATGCGTTTTTTTTTTCCTCATCTCTAAAACAGAAACTATCGATGAGTATTTGTACAATTATGGAAATGCTAAAAATAATACATTCTGAAACGTTATTGATAAAATGACTATGTTTTGTAATGTGGATAATTTTGAATTACTGATGATAATCTCATAAACTACTGATGCGTCAGAGATACTTTGTAAATTATTGCTATTTTTAACATAACTAATGATGGATGGTCAAACAGATGGTTAGATATTGATGGTGAAACCCTTCGGCAATACAGTATTCACTAAGGAGGCAGTAAAGAAGATAAAATTTGAATTATTGCTCATGGAATAATTGAGCCACTTATTTGATAACAATTCATGATAAGTTCCAAACTACTCATAAATTATTGTTATTATAGACATGACTTATATGTGATAATTAGCAACTACACTAATCAAATTTTCATCAACAAATAAGATACATACATTAACGAATATAAATGAAGTTTACATATTTTTAGAAAGACATGAATAGGATTTAGTGCTTTCAGGGGTGTTGTACAATATACTACATGCAGTAAAAAATAGCGCCGGTTGAGTAACTTTCAGAGCTACTCTTTCATGAATTATTATATTTCGCATAAAATATCAACCGAAGTATAAGTAAGATTTATGGTGAAACTTATGGACAATTTAGAAAATGTCATTTGCCATTCCTTTAATTTGAAGATTTGGTTTGATTTGTCGCTTTACGGTCATTTTATGTACACGAGGCCTAATTAGACCCGGACCTACAGTTTAACGTAGATTCCGAACCACTCACAAACATCCATGCCACAACTAGGATTCGAAACAGAAGCCTGTGGTGCCAAATGACAGAGAACTAGCCAATTGGCTGTCAGGCAACATGTTTTGGAGGGAACAAAATAATCATGTAAATAACTGTTACATGGTCTAACCTTTTTGTGGGATAATCAAAAGGAAACGAAAGCTCAATATGCATTATATGAATATACCATCGAGTTCGGCACAGAGAACAGTTCACCATGGTTTGGAGTTTCCCATTCAGGAAACTCCAAATGAATTTTTAATATAGAGAAAGATCAAAAATCGATTTCATGTGATAATTTACAGTTTTCTATATCTAGTTCTGAATATAGTAATAATGATATACATTCTCTCTCAAGAAGAACTGAATAACCTTGTTGGAGATTTAGAACTAAGACTAAGGCAGAGTTACTTGCATCGATAATTAGAGAATAGAATTTACTCCAGGAAAATGTCCGAGTAACTTCGTTTCGCAATCGTCAATGGCGCTGACCACACAGGAGTCGAGTCGAGTCGAATCAACCCCGAGACAATCTGGCTCCCGTGTCTCCATGAGACAGCGAGAAATAAGTCACGTTATCTTTGGCTGTGACTAACAGCTGGTCGTAAATGGGGTCCCCGGGAATTTCTTTGAAGTGCGGAAAAAATCTACTCTGATCGGAGCGGGGTCGAGACACAAAATTTTCTTGAAGAGTTTTGTCAAACCGGTTAGCTGGTTGGCGAGGCAAACTCGTCTCCTGTCTGGACGTGATTATAAGCAATTTCTGCCGTATTTTATAGAAGGAAAAAATTGTTTTTTTATTTTATTTTATTTATAGTCAATGACTTAATTACGGTTCTCAGAATAGAACATGACACTTATCAACGGAGATTCATTCAAAACAAATCTCAAGACAGTATTGCTGCATAATGCAAACCAACTTCCATTTCATTCTAGCTTGAAACTCTGTGTCTGTGAAAGAAACATTTGTTGAATTCCCTTTCATATAACTGACATATTTGTTGTGTTTTGAAAATGGTAACTCTTATCATGAGTTTTCAATTAGCATATATGAAGTACAGCTGTTTTTATGTTAGTGGGACAGTAAAGTCAAAACTTTGCATTATGTAAGTAAAACAATGGTCTTCTAGAAAACATATGATATTGGAGAGAAGAATGTGCAAAATTCACCATTAATTGAGCTAAAAAAAAATCCACGTTTTGTGTGTAAGGTATGCATAAAACTTGGCTTACCTTGCCAAGCTTGGCTTAAGCCAAGTTTTATCCGCACCTTGCGCATAAAACTTGGCTTAACAAACAATTTCGTGAAAGTCATGGACAAGAGTGGATGAGCCTTCAAGTAAGTAAATAACAAATTTCCTGCAATCAGCGAAGCTAAACTGAAACTGAGAATTTTAATTGATTAACATATCCGTAAGTTCTTTAAGAATGCAAATTTTGTACTCCAACAAGATTAAAAATAAACGTAGTGCTTTTTGCCTTGTGTCAATGGATTTCTAAGGAAAGTCAAAGGACTGTAAGAAATTAGTGATGGACATGCTGTTTGCTTGCAAGAAACCTGGTTGCACTATGTCTCTAAAAATTAATTTCCTGAAGTGTAATTTGGACATATTTCCTGAAAAATGTGGCCAGTATAACGATGAATACGGTGAGATTTTCAACAGGACATAACGAAAATAGTAAAAACTCTAAGGAAAATGATCGCTACAATGTTGGCAGATTAACGTTGGACAATTCATATTTATGCTCAGCAACTTAAAATTAGTAATAAATGGCTATTTCATTCTTAAAGAAAAATATTCATTAAAATTTGTTGTACAATTTTTGTTATTACTTTCTAATTCTGTTTAAAATCTTCTTTTTTTTTCATCCACAGTTTCCATATTTAGAAGTAACACTTTGTTTTTGATATCTATCCATAATCTTAGACACAGTTCTTCTTGTCATATTTAAAATGTCGGCTATTTCAGACACGGAAAGCTAGGTAAGCACCCTCAATTTCATATTTCTGCAAATCGTTGAGTTTTGGTATTTTTAAACATTATTACATAACTGATGTCTCATCTGTAATTGTACCACTTTGTAAATATTTGATTTCCTAACTTTATATATATATAAATATATGTCGACGCCTACATCACACTAAAGACTTGCATAGGAGCTTCTTTTGCGCTTTCTCTGTAGAAGTTATAATCATTGTTTTGTCTGCCATCTGCATATTTTGGCATTTTAAATATATTTAAGTGATTTTCCAAGAACAGGGTGTCAGAGTATTAGTAGTCACATCAGAAATTCATGTAAAAAAAGAGATGTCCTTAATGTAAATATATTATTTATAAATACAAAAGGTTATAAATATCGATAATAGACCTTTAATTACCCACAGCACTTTGAATAAACCTTTAATTGCAAATTTTGTATTGGTAAGCATCTGAAGTGTTACGCAATTAATAGCAGCTGTAAAAAGATCTTTCCAGTAAATTAATACATATCATCGGATGCATGTAATTTTTCAGATAACTTAGACTTAACTCCAATGGTTAGAACTTCATAACTCACCAGAAACTTGCAATATATAACATGAAATCTAATATCCCTCAAACATAATACGAGGCAGCAAGACATGTCTGGTGCCATGTCCTGTTGAAATTTATTAACCAGGGACGTTAAATTGTAAGTTAGTAAAGGCAGTTTAAGTCATTTAGAGGTTTATACAAATAGTAATATGTCCAGTAATTCTCGGACATCCTATATAAGGTTTCAATGCAATATCAGCAAATTTATTTGGATATTTAGCTTTACATCATTTCAAGTATCCAACTTCGCCATCAATGAACCTAATGAAATCGCGAAAAAAAAAACATTTCAGTTCACATTTTTGCATAAAATTTATCGCTGTAATTAGATCTACATCTAAAATATTTTAATGATAGTTTAGATTTTTAAACAAGAGCACCTCTCTCTAATAACTTTCACGAAAAAGCTGTAAATAATTCCATTTTATTCCACCCAATTGATGGCATTTGAAGGCATGGATCCTAATAATATGTGGTAAATTATGCTCAGTGATAAATTGCTTTCAAAATATTAAACATCAATAAAAATAGCATTAAACATCGAGTCAAAAAATTCAAATATTTATTATAAATAAAGATAATAGCAATATATAACAATAACAATATAATAACAATATCTATATCTATGCCACCTATTAAGTGGCATAGATATTGTTATTAACGTTATTATAATAAATATATGCCACTTAACAGCAATATATTTGAATTAATTACACGTTTTGAAACTCTGCACGTGCTCTCAGTAGTAAAAAGCTGTATATTATTTATCAATTTACATTATATGACGATAAAACTATCATTTTTTATTAACCTTAATTATGTTATTTTATTAAGAGCTGGAAAATATGTGCCATTTTCTAGTGGATGCCATCATTCTGGCATTGCGAAGTACAAGAATTCTGACAAAGCGGCGAAAGAAGCAAGACAGCAATGTTTTAGAGTCAGTTGATGGATATGGATGTAGATTGACTGGTTAAGGATATCGAATCAGTAATCAATGCATACTGAAAATAACTGGAATTATTACTCGACTAAGAATTCCTCACTTCAGAGGAATGAAAATAAACATGCACGAAATCAAAATTTATCAATTTTTTGGTAGCTAATTATCATAAAAAAACAGCCTTTAAAATTATAAAATAAAAGGTAAAACCTCTAATATTCGATCTCCAAGAATGTATAAAAAGTAAGGTCAGTAAAACAGAACTTGATATACTTTATGTCATTCTGAGTGTTTTTCGAAAAGTAGTATAGTGTGATTGTTTTACAACCCTTCTATTTAAAGTTGGAATTTTTAATGAGTTCTTCGCAAATCCTGCGCTATGCATTTCAGAAGTTAAGTTAAAGTAAATCATAAGTTCTGTTAACAATTAGTAAAACAGAACTTATGATATATTTTATGTCGTAGAGATTGTTTTTCGAAAAGCAGTATAGCGTGGTTGTTTTACAACCCTTCTATTTAAAGTTGGAATCTTTAATGAGTTCTTCGCAAATCCTGCGCTATAAATTTCAGAAGTTAAGTTAAAGTAAATCATAAGTTCTGTTAACAATTAGTAAAACAGAACTTATGATATATTTTATGTCGTAGAGATTGTTTTTCGAAAAGCAGTATAGCGTGGTTGTTTTACAACCCTTCTATTTAAAGTCGGAATCTTTAATGAGTTCTTCGCAAATCCTGCGCTATGAATTTCAGAAGTTAAGTTAAAGTAAATCATAAGTTCTGTTAACAATTAGTAAAACAGAACTTATGATATATTTTATGTCGTAGAGATTGTTTTTCGAAAAGCAGTATAGCGTGGTTGTTTTACAACCCTTCTATTTAAAGTTGGAATCTTTAATGAGTTCTTATCGAATCCTACACGATGAACATTTACTTGTCATGCTTTATTTCGAGGTTTTCTGAATAAATGTTATTGGGAGCTCGTAATCAAATGACGATTATCGTCATTTTCTTCAGTTGTAAATGTTTTATTTACTCTTTTTTGTATTTATTTGAATCTTCTTTGTCTAGTATTGTTTAAGGATTACAATTAACAAGTAAAGTTCATTTAAAAAAAACTGCAGAATATTTCTGCAAACTTAATTTTTGCTGCAACATATTTTCAACAACATAACTTTCAAAACTTTAGCTGTTTCTTTTCTATGAATTTTTTTTTTTTAAATCATGTCAAAAATACACTCCGTGGATCATAGACGGCTCACTGGACATTTAGATAACGCCGCTCGAAAATGCATGGAAAAGTTATTTCAACATTGAAAATTAAACTATTTCAATATCATTAAGGTTAAAATAAAAGAATCTTCCGTTAACTCTTATATCAACATAAACAATTTAAAATCGAACATAGTTAGCACGACGAAGCTGAAACGAGACTATTTATTTGGATTTTACTGTTGTGATTTAAAATCTTTTTAATAAAGATATTTTAAATTTAATCTCAGAAGAATTTCTTTTCATAAAAAGGTTCATTGAATTCTGGTCCATAGATAAAATTTTTTTAATTATTTTACAAAGTTTGAAACTGAATTCCTGAATACATTTATAATTTCAAATGATGGGATTGTATATAAAAGTAATGATGGATTGTATATATTATGATAGAATTATGTTATACTGATGATGAGATTTAACAAATGCACCTATTTTTAGCTAGCATATATTCTTAACTCAAAGAAGTAAGTGAGACTGAATTACTTATATTTTAACAAAATTAATGAAAAAAAATGTCCAAAAATATATGTACATATACAATATTTCATTTATTTTATGAAGATTGAATATATGATGCGATATATGATGAGATTGCGTATATTCCATATGATGGGACAGTATTTAAATTCATAAGATGGGATTGTATATAAAACTGATGATGGGGTTGTATATATTATGATGGAATTGTAATATACTGATGAAGAAATTTAACAAATAAATCTAATTTTAACTAGCATATATTTTTAATTCAAAGGAGTAAGTGAGATTATATTGAATATATTTTAACAAAATTTAAATGTGAAAAATTTTCTTCCAAAAATATTTATGTACATATAAAAATATTTTCAATTATTTTATGAAGATTGAAACTGAATTCCTGAATACATTTTTGAATTCATATTTTCTTTTAAAATAAAAACTGAATATGCAAGAAAATTTCTTTAAAACATAATTTTTATAACATATTCCTGGTATATTTAGAATAAATTTTAAAAGAAAGAATTATTACTTTATCGTTAATTATTGTAAGAATTATTACAGCAAACAATAAAAAAAAGGTTTAAAAATAAAGAAGAAAGATTTTATGGATGAAATTCGTACTCCATGTGATTTTATTTGAAATTTAAGTTTTCTGCACATTAAAACAAGGCGTTAAGGCACATTAAAACAAGGCTTTAAATTTTTTGCACATACAACTCTATATGTATTCATAGACTGAAAAATAAAGTACTACCCCACGTTTTTAATAAATTATACATATTAAAATAATGACATCTCAATTACTCATGTTTGGTGTCTTCACCACAATATAAAAGACCACAATTTTCATTTTTTTTTGAACAATAACAATATTCATTTAAAACCCTTTCATCACTCAAGACTAGAAATAGCTTACAACGACATTCACAAAAAAAAGGAGGAGAAAAAAAAAAAAAAAAAACCGTCCTAAACATACAAATGTATTTCAAACAAATAACAGATTCTTTTTTCTCTGTCATTCTCTGATGCTTTTCCCGCCATTAGAAAAAGGGAAGGAAAAAAAAATATGCTGGAATAAACCAACGACAGCGATAACATCATGGAGCAAGCAGCATTATTATGCGTCCAGTGAAGTCTTTAAAGGTCAATTAGGGGTCAATGGCGAGTTTTAGGCGTCACGTCGATGAATGGGCGTCATAATTACATACGGTCCACGGATGCTAAATTACATATGCACAGATCACTTTACCTCTGTGCAGCAATTTATAATGCGCGGGATACAGGTAAAAAGAAAAAAGTATTACCACGGTTTTTTTCGCTTATTTTTCATTCGTGCACTTTTTATTTATTTTCTTGATATACAAGAAAAAAATTGTTTTTATACTTGTACGACCTCACTTAAAATATATTGAGATTGATGACTCTGCGAGATCCAGATTTGAATGAGGCATTATAAGTCACAAAAGCCTCCGTTGTACTTTACTGATGATGGGATTTAACGAAAATACCTATTTTTAGACACCGAACTCAAAAGAAGCAAGTGAATATATTAAAGAAAGGACTGTTTTGGTCTCGAGTAGAGAGAGTATATCATGTGGAGTCTTAATCTGAAAATAAGCTATTCGTTTAGTGTGGTCGGTAATTTCTTCATGTAAATAATATACTCCGGGCAGTGAGATTTTGTTGTAATGTCATGCGGTATTGTTAATCCCATTATTCAAGGATGCTGGTAAAAAAAAAAAAAAATGGGTAGTTCACTTTTAAATATGAATGCAGCATTAAAAAAGTTCAAATCTATTAAAAGAAGAAATTTATTCACAAAAGAAATTTTGAATTTATAGTTGACATTTGGTTGAGAGAGCTGCAGCAGATAGAAAGAGAATTTGGTATCCAATTCAAGGAATGATAAGGATAAATCTGTCTGTCGGAAAATATTCACATGTTGCGCTTAAAAAGAGAGGTGTGATCTTCTAGATGTCCTCCGTGAGTGTGGTCATTCAAAATTGCAATGGTACATTGTGAGTGCAGTGTAATAGACTCCTCGTGTTACACTCTAGGTAATACTGAGCCTGTTATATCTCTACCTACTAGCAAAGGCAGTAGAAATTCAGTAACAAGGACTTCACATTTATTCGCATTCGAAATCGAAAACAATTAGCCAGGCATTCAAAAATAACAAAATCAATTGGTTTGAATAAAAGATGAATTTAAATTATATGCCATTTTATTGTTATTTTAATCAGTTCAAAATCGTCTATGTATAAAATAATTGCCTTTAAGAGAGAAATAGGGTTAATTATGATGCATCCAATTATGTAACAATTATTTATTGAAGTTTAAGTTACATATGGCCAAAAAAAAAAATTAATTACAAAAAAGTTAAACTCGTTCAAAGTTAATTACAAAAAGAAAATGAAAGATGTTACATTCAACAACATCAGAGAATTTTTTGCCGTTACAGAAATTCGTTTATTTATAGGGGGCGCTGTTGATGAGCTGTAGAAGCTATTGCCACATATACGAAAGGAGTGGTTAAAATTGGAATAATAGTTTTCACATGATATACTGAGATTTACTTATGTATTATTAAAGGTTGTTATAAAGATTTATAAAAAAAATCTAAGCAAGTATAAAAGAATAACTAAATACATTTCGGTAAGATTTTTATGCCCTAGTTAGTTCAAATGTTTATTACTTATCAATAAAATAATAACAATAAACAAACAAAATAATTTTTGAAGATAAATCATATCAAATTGATTGATCAAATAGATTAATACATAAATGACATCTGAAAGATAAAGGCAAAATATCTAATTCTATTTTCAGAGTATCTGTATAAGAAAACTAAAACAGGAAAATCTTCATTTGCATTATGAGTCTTCCATGCTACAAATTAAGCAACTTTGAAAATTAATTAAACTGAATATTAAAAAAAATCAAAGCTCTATTATTTTTCAAATTTTTTAAAAAAGATAAACGCATTCAAATCGATAAATATTTTTCCGATTTTCTTTTTCTAAAAGTCTCGGACAAAAATAGAATAGGAATTCTCGTTTTAAAAGTACTTTTTGAAAATTCCAAAAATTTTTCATTTAAAGCAAAAATCACTTGCCAAAAACAAATATCGTCTTATGCTTGTACTGTAATTTGTATTCTAAATTTAAAATTAAAAATTCGTAGCTTATTATTATTTTTTTAAAAGAAAAGAAAACAGCTTTCCATTTGACTTTTTCACCTAGGTTTCTTTAAAGAGACCTTTCCTTACAAAAGTCAATTGCCTTTCGAGCAGTAAATTCAACTTTACAAAAATTACTCACGCCAGTCATTCCTCGGTTTTGCAAGATGTAATTTTCAACTTGAGAAGCTAATGCTTACTCAAATTTTTAATATTATCTCACGAGAAGTTCAGTTGCCGTACAGATATTGACCTTTAGGTTTTTGCAATTTTCTTCGCTAAAATGCATTCGTTTTAGAATATTTTTAAAAAAATTTTTTCAGTTGAAATTTTTTTTATATGTTTATTCGTTAAAAAGAGAAACCAGTACAATGACGGATAATTACAATCTGGTTTGAAAACGTTTATATAACAATCGACAATTTTTTTATAACTAACTCTAAAGGAATGAACTCCATATATGCAATGGAAATATTTATTTAGAATTCCGATATATTTGTCATAACAATTAAAAGGAAAAATATTCATTTAACAAGGGCTAGGGGTCTTATTATTATACAGTAGAGTCTATTATACGAACCTTATACTTAGTCTCTATTATACGATCATACGAATCTGCTAGAACGAGTTTCCGTTTTAATATAATTTTTGTAAAACTTTTATGGCCTTTATTTCCATTCCGATCAAAAACCTTTTTCAAAGTTTCTCTTTCCTCTTTAGTTAGTGGTCTGATGACCAAGTAGCTAGAGCTCTGGCCTTTGGTATCAGCTTCATGTTCGCCACCTGGCAGTGGCATGGATGTTTGTGAGGGGTTCGGAATCCACTTTAAACTGTAGGACCCGGTCTAAATAGCCCGAAATATCCACAAAATGACGTAGAGTGACAAACCAAACTTCTTTCGTTTTTAAGCAGCGCATGCTCGTTTGGAAAGGGAATAGCAACAAGAAAATTAACTTTTACCATTTCTTGAAGACATTCCTCCAAGAAATGAGTATGGTTACTTTTCGCTAATTCAAGATTGTGTTGGCCGATCTTATGAACAGCAAGAAATTACAGATAATATGATTATAAGCATGTCATCTTCTTCTATACTGAGAACAACAAATTAGTAATGATGAAAACAAAAGTAAATGGTACATTCGGAAGGTCTAAGTTCGATTGAAAAAACTATTGAATTTGTGGAGCTACACCTACAATTCTGATGATATTTATATAAAGGGACATTTATCATCCAATAAACCGAAAATATCAGTTACTTCTTCAAATGAACAATTTTATTCCTAAATTTTATGAAAGTATTGGAGGTATACATCATAAGAATTAATAAATTCTGTATACTTTTATATTTCCTTTTCTTATTTACTGACGATGTATGAAAATCCAGTGTATCGTCACCAATAACTATATTGGTCATATTAATACCACCGGTCCATATTAACTAGGATAATCAAGTTTATCTATTGCAATGGAAAGTTGAATGGTAATAATTCCTGCATATTGTTTAATAATTCTTTCGGGTTTCATTGAAAATCATCTTCGGAAAGTGGGTAAAAAAAAAGTTTTCATACTTACTGTTTAAAAGTGCTTTAATATAGCAATATAAAGTTCTGCAAGTATTTCATTTCTATTCTAATCGTAACTTCAGTGCTTTCTGTTAAATGGGAGGAATTCTAGACTATTTGAACTAAGTTTATCTATTGCAATGGAAAGTTGAATGGTAATAATTCCTGCATATTGTTTAATAATTCTTTCGGGTTTCATTGAAAATCATCTTCGGAAAGTAGGTACAAAAAGTTTTCGTTCTTACTATTTAACAGTGCTTTAATATAGCAATATAAAGTTCTTCAAGTATTTCAATTCTGTTCTAATAGTAACTTCAGTGCTTTCTGTTAAATGGGAGGAATTCTAGACTATTTGAACTAACCTAACGATTTGATATTATTAACATCATTTCTATTCGTTTTACATACAGAAGATTACAAGCTGTTTCATATCTAAATAATGAATACCTTTATTTCATTTAATTATTATTCATTAGTGAATGAATATCATTCACTAACTTGTGAACGGAGAATCAGTGTTAACGAAACTTTTTCCTGAGTAACCTCTTCTCAGAAATATAAAACTAAATTAACATTTATTTACATTAACATTCTATAAATTTAAAAAATATACATAAGTAATGCTTTTATAAGTACAGAAAACAATATATTTTGCCCATCCCAATTTTTATAAAATAATTTTTATATCACAAGAGGAAAAAAATACATTTCCGGAGTTGAGAAAGGAGGAGTTATAACTCGTTACTTGGCGTGCGTGTGAGGAAATTACGATTCCGGGCACCCAGAATTTTTACTTGTTGGATAATTAATAACCAAATTGGCAACAGGATAGGTTAGTTTTTTATATACAAAATAAATTAATTGAATGATAAATGGCAACGAGGCGTCTTCGTCATCAATATAATAAAGTTTCTCTGTATTCATGTTCACACTTTTCTGACTGAAGAAAAATTATTTGTCAAGCTAAAATATTATGTATAAATTTTTCAAGTATTATTTTTTTGTTGCTTTCTATTGTGTAAAAAACGCATTTATGAAAATATATCTAGTCTCATAATAAAGGCCTTATAAACAGACTGGAAAAGGCACATTTAGTGATAATGAAATCATATTTAATACGTTTCATAAACTGTTAAGTGATGGATACATTTTATTATTCCACATTACCTGTTAAAATAAAAAAGGTCCGAAGAATGTAAACATTACTCAATATTACGCTTAATGTGATGAATGATTAAAATAGCATAAGAAATTAAATAACAAAGCAAAAAACATGTCTGGCAATTCCTAATAAACAGGTATAAATACAGTAGTAGTGGGTACAAATATTGTAATAGGCAGCTGAATTCTGAGGAAGATAAAGATGTTTGTACCACATGCTCCAATAAGCGATTAAAGATTTTAAATAGTTATAATAATAATAATAACTACAGCTACTCTTCTACTCTTCGCTATATCAGGTATTTCTAAACTTAAAAAAATGTGATAACCTAAATAAAAATGTCGGTTATATCGCACTTTTTGTTTTTATATAGTATGTGTGATATAATAGAGGGTGAAGGCGCTGAAACAAGGAATGATGAGGAATTTTTTTAAAAAACTTATAATGATTATCAGCATGATTCAAAATTTATCAGTATTTTCCAAAACGGAAATTTGAAATCCATTTTTCTATGATCAGTTTAATTTATTACCCTAAATTTTTGCCACAGTTGTGGTTGCAATGAATACAAATACAAAAGTGCAATACAAAATTACAATTAATACAAATTGCTATCCTATTCTGACATTACGATTTGCCAAAATAATTTTTTTGACTATGAAAAAAAAAATATATATCAGATGATCAAATTTTGAGGATGTATGAAAATGGTAATGGCTGTGTTAATAGATGAATAAATTCTAACCAATTAAAAAAATTTATATTAATTGAATGTGGCAGATCATAGAGGATAAAGTATTGATACAGTTTTTCATTTGCCATGAAACGAAAAATTTATTAAATTTCTTGATACAAACTTTTTTAATTATAAATATTTATACAATGAGCATTTCGAAACATAATTTTTTTTGACAGACATTCTTTTCTAGCCTATTTTGACAAGCATTCTTCTCTAGCCTTTTTTATAAACATTATCTTAATCTTAAGATGAATTCATACATATATCATAAAAGACATACCCGACTTTTCACTTGTCCACTCATATATCTTCACCTATCACACCATTTTTAAAATTGGCTAACTCGACTATATCTCCGCCTAACTATATGATAATTGACATACTCGACTTAAAATGGCAATATTTTTCTCTTGTCCACAGGCATATCTCTTTCAAAATTGCCTAATTTCAAAATTAACAAGCGACAAGACCAAAATCAATATTGGGACAAGCACTTATTAAAGCAAAATTAAGTCTAATTGAGGATGCATTCATAAAATTATGAAAAAATGGACATACTCGACTTAAAATGACAATATTTTTTTTTGTCCACTGACAAATCTGCACTTGTCACACCACTTTCAAAATTAACAAAAACATAACCAAAAGCAACATTGGGATAAACACTTATTAAAGCAAAATTAAGTCTAATTATGGAAACATTAATTTGCATTCATACATATATGACAAAACAAACATACTCGACTTAAAATGATCATATTTTTCTGTTATCTTCTGGCATATTTCTTTCAAAATTGCTTAATTTCAAAATTACCAAACGACACTATCAAAAGCAACATTTGGGATAAGCACTTATTAAAGCAATATTAAGTCTAATTATGGATGCATTCATACATGTTTGAAAAAACGGACATACTCGACTTAAAACGACAATATTTTTCTCTTGGCCACTGACAAATCTCCACTTGTCACACCACTTTCAAAAGCGCCTAATTTCAAAATTAACAAAAGACATAACCAAAAGCAACATTAGGACAAACACTTATTAAAGCAAAATCAAGTCTAATTGTGGAAACATTAACATGACAACATATTCGACTTAAAACGACAATATTTTTCTCTTGTCCACTGACAAATCCCCACTTGTCACACCACTTTCAAAAGCGCCTAATTTCAAAATTAACAAAAGACATAACCAAAAGCAACATTAGGACAAACACTTATTAAAGCAAAATCAAGTCTAATTGTGGAAACATTAACATGACAACATATTCGACTTAAAACGACAATATTTTTCTCTTGGCCACTGACAAATCTCCACTTGTCACACCACTTTCAAAAGCGCCTAATTTCAAAATTAACAAAAGACATAACCAAAAGCAATATTAAAGGACAAGCACTTATTAAAGCAAAATCAAGTCTAATTGTGGAAACATTAACATGACAACATATTCGACTTAAAACGACAATATTTTTCTCTTGTCCACTGACAAATCCCCACTTGTCACACCACTTTCAAAAGCGCCTAATTTCAAAATTAACAAAAGACATAACCAAAAGCAACATTAAAGGACAAGCACTTATTAAAGCAAAATTAAGTCTAATTACGAAAAGCTGTAATTAGGCGGAAGGACGCGCGTGACCATTTAAAATTACATCCAAGTTACTTTAACGCCACTTATAGAATTATCCCCCAATAATTCTTCGCCGCGGGGTCTAAGACGCTTAGGGGGTTCTCTGTCTCTCTTCAGAAAGCAGCGCCGATTTATGTATCTATTTATAAATAATGATACTGGATGCGAATTCGAGGGCACCAGATGTCCGTGGCCCAAACGAAGATAAATGATAGATTGATAATAATACTCATAATACTGTGTGGGGGGAAAGAAATTGGCAATCCAACGGAGAAAGAAGTAATAGTATAAAAAGCGTGGAAAAATAGAGGTATCGAAAGTATCACTTTAAAAGACCATTAGCAGCAATTTTGCACAGTTTGGAAAGTAACTGTATATCATTGAAAAGGTCTATTGGATTTGGCGGGATTCTTTTTTTTTTTTTCATTGAGAACTATTGATGGTAGGCACCTAACACCGCACCTCCTCTCTTTAGAATCGGCAGGTAAGAAGTTCAAAAAAGAATAATGAAGATTTTTTTTTTCGATAGGTTTACGTAAGAATGATGTAAATCAAGGTTGGAAAGGGTTTCAGTTGTGCTGCAAAATAATGATTAATAATTTAGTGGATAAAAAAAGGTAATTTATTTCTTGTCCTATACACTCTTATCGGTAGGTGTTATCATTTTACAAAGATTGTAATAGAGAGGATACTAATAGAAATAAAAGTTCGCAACTTATTATTAAAAGCATTTAATTTATATTCTGAATGAAATAAATTGATGATTTTTAAAGAAATGGAAATTAATTTAAGTATTAATTTATGGATTTTTTCTATACTACATTTTCAAAATAATGTTACGTGTAAATAAATATACAGAAACTAAGAGAAAGTGTCATTTAAATTATTTAATTAAAATTATTAATTGCTACTAAATTTGTAGTTCTTAAAATTGAAAAATAGAATTAAAAAGGATAATTACAGTAATCAATAGTGTCAACACTTAAACAATTTAGAAATAAATGTTTAGAATAAGTATAAAACTTTTAAAATTAAATACCTAATCAATAATCATTTAATCAAAACCTTCATCAATCTTACATTTAAATGTTAAATTACCTTTTTTTAACATCAAGAATGCATGAAAAATGTATGGTCAAAGTTGTAATATAAATTATCTAATAATTATAAGTCAAATTTCATTAGCAGAATATTTAATGTTTGTAGAATATTCAAAGTACACGATGATCTTAAAGTTTTATAGTGAAAAGGTTTTTGAGTCTATAATAAAGAGAAACTCGATTATGATAAAATTATTATATGATACGTACTTGTGCAGTAGAAATTTTAGTATATAATATTTGAGAAAATCAAAATAAATTATTCAAATAAAAAATATTTATTTGAATTATGTATAAAGCAAAATTGATATAACAGATCCATAAAAGGCAAATATGACCAACATACACATAACCTATTTAGTAACTTCACTTGATTTTTAAGCATGGAGAGAAATAATCTCCTATGTAAATTTTCTCTCTCGTAAGTAAACTTATTTTTATGATTTAAAAGAAAAATTGAAAATCATTTTTGTAAGAAGTCTGACAAATTATTCAATCCACGAAGGTGTAATTTCATATTATTACTGCAACTTAATAATGTTTTGCCAAGTCAGACTTCTACCAAAGAGTGCTCCATCACAACAGAAGCTGTCCCCTTTCCTTCCATTAATGAGTAGACTCGTGGGGTGTCCGCCCCGCGCTGCCGGACACTGAGGATTAGTCACTGAGGATAATATCTTAATAAAAATACTTGAATAACAAACAACTTAATCATGCAATTTCTTTGAAAGGCAAATTTAATAGAAGATTTTTATATTTTACAATGAACCTCAATGAAACAATCCATTAGTTATAATTTTTTTTTTATCTTCATTTGCATTTCAAAATAAGGCGACGTAAGACCTATTTTTTAACGTCTGTAAGTTAATGTACCATTTCTTTGGTTCAAGCTTAAATTTTAGATAGAAATAGTTTAAAATATAATAATAGCTCCATTTGAAATATTTCGAAAAAAAAAGTGAAGAATATGATTAAGTAAATAATATGTATAAGTAAAGAATTTGTTTGTTCTGATAAATTAGAAATTTGTAATTACTTTATTATTAGTTTAATCCCACAAATTTTGTTAAAATTTTGACAATCACTTCGAAATAGTATATAAGATGAATAATTTGTATGCAAAAAATAATTTGTAAACTTGACAGCAAGCTAAAAATTGATGCTAATGAAACGAAAATAACATCAGATTATGACTACTTAGCGTATTTTACTAAAGCGATGTTAAGCAATATTTTGCCATGGCAATTTTTTGTATTAGCATTCATTCAATTGATTGCTTTCAATCCAACTCGAAAGCATTATAAAGCATTTAAAAAAATCTTCGATTATAATGATACAATCTTCAATATCAACTAGAAATAAATGAATATCGTTTTGTTGAATTACATTCTGTCGAATTTCAAAAAATTGTAAAAGATTATTTTGTTGAGTAATGAAATAGTTATGCAACAACTCTTTCCAACCCAAGTTGCAATTATCAGATACTGGTTGTTGTAGATATCAGACGTTGGTCAACAAACAATGTTTTTTCAAAACCTATTACAAATAGCAATACATACGACGGTACAATAAATAATTCAGAGATGATTAAATCCCTCACTCAGTGGCAATACGTTTGAAAATGTGAATATGAAAAAATAAATAACAAAATTTTAAAAAAAAAAATGTTTAAAAATGCACTTGATTATAAGTCAGTGTGCCGAATTTCATAACAGGCCCAGGTTAGTTTCACTTTGGACTTTCAAGTAAATTATTATTTTTATTTTTTAACTATTAATTATCAGAATTTTTATATATAATATTTTATAATTTTTTATTATTAATCAGAATATTTTATTATTAGTAATCAGAATTAATTTATTAGAACTCGTTATTTATATTGCAAAAATACGCCTTATATTTTAGATAAGAAAGCATTAGAAAAACAAAAATATAAAATAAGAATAAATTTAATATCATACACGATTTTGGCAAGGACGTCCAAAATATGAGGTTATACAACAAACGTTATATAATATATAGAAGGAATACAAAGTTAAAGTCTATATTTCAAAATAAGTGGTACTAAAGTAAGTGACAAATTTTCTATTAAGTTTTTTAACACTTCAGTAAAAGACTGCATTTAATATGATGAATTTTATAAAATGAGCTAATCTTATAAAAATAAAATAAAATAAATTTATTATTATAAATTTATTAAACTTGTTGAAATGCATCTAAAGCACTCATTATTACCAACATATGCACATTATCAGTGCATCTAAGTTAATAAAAATATACAACAATGTATAATTACATATAATATATTTTCAATATTTTAATAGTAGTTTATTTATCCTGCGTAAATAAGTAGATAGTTTTTAGTGGATATTTTTATATTTCAAGAATGAAGTTTAACGAACCAGAAACACATTTATTAAATAAATCAAATGATCTTAATAAATATTATAAAATAAAACATAAAAAAAAAAAAAAAAAAATGAGGGTTAGGTTTAGGCACATGAGGTTTTTTGTTGGGCTTTTATATGTTGAGTTTAAATCTGGCTTTCATAGTTTGGAAACTCCACGTGTAATTTATTATGTAAAAAAGAAGATAGGTTTTTCATTTGTTTGGTATGGGATTTATATAATGTTATTAAAACAAACAGAAAAAAAGAGTTAAAAATGTTTAGAAAATTAGTATAATATTTTAAGATGGTCGTTTAATGGGAATAATAAAAATTAAATAACTGTTAGTTGCGAAATAAGTTATATTCAATAAGTATGGTATAGTAATCTTTTCTTTTGAAATTAAAGAAATTACTTTCCTTTGAAATTAGTATTTAAATGTTTTAAACTAAATTGGAAACTTTATGTAAAATAATGGTATTTCATTAAATTTGTAACAAGTAATTCTACAAAACTTATAATAAAAGTTATTTAGATTGAAAAACGAAAATCCAATAAAAAGTTGTTTTTTTTTCCTTTTTAAATTCCATTATAATATTATTTAAATTACATTACACTTGACTTCTCATTTAATTCTGTATATCAGTGAAAAAATTACATGATATACTATAAAACATGTAAAAATATCCTACCTGTAACTTTTGCTCGCGTCAGAGTACTAGCAGTTCGATATCCACACTGACAAAATGAACTTCTTTAAACGCATGTGGATTTCAAACTAAGACATCGGAAGACGAACCAGATGAGCATGAGAAACACTTAAATCAAAAAATTTTCTTAAAAACCTCACCTGGGGACATCAACCCACAGCAGAAAAAAACGTACACAATTTTTCCTTCTTACACACAAAAAATATCATTTTCCCTCGGAAAACTTTTACTTCTTTTTCTACAAACGTTTTAAGATTTCCTAATATTTACCCTAAACGACAAAGAAAAGGAAGCAGTCAAATTTTTTCTTTCCTGCTAAAAAACTTTTTTAATGTTAGTAAAGGGGTGGTCTAAAAAAAATTTCGTCTGCTGGGTCATGGACCCTGGAGGCAAGGGATGAAGTTCTCTCGACTTTTTTTAAGCCTCTTCCTGTATAAAGAGTTAAAAAAAAAAACGAAGAGAGAACTATATGGTACAAAGGGGTAACTAAAAAGGGGCTTAGGGGACCAACGGGGTGGTAGATTAAGGGTTACGGACCCCAGAATTCCACCATATATCGGTCATTGGTACTAGTAGAGGGGGGAGGGAATGAAAAGGTTTCCGACAATGCCAGGTGGTTCCCTTTTTTTGTTGGGAAAGGATGGCAATTCCCCATTGGAGGGAAATGTGAAAAAGGAAGTGCGAAAGATATTGAATAAATAATTTGTTTTCTTAAGCATTTCAATGATAGGAGGGGAAATTCAAAATTTGCATTTAAGACACTTCTATTTTGCTTTGAAGATAAAAAATGTCTGCATGATTTATACATAAGAATATTTTATGCAAATATTGTATATATTGTTATTGATTCACATTGTATATATTGTACAATATATATATATAACAATATATACAATGTATATATACAATAAATCACTATTACAATCAATCTATTGTGAATCACATTGTTGATTCACAATATTACTATGCCATATTTATTGAATAAAAGTTATTTCGCAACTAACAGTTATTTAATTTTTATTAAGAAACCTCGTAAAATATTATGCTCTAATACTCCTAAAAATGTATAACTCGTTTGTTAAATATTTATTTTGCTGTTGTTTATTTCAATAACGTCACATAAATCTCATACAAAACAAATGAAAAACATCTTCTTTTAACATGATGAAAAGCATGCGGAGTTTCCAAATTATTAAAGTCAGATTTAAACTTAACATGTAAAAATGTATTTAACCCTCACGTTTCTAAACCGGGAATGACAAGATAAATCTGTCATCAGGTAAATCTTTCCGTTAAGGAGTGTACGTTGTTTTCTATGGAGATATTTGATCAAAATTGTGGTAGTAAAAATTGGTTTACTGTAGCAGGGCCCAATGATATACCCAGTTGAAGCTAAATCTGTCGTCTCAGAGAAATAACTTAGCTCAAAGTGATCGGCATTAGAAAATAACATGTTTCGTCTCTTTATAAAATTTTATTCCTCTACATATTACCACCGTTAACAAAAAAAATCGATGCTATGTAATAAATATCCGGGTAAAGTCGTTGCATATGTGGATATTGCATATTTGGACGGTTTGTTAGTTGTTACTGCTTATAAAAAAAATTTATTCGTATCATTCATAATGGATTTTAAACCACGATTTTAAGTCATAATGTTAAGTAAAAAATAATTATTCTTCATATTTTTTGGATGAATTTATGGACTACATGGCATGACATGAATTTATAGACTTATTAAACAATCGTGTATCAGTTTTCCAAAAATAAAAATAATTATCAAGAATTTCAAAGGATGGTTCTATTAACTTAAATTGTTATAATAATTCGTATAACAAAAATAACAAATTTAACATATATCCCAATATTTTTTTTAAAAAATAAACCAACAATGAAATAATTAAAAATAACTCTTTTAACATAAAGCATCCAATAATCTTCTAATATAATGATTAAGAAAGCAAAACACTGATATACAGTTTTGTATAGTCTAAAAATTATGTATATTAAAACAATGTATAGAAATAATTTTGAAGTTCATTATTTCTTAGGTTAAAAAATAAAACCATATTAAAGTATAACCATTGATTAAAGTATAAGAAATAACGCTTAATTAAGGTACAAGTAATTAAAGATTCATACATTTTTAAAAATTTGTTGTAAAAGCAACTATGTACATTATACAACTTATTGTACGAAGTAAAGGCAAATAAAAGTTTCTCTAAAAATAATTTATCGCATTACTTTTTATGCTATTAAAGTTAATCAAAATGTAAAGATATTATCAAAACATTTTATGATATCACTTTCTATTTGTATTTTGATATTAATTTAATTTTAAAAACGTTTAATTCTCCATATTAAAAAAAAAACCTAAAACAACGACAACAGTCATAAGAAATTCATGAGTAACTAACTGGCGATATTTGTAGACACAAACAGGAAAAATAAGTAATTTTACATACAGGAGCGGAAATGTTCTATAGAAACCATAACAATAAAATATAAAATTGCTGTTACTTATACAATAGTAAATATTTTAAATAAATATGAAACAAACATAATTTCAAATGTTTTAAGTAAAACAAGTAAACAATGTTAATATACAATTTTAATCAAATAGTACATATTTCAATGCTCCCCACACTATTTTCGTTTTGCAAAATATATGAGAACGACAGGAGAGGTTTTATTACGATATTTCATAATTTGCACGAGAAAATTTTAATAGACTATTTATTCACTACTTAAAAAAATAAAATAAAAGCATTTAATGTAAAAGTATTGAAATTTATACTGCGCAACAATTCACTTATTTATATTTTTATTAGGATAATATAATAAAAAGAATAACAATCACACATTAATTTTAAATATAAAAGAACATATGCAGTACAAATAAAAACACAAACAATATCAGTAACTCATATATGTGATAAAATATAACCCAAAAAATGTCCTTTTTTATTTTATTAACAAGCAGAACTTTTATAAAAGATGACAGAAAAAAATAAATGAAATTAAAGGTAATAAGTTAGGAAAGATACTTCTAAAATTATTAAAAAATATACAATATATATATATATCACAAAAGTCAAGATAAAAAATTCTTAAAGAAATTATGAAACACTGCAAAAAGAATCCTTAACAAAACAGCTTGAATATGTCAAAATTAAATTATTATATTGCTACAGAGTTTATAATTATGGATATAAGAAGAAAGAAGAGAAAGGAAATTATTTATACCTAAGTGCAATCATGCTATTTTAAATATTTAAGTTTGTTAAAAAAGCACTATTCAAAATAAAATTAAGCCTCATTTATATATAGTTTTATATTAAAAGTTTTAATAATATTTTATTTTCAATAATTTAAAATAGTATTCTATGGCTCTTCTAATTGTAATTTATTCCATTTCAAAAAACGTCAACATGATAATGGAAAAAAACACGACATGAACTATGAATTTTAGAAATATTATTCTCAATTTAGATAAAAGTGTTTATGTATATTGAGAATATTATTCTCAAAATAAATAAATAAACTTACATATTAAAAAAAGACAGTTGAAGTAAGATTTAAAAACATTTTCTATGTGACATAATTTTTTTTTTTGATACTGTTCAAATATTTCATAGATACATTGATTTGTACACACTCTTCTAGCTATCAAAAATAAATACGAATTCAAAAATCTTGAGCATACATATTCCTTGATAAAGTCATTCTCAGACATTAAAACTTAATTTATTGGATACATTTATTTATTTTATATTCTGATTTTATACATATTTTAATCGGTTATTGTATTATTTTTTTTCCGTTTATTTTGTGATGTTATTTATTTCTTTAATATACAGCAAATATTTCTCCTTTTTTTTTACATTCCTCTAATTAAAAAAAAAAAAATTCAGGAAAACAAATTAAAGAAAACAAAGAACGAAAAATAAAATATTTATTGATTTCGACTAAACATAAAAATAAACATGCGTTCTTCATCCTCCCACCCCCTCCTCCATAAATATCACCGACTCCGCTCTTTCCCTAAAACAGGGAAATTTGAAAATTTCAACATTCTGGTTTGAAACAGAGAGGACAAAGCGCGTTGGAATACCGCTGGCACACTGGTACAGAGCCCAACATCCACTCTCACATATGGCTTGCAGATTCTCACCGATTCTTTCTGCATCCTGAAAAAGTTGAACGACCCAAAACGCCACGGACAGACTTACAGTAAAACAGTAAAACTGAAAGGAAGGGAGGGGGGGCTGACAGAGATTCAACTATACTTTTAAACACAGTAAAGACCACCCCTCTTACCAATGCTGTTGCTGCACAGTTGGTTAAAATGAGGAGGGGAATAAAAAGTTACGTAAAAAAACTGAAAAAAGAAAAAGTAAAAAAAGCAGTTTGTCCCACGGAGGCAAGGGGTTATGAACCTAGAATAAAGGGTTGAAAGAAAAAAATCGAAGCGGAAAAGGGGTGATATGGCGTCACTGTTCGAAACCGTACCAGTTGAGTTCTCAAGCCAGGAGATGTTGCCGCATGCAGTAGGTTTTTTGAAGACAGGAAATTGTGCGGATGTTTTTTTTCTGCCCGTTATTATTTATGCGGATGGATAGGGTTGGGATTTTTTTGATGCCAGAGAGTTCGATGTACGAGAAGGGTTGAAGGTAACGATTTTTTTTTCTTCCTTCCCTGGCTGGCTGTAGAGGAAGAACAGATGGATGGTAACGGTCGTTTGGATGGTAGTTTTCTTTCTGGGAAAACATTTCGAAGCAGCTTATAAGCTTCTTATCATAGAAGATTTAATTTAATATTCTTTTAGATTTCTTTTTGTTGAGTTTTTTCCTAATAATAGATAGTTTCATGAAAAATGTGGAATTAAAGTTAAACGTTTTGTACCATCCAATATTGGGCTGCAACATTAGGTTTTATATAATAGATGCTATTTCTAAATATATATATGTGTGTTTGTTGATGTAAAAAGAGCACAAAAATTATTTAAAAAATATGACGCACACACACACACATATATATATAACAACACTATTGCTAGGTGTTGAAAAGAGATATAAATGATATATATATATATATAAGAAAAAAAAGCAATTGGAAATAAACAAATAAAGAGAAAGTTCCTATCATATTAAACAGCGACTTCCCAAATAAATTTCATTTTTTTATATGTTCCTTTTTTTCTGTTTATTTAGAATGTTTCTGTATTTAACAGTTTACACGTTATATTACATTTTCTATTTCAGTATTTGCTTTTGTAACATTACATGATTTCCTTATAAATGTAATATAACTTTTGTTATTAACCTTTTCACAAAGTTTAAAATATTTCTGATGCTGTTCAGGAATAAAAATATTTCTGATGCTATTCAAGAATAAAAATATTTTTGAAATGAACACTAAAGAATATTTTGAAATGTTTATTGCTTTTTAAATATTAAACAACATTTTTTAAAATACAGACCACTTATTAAAAGAACTTTTAACTAGTCCAGCTTCTAAGATATATATAATTATGGAATTTATAATTGAAATAACAATTTTTTTAAATAATAAAGGATTTAATAAACAAACATATTTTTGTTACTCTAGTAAAAACATAAAAGATATTGGTTATAAGACATAATACATTTAGAAAAAATATATAATTTTTTTGTTTAATTTATAAAAAATTTGATTCACAATGAGCAAAAAAATTTATGTATTTTTTTTACATATAAAAAAATTACAGATTTTTGTAGTATAGCTTTTTAAACGTGTTTAAAATAAATTAATAATAGAAATCACGACCTTTAAAAAAATAATCTTCAAGCCAAAATAATTTCACTTCTGCTTAAAAAAGCATTTTATAAAATTCATAGAAATGGATTAGTCATTAGAAATCGGCAACTACATTATTTTGTTACCTTCAATTAAAACTCTTTTTATAAATATTAAAAATAATACAGACACAGCAAAGAATAAAGCAGTTGTTTTGAAAAAAACCGAGTGCAGATCTATATCACTCAAACAAAGGAACTTTTCTTCCTATATTAAATAATTAAAACTGCCAAAACACGAATATAAAGTAGAAGGGGAAAAAAATACATACAAAATAAAAATTGCATTGAATGAAAGGGACAAAAGCCAATTTAATGAGGTTAAATGCCTTTCATGGAATTGAATAAAAAAATTCATATGAATGCTTCAAAATTCTTTTAAAAGTGAAAAAAATATTAGTGTAATATTAACGTCAATTAAAGTACTAGAAAACGCATAAAAATATTTATCAAAAAGGATTTACAAACACATACTTATTATTGAAATATGTATTGTGCATGTAATATTAGTCTAAATGTGTTTTTGATTAAAAAACCTTCCTTTATCATTAGTATTATCATCATGAGATCATTATCTATTTTACTAAAACTACAAATATTTATTTTAGATTTCTAAGTATT
The DNA here is from genome assembly GCA_021605075.1 of Caerostris darwini. Taxonomy (NCBI): domain Eukaryota; kingdom Metazoa; phylum Arthropoda; class Arachnida; order Araneae; family Araneidae; genus Caerostris; species Caerostris darwini. Next base: position 281,621 of record BPLQ01003864.1, on the reverse strand, counting down.
TTATACGCTAACAGACATAACTTATAAATTATTTTTTATAACAAATCTTTTATAAAAAGATCAAGTAATTAATTCTAGGTAAAAAAGTTATTTTTAATGAATTACATTGGTTTAGTAAATGAAAATGTTTTGTTTTCTACTTGGTAAGCAAATCAGTAAGGTCTCGAAATATAGTCAGTTAATGATATCTCCGGAAATAAAAAGTTTTTGAATTATGACGGTTCAATTTTTATGGCAATATTTTTAATATTATATCTGTGCATAAAAAGTAAAACCAATTTTCAATTTAAATTTTCAGCGCATATGGAATTTCAATTTTTTTTTTTTTTTTAGGTTGTTGGCACTGTCCTTGACATCTGCGTGAAATTTGACGTCAAAATATTCATTAATGCTTGAGTTACGTTGGTTTTGTGAGACGCTAAAACTGATTCCGGCGATTTTTGAAAAATCTGAATTAATGGAGCAAAGAACTTGCATTCAATTTTGTTTGCGGAAACGTATAGAATGTTGCAGAAGGCATTCAGTGAGCATTTCAATATCGGAAAGAAATGTTTAGAAGTGGTAAAAATAGTTCAAAGAAGTGCAGAGAACGTGTTGAAGACGAAGATCCCTCTGGTCGACCACCAACCTCAACTGACGAAGCTCACGTCCAAAAAATTAAAGATTTGTTTCTTGCAAACCGTCGATTTACAATTAGAGACCTTACAGATGATGTACATATATTTAATTTAATATACGGCGTAAAATGACAACAAAATTTGAGACACAAAATTTTCAAATTTAAATAAGTTTTATTAAAGAATTTAGATAAATTTAAAAAAATAATAATAAAACTACGAATTTTATTTTCAGGAAAAAAATTTATGTTGTTTTAATTTTGAATACTAAGCTGAAAAGTTTGAAAAACTATTTAAATCGAATGTTTGGTAATGCTTTTTTTTTTCAAAATAGTTATAAAAAAAAATTCTAAATAAAAAAGAAATGAACATTTTTTTAAAAAAATTTTGTTAGAAATGCCAACTATTTTATATGAAGGTTCAGAAGAAATCGATTATTAATCTCGTTGTTAAATCATTTTTTTATCTTCTCAATAAGTGAGATATTATTAATAAAAATGTATGTGCATACATTAAAAATAAATAAAATGAATATATTTTAACTGCTATGATATAAAAATTTAAGCAGCATATATCGAAATTTGAAACCGATAATCTCGAATGTTTCAATTTTCTTAATTAAAAAAAATATTTGATTCCAAATGAAAATGAAAATAAATTTAATTTAATTTAATAAAGAAATGTTTGGCTATGCCTTCTTAAAAACACATAGAGCCACATAATGTTAATTACATAAATAAATAAATATTATAAATAAAACTAATATGGTATTGATTAATTTGACTAATTCTAGTTTGAATTATTCCAAAGCCTGCTTACTATATGATAAATAATTGAGAAAATAAAATTTAAATTCAGAATCAGTACACTACATTTCAGAAATTTTAAGAAATTCAAATAACTTTATTTACCTAATTATGGATACAAATATAAAATAAATATATTTTTGAAAAATAAATTTTTTCCAAGAATATTCTTTTAGACTTTAGTTTCAATAAAAAATATCTTGATTAAACATGATTTTTTTTATACAAAAAGAGAAAAAAGTAGATAAAGTTTTCAAAGTTTAAAATACAATAAAGACAATTCTTTATTGTATTTTTAAAGAAGTAAAAAAAAGGTTCTTCCTTTGATTTGTAACTTCTTAATCAATTTATTAATCATACTTTATTGTTTGTGTTCTTAGATATATGTTCTTCTAAAATCTAGTATAATCCTTTGAATGGAATGATGCTCTTTTACTTTCTTTTATTTTACTTTTTACCCCCCCCCCCTCAAAAAAAACCCACAAATTTTTCTGTTATTTTAACTCTTAAAAACAACTTAAATAACGAAGTGATAATTTAATAAAATAGATTGGTTGCATTATATTATTCAACCAATTAAGGCTTTAAATTACATATTTAAAAATAAAATGGAACTTAAATAATTTTAAGATATTTGTAGTAATTGTTTTGACAAAAAAAATATAAATACATATAAAATTTAATCTGTCTTCAGTCACAAAAACATTTTTTTATCTGAAAACTATGAAAACTATTTTAAAACTAAGCAATATTATAAACAGAAATTTTTTATTTATTTGCCATTTATATGTTCGATTAGAATCTTAAATGATATGTATAGTTTAAATATATTAACTATTTTTTAACTATACACTAACACTATATACACTATTAACTATACACACATATATTAACTATTTTTAAAACTATTTTTAAATATATTAATAATGCATATTTAACCTTGTTTACATATAAAATTTTAAAAAATGCCATATTTTGGATCTTTAAGCATAATATTAAACAGATATTCATATCTGTGACATCAATATAAAACAAAAAAAAAAATTCAATAAAAACTACACTTTCACACAAATACCTAATACTATTATTATTTAATTTACCAACTGTTAAAATTACAATTTAAAAAAATCAATAAAAACTTTACTTTCACACAAATACTTATTACTATTATTATTTAATTTACCAACTGTTAAAATTATAATTTAAAAAATCAATTCAAATTATATATTATTATATATATTTCATATTATATATTAATAAATAAATTAATTAATATTAATATTAATATTTAATATACATAAATATAAATTTTAATAAAATATACAAGTGTTAAAATAATATTTAAAAAAATTCTTTCAAAGTAATTTGTTTTATAAATGAAGTAGTTTTTATTTTTAACTACAACTTCATTATTTTGCTCTTGAAGCTTAAAAATCTAATAAAATTATTCAAAAATATAATATATATATTTTAAATTTAGATAGTAAAAGCAATTTAGTATTTAAAGTAAAACACTTCATGCATCATAAATCTGGATCTAAATTTATGAAAATATATTTCCTAACACAAAAATTGCATTTGAAGAATAAAACTATTTTAAGTGTTTTCTAAACAATGAAAAATTGAAAATTGTGAAAATATTTGTTTTCATATCAATTCAATTTTCATGACTTATTTATCTTTTTTATCAATCTAACATCTTATTAACAAAATTTCCTAATTTAAATTTATTTATTATGTCCTTTTATGTTTACTTTTAAAATTTCATTTTAATTTCGTGAAATTGTATACAAATATAAAATAACATTTGTTTTTTTAAAAGGTTTATAAACTTACTAAAAATAATTATAGAATTAAATAATTCCTGAAATCGATATCAAATGTTGAAAATGCTTAATTTTGGTCAAATTTATTTATTATGCTTAGTTTAGGTGGAAATTATTTTTAAAACGTTGTCATATATGCATTTAAGTAAAATAAAATAACATTTATTTTTTAAAAGGTTTATAAATTTACTAAGCGTCATTATAAACATTATATCCGAAATTGATATCAAAATGTTGAAAACGCTTAAGTTATGGTCAAATGATACATAGTTTTGTAAGGAGAAAATTATTTTTAAAAACGTTGTCATATATGCATTTAAATAAAATAAATAACATTTATTTATTATAAACATTGTTTTTACATTAAATTTTAATTTAAAAAATTCTCTCAGTGTTTTTTTTTTTCAAAATTATCCATTATTATTTTTACTAAAATTTTAAAAATGAATTGAAATAAAAAAAAAAATGTCTCTAAAACCTTGAATTTATATCTCAAAACTGACATGAAGTACTTCACATGAATATGAAATCACACCACAGGTATCACTTAAATTATCATACGTTACGCCTTAACATAAGCAAAGCACGTTAGTTAACCCCTTTTACTCCAGCATTATACCTGGTATCCGGTCTTTTGACAACACATCCGCCTTGCCCGTGACCCCTAAAAGAACTAAACCAGGCCCCCCCTGAAAAAGTCAACGACACCAACCCTTACGCAACCCAACTCCCCCTTTCAAAAATGAAAAAAAAAAACCCTTTGATCCCAAAGCAGCGCGCGCAACACCCTACAAAAAAAAGCAAAGCAGGGATCATCAGATTTTTGATCAAGATCACCAATGAAAATAAAGAGAGCCCTGTGACGTCACCACTGGGATCTATCTGGGAAGGGGAGGAAAAAAGGGATGGTGAAGGATGCTGTTCAGTATCAGACGATATTTTTTTTTTATCTTTTTCCATCCGAATATTGGATGCGACGCGACCTTCCAGTGGAGTCGTCTGCCAAGAAAGCTCTGGAAGGCGGGAAAAAAGGAGGTAGGTTTATGACCTTTTATTGTTGTTCGAAATAGTAGCTTGTAGTAGTGAAAGAAAAAAAACTGTTTAAGATATAGGGATGTGTGTTAGTGGTGTGAAGGTTTCTAGAGGGAAAGGTGATATGGGAATCTTCGGATTTGGAAAGGGGGGGGAATGGAAGGTTTTTTCAGCGTCTTCTTCTCTCTTTTGTGGCATCTTTTTCCGGTCGGAAGCAAGACGAGGAAGCCTTGTCTTGTGAAAGGGTTGACTTAAGCAGGAAAGGGTTACTTTCACTTTTTCCCAGGATATCTTGACGCTTCCAAGTTTTAAAATCCAGAGAGTGCAATAATTTAATATTCATATAAAAAAATTAAATAACTGGTAAATGTAATTAAGTAATTGTTAGTTGTAAAACATAATTAAGTAATTGTTAGTTGTACAACGTAATTAAGTAATTGTTAGTTGTAACACGTAATTAAGTAATTGTTAGTTGTAAAATGTCAACAATAGAAATATCGTCTTGTTCTTACAAAAAAAATGTAATTTAGTTTTCAAAATTAAGATTAAACTATTTAGATATTATAATGAATGATGTAATGTTATATGGAGCAATAAGTTCAATAATATTTTAGCCAGTGTATAGAAAAGGAAGATGATTGAAAAGCAGAAAGCAATAACTGTTGATTGTTGATTTTCAGTCAACAAGCTTAGCTATTTTTGAGTATCGATTTTAATTTTATAGTTTGTAATCAATCACCCATTAATGGTATAGTTCTTAAAAAATAATTTATAATTTAGTCTTCAAAAATGATATTAAACTATTTAGATATTATATTGAATGATATAATATTATGTGAAGCAATAAGTTTTATGATAGTTTAGCCAGTGTATAGAAAAGGAATACGATTGAAAAACAGAAAACCGTTATTGTTGATTGTTAATTCTCAGTTAACACACTTAGCTATTTTTAAATATCAATTTTAATTTTATAATTTGTAATCACCCATTTATGGTATTGTACTCAAAAAATAATTTATAATTTAGTTTTCAAAAATAAGATTAAACTATTTAGATATTATATTGAATGAAATAATATTATACGAAGCAATAAGTTTGATGATATTTTAGCCGGTGTTTAGAAAAGGAATATGATTGAAAAACAGAAAACTGTTATTGTTGATTGTGGATTTTCAGTCAACAAGCTTGGCTGTTTTTGAATATCGATTTTAATTTTTTAATTTCTAATCACCTATTTATAGTATTGTTATTTCCGACTAAAAATATAATTTATTCAGCTAGCTAGTATTGAGTATTACATTTAACTGTAAATAAACAGGCAAAATAAATAAATTGATATTATATAAAGCAATAGGCTTGATAATTTTTTAACCGGTGTATAGAAAGGGAAGATGATTGAAAAACAGAAAGCAATAAATGTTGATTGTTGATTTTCAGTCAACAAGCTTAACTATTTTTGAGTATGGATTTTAATTTTATAATTTTTAATCACTCATTTATGGTATTCTTATTTCCGACTAAAAATATAATTTAATCAATTAACCAGTATTGAGTTTTACATTTAATAGATAACAGCAAGGCAAAATAAATAAATACAAATATTGGTTATTTCATTTATTAGTGTATGCAATAAATTAATACATTTTCTTCTTTATATTAATTACGAAAATAATATTCAAAATGTCTATTTAAATGTCAAAATTATTTATGTCAAATTCAAATTTAACAGTGTAATGACGATAAATAAATATTTCTATATTTATAAATTATTCATTTATTATAGACAGTTTATTGTATAAATTATAATACAATAAAAATCTGAAATTTATAGGTTATTAGAATTTCTATTAAATGTGTAGCACTCCTGCATAAAAAAATATTGAATAATGAAATAAATATTGAATAACAGTATTTCTCAGAAGAATAGAATTTAATTAGAATACAATTATATATCACTGTATTATATAACTGAATAAATGACACTTTAATGTTAGTACAAAGAATTTAATTTACATGAACTGTTCTTGTTGATAACAGATAATTGATAATTTATTTCTTTATTCCACTTTTAACTAGTTTTATGAAATATGAAAAAAATAACAAAATGCAGGAACTTTTACTTATTTATATATATTTTTTTTTTAATTTGACAAAACTTTAAGATGCGTAATAGATCTAATTTTAAATGAATAAAAGATTCAGTTAAAAAAAAATCCTCATAAAACTACAGATTAATAATAATAGTTTAATAATAGTTAGTAATGATAATAGTTAATAATGATAATAATTAGTTAATAAATTAAGTATAATAATAATAATAGGTTAATTCCTTGCTATTTTCAAATACGTCTTACATAAAATTTTTATTCAGCTTATTGCTAAAGTATAATATTTACTTTATTAAATAATTAAAAATAAACAAAAGCTAAATAGTAAAACATATTAACAACAATAAGTGGTTAATTTAAATTTTTGGAAAAAAATTATGGTAGTTATTAATAATTAAAATTAAATAGCACAATTTTAAACTTTAAAAAAGTGAAATATTTTAAAAAAGAAATGTATGGAAATATAAATGAATTTATTTAAAAATAGAAATTCTTAACTGATGCCTGTTACTGCAGTAAGATAAAACATTCATTTTCGGAAAATTTTCCTTCTAAACATTTAACATATTTATTTAAAAATATTTTAACTAGGATGTAATTCAATATTCGTGTAAAAACATTAAGACTAAATATAACAATAGAAATAGTGTCTTGTTCTTAAAAATATTTGTAATTTAGTAAGATGTTATAAAATATATAAAGATACAAAATTAGATGTAAGTATGTAGTTGTTATATTGCATATTATATGAAACAATACGCTTTATAACATTTTAGCCGAGATATATCAATGAAATTTTGTAGAAAACAATAATTCTTTATATGTATTTATAGTCATTATTTATAACATGTTTTTATAGTCATTATCAGAACATGACTATATAGTAAATCCATCAGCATTGTTAAAAATAAAATAATTTTATCGAATTATAAAATAACAAAACCTATACTTTCCTTTGCATATCTCTATAAATAAAATGAATATATGTGAAATGCGTTTTGCAATATAAAGGCGAAAACAGGTTATCTAAGGCAACAAGAGGGTTTATAGATTATTCCATGCTTAGAAAAATAAAAGACTTTATTATTGTCAATAAATATTATTATTACTAATCAATATATATTGTTTTAGTCGAATGCTTTATGAATATAACAACTATTTCACGAATTAAATTACTCAAAAGAAATTATTCGTTTATTTATTCATCATCTTAAATTATCCTCATTAATCATTCATTCAGAAATTATTCTTTTTTAGAATACTTGCAAAATGATAAAATTTTTAAAAAACAAGCAAAGCAAAAAAAAAAATTATTTTTATTTAATAACAGCATAATGAGCATATACAAATGCAGGACGGTATACCTAATGCCTTTTTTTATAAAATTGTAAGACATTAAACTACAAAACGGTATCATGATAATATTTTAATGATAAACATCCTAAAATATTATGAGGTAGTAAAGCATTTGGCCAAAATGATTCTACTTTATTAAATAATTTAAAAAGAAAATTTGATTTGACATATACCCTCGATAGGATTATAGGATAATGATATTTCATAAAAAAAACCATAAGATAAAATATGATATGTTTATAAAATTAACAATAAAAGTATAACTGCATGAGTGCTTTAATTTATTTCTATTTAAGAAATTCTTTGAATTAGAACTTTGAGATATAAAAGAAAGAAAAGATTCATTGTGTTGAAAAAAGATGTATTTAATTATTAAAACTACTTATTTAGATATTTTTAATACGTAATGCAAGCGCAAATTTTTTTAATGTGTAATACAATAAATACTATGTAACTATAAAAAAAATCATCAAAATTACTTACAGTTTAATTTTGTTTTTCTTTTTTTTGGAGATTATTTACTTTAATCTAAAATCAAGTTATTGAATAATAATAATATTTATTAAACCAAATAGATAATTGTTTTATTTTTATATACAATGCTAGGCCCACTTTTTAAAAAATTCATCACACGGTGTTTAACAGTTTAACAACACTATACAAAATGTTAAGTGCATCATTATTGTATAGCACCTAAATACCAAAATGACTAAAACTCCCAAGTGTTTTATAGCTTATACAAACATATTTAATGATTTTTTTTTAACTATCATAAAATCCTAACATTTTTGCATTTTCTCTATTCTTCTGACAATATTAATAGTAATCATCAAGAATCTCAAATTTTTAAGTTTAAGCTAAGAAAGCCTTTTCAGTAGCTAAATTAAATTATAAGATGATCAACAGATTTTTCTACTTTGAAAAATAATAGTGCACTATTTGACTACATGATTATGTATGCTACATTGATAATAATTGAAACGGATCAGATTTCTGTAGCATAATTTTTTTTGATCATGTAACACATACGCTTTTGAAGATTTTTGCTAAAAATTAAAAAAAAAAAAAAAAAAAAAAAAAAAAAAAGATGCGATTTTGCATTATCGTTAATGTACAGTTAGTAAAAAAATATTCAGATATCCAATAAAAGAAAATTTATTTAGAAACTATCCTTCTATAAATATGTATAAATCTATGAAAATTCGCTATCTTTTTTGGAATTTTTAATAAAAATCTACAAAAGCGTATATGCTACATGATCTGAAAAATTCACGTTTCAATTATTATCAGTGTAACATACATAATCATGTAGTCAAATTAACCAAATTGATCAAAAAAGAATTTCTTTATATCACTTTTTTTTAATTTTTTGGTATGGTTTTACACTGTGAAGTTTATTCCAACAGAATTAGATTTCGAATTTGATATTATGCACGATTTTTTTTGCTCATAAGCAGGCCAACGTAAATAACTTCTATTGGAAACAAAATTCAAGTATCAAAATACAAATAATATTTTAACTTCATCGTGTAATCAAGTAAATTAAATTTCATTTTTTTTTTTTTTTTTTTTTTTCGTATTTTTTTTTATGCAAATACTCAAATAATTTTTAAAGACATGAAACTTTGGTTAAATTATAAGTAAGTAATTTGGTTAAATTATAAATATTTTCAAAGATACACTTAAGAAAAAATTCCATTGCTTAAAATTATTTTCTATATAATATATTACAATAACATTCTCATTTAAAACAACCACGCCATAGACAAAGTAACAAATGATGTTTCATCTCAAAACGAATGACATTTAAAAACGATCATCTGATATTTACCCGACTAAAAAAAAGTTGACTAATTGAGAATTCACTTTAAACCGAATTAGTGGAGCCATATTTTTATCCCAATCAATACATCTTATGACCGCCCAGCATAATAATACTATTTATCTCCCAATAACAATATTGATACACTCAGGCTTGCAAAATCAATTATATGATGCCATTTTTAATAACTTAAGAATATTTACCAAACGATAATTACTGTAACCCAATCCTAGATAATGTTCCACTGTAAACAAAAACATTGCCAAAGTTTTATCGGGTTATGCCCAGTAAAAAAACAAAAAACAAATCCCAAAACGTGTATTTTCAATATATTTTAATTAATTTTTTTTTCTTTTCTGTGTTTTTTTAACACGCATTGGGTCGGTACTTTAGGGAATTGATTTTACAATCATTCTCCACAAGGTTAAAAACCGATTTTTTGTTGCTAATAATCTCGACACCTTTATACGCAGACTCATGTTTCTGATTCCAAAAACAGTTGGGTTTTTTTTCCCTCCTTTGCTCAAGTTTTCTTTTTTTTTTTATATACTTAGGTTTGTTTTTAAGCGTTTAATCAATACATTTTTAAGCAGATAATGAGAGTACTGTTTTGTTATAGTGTTTCTTTGGAGTTATCTTTCGAATATTTCAAAATAATTATTTCCTTTTTTTATTATAGAGAATAATTACTAAGTTGCAGAAATATTAGTAAATGAAATAAAATTATAAAGATGGAAAAAAGTAAGAAACATAATCCTCTTTTAAAATTCCTGTTTTATAGCTTAGAGAATTTTACATTCATTTTTATTTCTTTATTACATTTTGTGAAAAAGTTTTTATTAATGTTCCTTACTAAGCTTAATTCGATAAATTAAGGAACTATTATTATAAATCAGAACAATTGTGTTCAATTTTTTTAAAATGTAACAATTAACTTAGAGAAGTTTAAGAATTACATAAATAAATAAATTGGAAAGTAAGTTAAAACTTCGAAATGTGTATCGCTGTCAATGAATTTCAGGATTTAATCTTTTTTTTCAAGGAAAATTTATAATTTTTTTTGTTTTTGAAAAAAAATGTATTAAAAAAATGATTATCAAGTTCTACCAACTTTTAAGTCAATATACAATATTAGTAAAATTAATGGAAAACTTTTATTGATCAGATTTATTAAAAACATACCATTACAGTTATCCTATTGTAATTAGATTATTGTGTTTTAATGATATATTATTTTTAATTTATCAAAACCGTTTAAATTTAACATTACCGTTACAAGTCAAAGGTTTTTAATTTTTAGTTTTTATAGACATTTTTAGTTTTTTGTGCAATATTAAGTTAATATTAATGAAACAAATTTAAATTCTGACATAGGCAAGCAATTTAGTTGAACCCATTTAAAAAATTCATGAAAATTTAAAAGGTAGTAAATAAGATGTTGAAGAGTATTCGATTGAATTTTTTTTTCCCAATCCTATGATTATGTTGCTACAAAAATATTTATTTGTCATGATTGGATAGCATTAGGGAATTAACTGAAACAAAATATAGCTATAAAATAAAATAAGTTACTCCTTATACTATGAGGAGGTTGATAAAATGTATAATTTTTATATTTAACATAAAACAATTGATTAAATTTGCTAGCTACCATAATACGATAATTAAATTTGTTCCATTTGTAATTATAAAGAAACTCTTTTAGTTGAAAAATTCTATCTTCTTCTTTTTTCTAAATACTTTTCATTCTGGGTTTCCCCCCCTTTACAGCGTTTTAAAATGTTTTCTTTATTAATTCTTTTAACTTTTACTCATTTTATATGGACGACGTTATTTTTATAAATTATTTGAGAATAAAAAATAAAGAAATATACTTTTTATTTTGGATAAAAATAAAATATAATCAGCTGGGCCAACATACAGGTTATTCATATAATTTAGAATTAAATGTAAGAATAAAACGTATAACAGCAATCTTAAAAAATAAAAAAAAATAGAGAGAATTCCAAACTATTTTTTTTTTCTTGAAAAATTTTCAATTTGAAATAAAATTGTGTTTGCTTTCACCATATCTTTTAGAACAGTTTTCATTATTTAATTAATTATATAAATCTTAGAAAATAATTAAAGTGTTATAGTATAATTAAAGAGTTTTTCTTTATTAATTCTTTTAAATTTTTGAATGTACATTATTTTTATTAAAGAATTTAATGTAAGAACAAAATGCATAACAGCAATCTTAAAAAATAAGAAATAAGAATACGCTCAAAATTCCAAACGATGTTCTTTTCTTGAAAAATCTAATTTTCATTGTGAAACAGAAACGATCATTTAGAATAATTTGATATTATTTAATTTTTGAATCCTATAATTATTAGTATGGGAAAAAAATTTAAAAAAATATCTATGAATAAAAAAAAGCTCGTAAAAGAAATTTAAATAAAACAATAAGAGACTAAGAGACGTTGAAAATCTTTAACGACACGAATAACTGACTATAAAGGACACGAAAAAAGTGATCAAGGAAACGAAAACCTTCGCTAACCACAATAATACTCATAATTTTATGGGCAAAAAAAAAAACTGAGCAATAATTTTATAAAAATTGTAGAGCAGTTGATAAAATTAAAAAGAATTATGAAAGAATCGGTTGGATTTTTATATCCTACCTTTTTATATCCTTTTCCTTTTAAATTATATAATATATTTTATAAAATTTATTACCATGAATAGGTGTTTGAAAGTTGACATTATTATCCTTGAAATTATTACGAAATATCTTAAAATACTTTTCTTTTATACGCATTATTACAATGATAATGCTGTAGTATTTTCAATAGAAATGTAGTTTTTTTAATAAAAACACTGAAAGTTATTGGAAATCAATTTCATACATTATTTAACTTTTTATATTAAAGCATTTAACTTAGCAATATTGCAGATAATCTATTTGAGATGTAAATTCCAAATATATTTTTTCCGATAGAAATTAACTATTAATTTTTGTTATTACTTAATTCATCATAATTCAAGAATCTAAACACAGTTTCAGGAGATTCTTTTATTTTTTATTGCTTTGAGCTTTGATAGATTTAACTTCATTTAACTAACTATTTTTTTGATTTTGTAATTACTTATACTCATACGAAAATTAACAAACCTAGATCTTCTGACACATTTTGACTCATATCAATCATTACGCCATCATTATAAAAAACATCCTATTGTCATGAATAGTGTTTGGAAGTTGACTATTCTCTTTGAAACTTTTAAGAAATATCTTATAATACTTTTCTTTTATACTGATTGTTATGATGATAATGGTGTAGTATTTTTTAACAGAAATGTAGTTTGTATGTAGTATTTTTAATAGAAACACTGAAACTTATTGGAAATCAATTTCATATATCATTGAATCTTTTATATAAAAGAATTAAACCTAGCAATATTGCAAATAAGGCATTTCCAATGTAACTCCCAAAAGATATGTTTTCTGATAGAAATTAACCATTAATTTTTGTTAATACTTAATTCGTCATAATTCAAGAATCTAGATAACACAGTTCCAGGAAATCCTTTTATTTTTTAATTTCTTTGATAGATTTAACTACATCTCCGAGATTTTATAACCATTCACACTCATACGAAAATTCACAAACCTAGAACTTCTCACACACTTGGACTCGGATCAATCATTACGCCATCATTATGAAAAAAATCCTATTACTATAAATAGTGTTTGGAAGTTGACATTATTCTCCTTGAAACTTTTAGAAATACCTTATAGTACTTTTCTTTTATACTTATTATTACAATGATAATGGTGTAGTATTTTTAACAGAAATGTAGTATGAAATGTAGTATTTTTAACAGAAACTGAAACTTATTGGAAATCAGTTTCATATATCATTTAATCTTTATATAAAAGCATTAAACCTGGCAATATTGCAAATAATGCATTTTCAATGTAACTTCCAAAGATATGGTTTCCGATGGCCAATAATTTTTGTTACTACTTAATTGATCATAAATCAAGAATCTAAATTACACAGTTCCAGGAAATCCTTTTATTTTTATTGCTTTGAGCTTTGATAGATTTAACTACATCTCCGAGATTTTGTAACCATTCACACTCATACGAAAATTCACAAACCTAGAACTTCTCACACACTTTGAGTCGGATCAATCATTACGCCATCATTATGAAAAAAATCCTATTACTATAAATAGTGTTTGGAAGTTGACATTATTCTCCTTGAAACTTTTAGAAATACCTTATAGTACTTTTCTTTTATACTTATTATTACAATGATAATGGTGTAGTATTTTTAACAGAAACTGAAACTTATTGGAAATCAGTTTCATATATCATTTAATCTTTACATAAAAGCATTAAACCTAGCAATATTGCAAATAATGCATTTTCAATGTAACTTCCAAGGATATGTTTTCCGATGGCCAATAATTTTTGTTACTACTTAATTGATCATAAATCAAGAATCTAAATAACACAGTTCCAGGAAATCCTTTTATTTTTATTGCTTTGAGCTTTGATAGATTTAACTACATTACACTCATACAAAAATTCACAAACCTAAAACTTCTCACACACTTTGACTCGGATCAATCATTACGCCATCATTATATGAGATAAATAATTAATGCAATTACTTATTTGTGAAGTTTCATTCTTGCATGACACAGTGTGTCCAAGATAGGAATCTCGATGTATCAAAAGCGAAATTTGAATACACAACACGACTTATTAACGGAACTTCAAACCATAAGATATAACGTAATATTTTCGGTAAAAAAAATCACTCACTCTCACTATCTGATCAATATGCATGAGAATCATCAGGAAAAAAACAAAGATAAGATTTGACTCATAGCTTTGACTTATCTTGATGTCTTATCAAGAGTCCTTATGTGATTCAGAGGGGGGTAACCAAATCTTGTGCAGGACTCTCATAGGAAAGAAATTTTGGTTGACACATCCGGTTAAGAGTTTGACAATATGAATGTTCGGACGTTAAAAGTGTCCGAGAATACGACGGACGTTCCTGTCAGGAGATGTGAGTTCGAAATTGAAATTTCGCGTGTGCGGCTTTAACGGCAGCCTGATTTTGTGCTCGTGCTATTTGTAAATACCCATCAGGCAAAAGATGAGATAAAGCAAATGATGTTTTTTTTTCCCGTTGACATGCCATAGGCTAAATTGATTCATTTAATGTATCAAAACTTGACGTGCGAGAGTGCCAAGAGTGCTTCGAACGGTTAAAAGGAGAGGTTTTTAAACGTGTATTTGAGATAAGCATGATAAAATCATAGACAGGATGATGTATGTGTTGTGCATCTTTAAATACAAATGATGCTCCAGGTTGAAAAAAGGTTTTTTTTTTTTTAAATAATAATTATCATATTGTTACTATGTAGCTAGCTGTTAATGTAAATGGATGCCTTCAATGCAACTCCCTGATTAAAATTTGACGTGCAAGGGATAGCGAGAAAGTGAGTGAACACTTTAAAGAAGTGTCTTAAAAAGTGTGTGCGTTTGAGATAAAACTGATAAATAGTGTCAAATTACTGATAACAACAAGGGCATTTGTATTTTGAGTTTGCTTACATGCACACAGTGTCCATTGGGAATGCCTGAAAATTAAAAACGTGCAAGGGATAGCGAGAAAGTGAGTGAACATTTAAAAGAAGTGTCTTAAAATGTGTGTGCGTTTAAGATAAAACTGATAAATAGTGTCAAATTACTGATAACAACAAGGGCATTTGTATTTTGCGTTTGCTTACATGCACACAGTGTCCTTTGGGAATGCCCGAAAATTAAAAACGTTCAAGGGACAGCGAGAAAGTGAGTGAACATTTAAAAGAAGTGTCTTAAAATGTGTGTGCGTTTAAGATAAAACTGATAAATAGTGTCAAATTACTGATAACAACAAGGGCATTTGTATTTTGCGTTTGCTTACATGCACACAGTGTCCTTTGGGAATGTCCCAAAATTTAAAAAAATATATATAAAAAAATAGCTTCCGTATTTATTTGATGAAGCTGTTAATATAAAAGATTAGAAATCACTCTCAGATCACTGATAAGACCGCGATAGTTGAAGAATATAGATGCAGATGGTATCATTGCTAAGCCTTTTGATATGCCATTTATATTATGGGAATCCCCAAAATTGGATGGCTAATAGTGTTGAGGTTGTTCACACTGTGTACTTGAAAAGAGAAAAAGATTAATGGTAGGACACGGACAGTTAAATTAACTAATTTACATATACGATCAGATAAAGGTCTTTGCAATAGATAATCCTATCACTTTGCGTTAATATTTTGCAATACATTTTCTAAAAAAATAAAATATGAAAATATAAGTAAAATCCCATTAACCAATATGAAACACTTTCGTCATATCAACATAATGAAATTCATTGTAGGATTATAGATTATTGACTAATATTATTGTATGTACGCTCGCAACTAAGTAAATCACTTAGGCTTATGACTGATGAATAATTTAGGACATAATACTGTGTTTTGTTTATCGAGTAATATATATGGAAAACCCACACAATTACATGTATTCTAAGCAACTGGTTTTTCCAAATTTTGTAGACTATTAAAGTTTGACACCAGCATAAAACTGATAACAAGAGGAAAAACAAATCCATCAGATCAGTGGTAATCACTGATAATAGCAGGAGAAAAAAATGAAAAATGATACAGTGAACAGCTTTTGTCGGAATAAATTAAATTTCTTTAAAAAAAGAAAAGAAAATGCTTCGAAAATCAACAACATAAAAAAGATAATTAGAGAGTATTTATATCACGTACAAATCACTGGCAGATTAAGTACATCGTTGGGATGATTATAGATTCATGTACTGGGCAGGTCTTGTGAATGTCAATGACAAAATGATTATAATAAGCCAACAAAATATCTACAACCAGCTGTAAATATACAATAAAAGTCTTGAAAGTAAATGACACAACGGCAATCGGAAGGCTGAAATGTATTTATAGATTTAATCATTGCAAAGTAGGATTATTATCGTGAGTTTTTTGTTTTTTTTCTTTAAATAAATATACAAGACATGTTTCAAGAATACAAATCAAGCAATCAATAGTATTAAAAAATATTATATAAGCCAGTAAACTTAACAGAACCTATTTTAAATCTTGCAGAATAGTTGTAAAAGTCAGAATCTTAAATTAATTTAGTATGACGCTTATGTAGTTAAATTAAGGATAAAATTACGAAAAAATATTAAAAAGGACATAATTGAAAGATAACACTCTGATTTAAAACCGTCTAGACTGAATTAACTGCCACATAGCAAGCTTAAAAAGTACAATTAAAAGAATTAATTATATTTATGTTTTACACATAATACATTAAAAATATTTAAAAAATATTTCAATGACGAAATTTTGTGTTTCATTTAGGGTAATTTATACATTATATTGATGGGTATTCATTCATTCAG
Organism: Caerostris darwini; assembly: GCA_021605075.1. Classification (NCBI taxonomy): domain Eukaryota; kingdom Metazoa; phylum Arthropoda; class Arachnida; order Araneae; family Araneidae; genus Caerostris; species Caerostris darwini. Next base: position 264,556 of record BPLQ01003864.1, on the reverse strand, counting down.
CATTCTACACACAACATTTGAATGAAACTTTGAAAGTTTCATTCAAATTTTTGTGAGTAGAAAAAAAAATTAAGTGCTGAGTTTTGCTGAAAATTGTTTACACATTCGAATTTAAATGAAAAGAAGAAATTGGAGATAAGTTAAATTACGAGAAATAGTTATGTTGTAATGTTACAACAAAAAATATGTTTTTAATATTAAAGGTCAAAAAAAATTTTTTTTCTAATTTTTGTCTTTAAAAGCTACCGTAAAAGCTTTTTTAAATAAATTTTATATTTAAGCAACCAAATAAATATATATTTATGTTATTATACATAATGTATTAAAAATAATTTTAAAAATATTTCAATAACGAAATTTTGTGTTTCATTCAGGGTAATTTATACACTATATTCATGGGTATTCATTCATTTAGCATTCTATACACAACATTTGTATGAACTTTCAGAAATTTTCATTCAAATGTTGCTCGGTAAAATGCTGAAAATGGCTCACACATTTGAATTTAAATGAAAACAAGTAAATGGAAATATGTTAACTTACAAGAAATAGTTGTAGTGTAACAAAAAATACGTTTTGATTTTTAAAGATTAAAAAAAAAAAATTCTGATTTTTATCTTTGAACTTTTTACTTTTTTTAAGTAAATGCCAAATTAAAAGAATGAATTATATTTATGTTATACATGATACATTAAAAATATTTTAAAAAAAACCTTTCAGTAACGAAATTTTGTGTTACATTCAGGGTAATTTATACACTATATTGATAGATATTCATTTATTCACCCTTCTACACAAAACATTTGAATGAAACTTTCAGAAAATTCCATCCAAATGATGTGTGTAGAATGCTGAAAATTGCTTACACATTTGAATTTAAGTGAAAAGCAGTAAATGAGGATAAGTTAAATTACAAGAAATAGTTATGTTGTAATGTTACAACAAAAAATATATTTTTAATTTTAAAGGTTAAAAACAAAATTTTTTTCTGAATTAAAAAGTGAAAAGAAATAAATGGAGATCAGATAAAATACTAGAAATAGTTAGGTTGTAATGTTACAACAAAAAATATATTTTTAATTTTAAAGGTTAAAAACAAAAACAAAATTTTTCTCATTTTTATATTTGTACTTTTTCCCTTTTTTTAAGTAAATTTTAATTAAACAACAAATTAAAAAAAATTATAAGATAAAAATACATAAATAACCTGTTCAAATAAAATGTAAAATTTAGTTTTGATAAAAAAAACAATTATAATCTCATAAACAATAAGCAATAAACTTTTTATACAGATAATTATTGGTGTCAGCGAAAAAAATGCTTTCAAACTTCTTTACACTAGCAGCGAAAATACATTAAAAATGCAATTTAGTACGAACAACTGAATAAAAAATAAGTGCAAACAAAGAAAAAGTAACAAAATGCACATTTTACTTTCAAAAAAGAAAAAAATGTAAAACTAATACTTACGCGATATTGACATCACCCAGATCTCGACACACTAACTCAAATATCGGAGAAAAAAATTCACATGCTCGTAAAAATACAGCAATGAAATAAAAGCAGAATTGCTATCTTGACCATCCCAGAAAAAACATCGAATGTAGCCTGAGGATCTTCTAATGCTTAACCTCATTTTGCATTTTGGCCTCATTAATATTTGCTCAGAAAACAGCTGCCTCTCTATCTGGACAAAGGCAGTAGGCCTTTAAGATCATGTAAATGATCATATTTCATTGGGAGAAATAAACAAAATTAGCGGGAAATAAATGACACAGAAGAAAAGGATTAAATAATCACAACAATGCATACGAATCATTCAGTTCGTAGACTAACGCCCAAAATTAGATTCAAAATGTCTTATAAAATGTTGTAAACTACTCGTTTCGTTGATAAATGATTTAAAATCTTATACATTAGGCTGTCGTATTCCATCTTAGGAACCTCTCTACATAATTGCATTAATAGAACACGTATAAACAAGCTCTTTGTGCTTAATTTATATTAATAAAAATTAAGCGCTTTACATTAAAAAAAAAAAAAAAGGAATTTTTCATATACAACTTATCATATATAACTTATAAATAGTGTAAACGTGGTGTTTCTTGGTGCCACGGCATTTTGGTGCAATCTTAAGATGATATCCTTCTATATACAATCCCATGAATTGCATTAATGGAACACGTATAACATAAGCTCTTGATGCTTAACTTTTATTAGTAAAACTAAGCGCTTTACGTTAAAAAAAAAAAAAAAAAGGAATTTTTTCATATACTTAACTTATATATATTCTTGGTGCCATGGCATTTTGGTACAATCTTAAGACGGTATCCTTCTATATAAGAATTGCATTAATGAAACACGTATAACACCAAGCTCTTGATGCTTAATTTACATTAATAAAACTAAGCACTTTACATTTTAAAAAAAGGGAATTTTTTCATATACTTAACTTATATATAGTGCAAATGGTGTTTCTTGGTGCCACGGCATTTTGATACAATCTTAAGACAGTATACTTCTATATAAGAATTGCATTAATGAAACACGTATAACACCAAGCTCTTGATGCTTAACTTACATTAATAAAACTAAGCACTTTACATTAAAAAAAGGAATTTTTTCATATACTTAACTTGTATATAGTGTAAACCTGGATGCCACGGCATTTTGGAACAACCTTAAGACAGTATACTTCTATATAAGAATTGCATTAATGAAACACGTATAACACCAAGCTCTTGATGCTTAACTTACATTAATAAAACTAAGCACTTTACATTAAAAAAAAAGGAATTTTTTCATATACTTAACTTGTATATAGTGTAAACCTGGATGCCACGGCATTTTGGAACAACCTTAAGACAGTATCCTTCTATATAAGACTTGCATTAATGGAACACGTGTAACACAAGCTCTTGATGCTTAATTTATATCAATAAAACTACGAGCTTTACATTTAAAAAAAAGGAATTGTTTTCATATACTTAACTTATATATAGTGTAAACATGGTGCCACGGCATTTTGGAACAATCTTAAGACAGTATCCAGATGGGTTTGCACCTTCCCCTCAGTGCTTCACACTCTGCAGAGCGACTTCTCGGCCTAGAGTTTTAACATGTTCATATCTGATGCAGACACGGAAATGGTCAATGTGTTTATCGGAGTCCCAATCGGGCTTCCTCGGTTCTGACGTCCTCATTATTAATCATCTCCCACATTTAATAAATTTAAATCCACTTGATACAAAATATAAAATGAGTATATTAATTTTTTCTTTTTTTTCTTGTGAATATATTTTGAATAACTTGAGAGGAGTTTCAGCAGTAAATAATTTTAAAAATGTGTAAACCAAATAAAACTAAAAGATATATAATTTCAATATGGATTTAAAATAAAAAGTAAAGATCAGAAACATAAAGAAAAAAATTTAACAAATTCTTTTTTTTTTTTTTTTTTTTTAAGAATATATAAATTTCAGAGAAAGAGAAGTATTTCTTGAAAAAAAGAAATTATGTTATCTTGTTGTATGGGATTATAAATAAAACTCTTTTATTTTGGGATTTGGAAAAGAATTTAATTATTTTTCTTAAAATTTTTTTGAAATGCAAATGGCGTCATAATTGTATAAGTATTGAATATATTCCTTGACAGTGGAAATGAGGAAATCTGTACTGTTTTTTTTTTTTTTTTTTTTTTTCTGAATGAATTTTATCAATAGGAAATTTAAACACAAAATATTTTTTTCTTTAAAAACATAAAAGTACAGAAAAAAAAATCCCGGAGGGTATTAAATGTCAATGTTTTTAAGGGTAGGTAACCCATTGAAAACAAAAGTAAAACAGTATACTTTTAATTTTTCTCATTATATGTTAAAATTTAAAGAATTATTTATAATAATTGAAAAAAATAATGGAAACGTAACACAACAAAGCTTTAAAAAATTTTTCAAAAATTTTTTTTAAAGTTGCCAATAAATTTTATTATACATCTTCTCCAATACATTCAGGTGGTTTAAAAGTGATAGTTTCTATTCAGTCAGGGTATTCAGTTTCTAGATAGTCAGGGTTTTCTATTTAATCAACAAAACGTCTTCGATTTAAGCTACGATTTCAATCATTAGAATTCCAGATATACATTTTTTAAATAAATAAAAAAAATTTAAACAAATCACAAACAGCATCAAGGCTAATACTTTGGGGAATACAATAATAATAACAATAAAATTTAGCCAAGTTTTAAAATCTGTTTCATGTTTAAACTTTTTTAAATATGCTCTATTTAGAACAAAAAAGAAAATTTATTAACTTGAAATTTTATTATTTTTATAATCCATCTAATTTAAAACAAACGATGTAAATATATTTCTTAAATTCAATTCTGGTGTATGCAAGCATATTTGCAACTCATTTCAGTAAAATTCAATACATGTTAAATTACAGTAATTGAAAATATTAATTTTTATGCGTAACATGCAAATACTTTTAGTGTTAAGAGATGGGGAGAGATTAATTTCTGCATGTAAATTTTATCTATTTTCCAATGAAACTTTGTGTTCTGAATAACGTTTAGGCTTATAAAATTAAATTTTTAACCAAGAAAATTTTTTTACAGAAACCGATTGATGGCAGAAGTATTCGAAACGTAAAATCTATTAAAAATATTTTTACCAAAGTACAGTGGTTCTAGAGGTTTTTTTTAGAAAACACTAAGTGCAGTGGTTCTAAAAAAACCTCAAGAACCACTGCACTTAGTGTTTTTTAATTACCTTATCTATTATACATTGATGTAGAGCTCTAAACACTTTTTTTGTCTTTAAGTGTCATGTGTTTAGTTTAAATCATATGAGCAATAATGAATATATGACTTTTTTTAAATTCAAAATAAAGATTATATTAGACTGCAAAACAATATTATAGAAATAAAGCGACAAATAATTAACAAGTTAATTTTTTATTTGAAAAGAAATTAAATATTTAAATTTCGTGGATTCTTATATAAATAAGTTACTATGAAAGGGAAACATTTTCAATATTTTCATAAAATTGAAGATCTGATTTTAAAAAAAAAAATCTGAAAAGAAAAAATCATATTTCAAATCGCGATTTGGTATCAATCGAAAATAATTATTAGGTTTAGAAATTCGTTACAGTTAATCGAAATTCTCTTTTAAATTTATTCCATGTAATTTTTTTTTATTTAAGTAATTTAAGGTAATTTAATTTGCATAAAATATGTGAATCCCAAAGTTTGAGAACCTTTGCAGAGGTGAAGCTATTTTGAATTTAAAAGTATCTGAAGCCTGTACAGATCCTTGCATCCGTAATATTTTGTAGTAATTAGTAAAAAATTTTCTCAGAATCCCTCTACTATTGAATAAGCGCATCTTGGTCATGAAAAGCAGATATTTTTCAGATAGACGTTTTAAATACAAAGTGATGTTTTTGTAATTGTAAAAATAACAGAAACATTTTCCTTCAAAAAGAAACTCCTGGCAGTGAAATGGATGTTTTGTTCGAAATCCATGTTAAACTATAGGTTCCGGTCTAATTAGCCTAAAATGTGCACAAAATGACCGCAGAGCGACAAACCAAACCTTCAAAAAGAAAGAAATCTTACAACATTAAACTAATTTAATGTTCCCCTTATCTTTAACACCAACACAGCAAAAAAGGACATCGGACTTTCTTCAATCTCGAGATTAATTAACGTTACATTTGCACTTAAAACTGCTTCAGTCGTTATGTGGATGGGAAAGATTTGAAAGAAACGTGGGAAGACGATAGCAACCTCCTTATAAAAATATATAAAAAAATAATAAAATAAATAAAAAACACTAGGGGATTAAATCTTTTCTTCCTATATATATACGCCCACCTTGAAACGAGATACTCCAAAGTCCGTGAGACAAGAGAGCAGAGTGTGAGAAGAACGGACATCACGTAACAGAAATAAAACAAAGAAGAAAAAAAAAACCTTCCCGCAAACCGTTATCGTCCGAAAATTGCCAAACCACACTACCGGATCGAAACACGTGTTCCAAACTTCCTCGCCGGACCCATGAAAAATGGCTTCCCTTCACCAACAAAAAACACCCTCTCGTCTAAAAAGTAAACACACGCACTCCGGCAGCATAAAGATACTAAAAAAGAAAGAATCGTTTCCTGTTGTAACAGTGGCTTCTTTTGTTTCTCCCGGGCCGGCTAGCTCACTAACAATGGCTGGATGGCTGGTGGGCTGTTTATGCAAATGCCCACAGCATGATATTCACTTTGGATGTATCCTGCAGAGGGTTCAAAGGGTTGTGGGCCTGATGGGAGAGCGGAAATAGATTTCTCCGGTTATGCCAAGTAGAACAAAGGGTATCCGTTCCTTCGGGGATTGAGTGTTGGGTCTTTCTTTAATTGTTGGCGGTGTCCAAAAGACTTTCGCTTGGGTTTTTTATTTTTCTTTCTATCTTTCTTCTTGGGGAGAAGAGGTTGGAGTAGTACAGGATTTGGAGTGAATGTTTTCCTTTTTTCAATTCAGAAAACCAGAAAACGATTTATCACTGGTGATTAGGGCGAAATTTGTATGCACGATTTGTGCGGCACAAAAGACGGATACAGTTAATTGGATTCATCCCGTGAGAAAAGATGAGAATTAGATGATAAAGGAGGGCTTTTTTATCAAAGAATTTTTAGGAAGCATTATCAAAGTGCATAGAGAGAATATTTTGTATTCAGAACTTCTTGATAAGTACTTAAGATTTATTATTAAACTTGGACTTGGTACTTGGTCACCATGCTACATTTATATATAAAAACGCAGAATGTAATGGATAACGATAAATACAATATTTTAGTTGGTTACGAGTAACAAATTTTTGGAGTCATTTTTGATTTAATATATTAACAAATAAAAGTTGGGTAAATTTTAAACAAACTTTTAAATTTTTTTTTTTATATTTTTGATGACATAAAAAATGCTCTCATTTTGAATTCGATTTTTTCCCCCATTTCTCGATTTTTATGATGTGGAAACATAAAAATGTGTGGTATTTCTATTGCAACAAAACAGTTACTTTTCAAACCATCTAAACAATATTCTTATTTATTCTAAACATGACTTATTCGTTTGAAATAAAATTTTACGACAAATTTTTGTTATAATATTAATACGAGTGAAAGATTTAGAAGAGTAAAAGAGATCGAAACAATAAATTAAATTACTAATAATAATCTAATGCAAATTCGTTTTTTTTTTTTTTTCAGAAATTCAATGTCGAGATCCTATTGGAAATCTTTCTTATAAATTCAATTTCTTTATTTGTAAATTCAAAAGAAATCAACCTTACCTTTGCCAATTACTTCTCGAATTACTCCAGTATCGAAACAATATTTATAAGGCATTTTTTTTAAAAATTATTATCTTCAAGTCTTAATAGATGTATTAATTTCGACTTAATATTGAAAAATTCCAAATGAATCTTCTCATCTTCACCAATCACTTCTCTTGTATTCTAAGGATCGAAACAATGAATTATATTACTACTAATAATATAATGCAAATCCATCTTTTTTCAGAAATTTAATTTAATCTTATTTTGATTATATTGAGCTTTTACGTCAAATTTCTTTACTTTTCTTATTTATAAATTCAAAAGAAATCAGCCTTACCTGTACCGACTACTTCTCGAATTACTCGAGTATCGAAACAATTTATAACTTGTCCATAATAAAATGAAACACCAGAGCAATAAAATTTATTACCGTGATGCCTACTCCAAAGTCAAAAAGACACCCTTACTCCAAGACACCTTTCGAAATGAAACAATCATGTCTCAATAACAGGTAATAACACTTTATTAGAGGCGGATGTGCCTGCTACCCTTCCGCCAGGATCGTAAAAATCCTTCAGCATAAATCAACAATTTTGACAACTTAAATCCTACCTACCAAGCCTACTTTTCTCACTTGCACTGTTTTAATCGTTGCGTTTCACTCACTGGATAATAACAGAGCGTGTGGTGTATAAATCAGGGAATACACACTATTAAAAACTGCTTTGTATCCAGTGCTGTGTTGAGAAAAAGAAAAGAAAAGAAGTGGTTCTGGTGGTGTAAATCAGAATAAAGGCCCTGAGAAAAAGATGCACATAAAATAATGGAACTTGGTGAAGCACCGGAAATCGTGTGTCAGCGAGCGTCGTAGACCTATGACGTATGTGTTAAGAAGCGTGTGAAAAAAGTTACAATGTGGTGAAAATTTGAGTGAAATGGTTGAAAAAAAAGTAGTTTTTCTTCTATTCCTGAAAGTTAATGAATTTGTCTGTGTTGTTTTTATGATCGATCGCATAGAGAAAAGAAAGGGTTTTTTCTTAGAAACAATAGAGAATGGGTATTTTAAAAGCACGCGATTCAATTAAAGGATTTCAGGATTTTAAGAATTTTTTTTTTTTTTTTCCATTTCAGTGAGTGCTTTTGTTTTTTTTATTAGAAGTGTCTACGAAAATTAAGATGTCAATGATCATAAAAAATACCCTTTTATTTTCTGCTTGGCGTCTAAAAAAGAGAGAGAGAAGAAAAAAAATTTAAATTAACATTTGAAAAGTAAAGTATTTCACTGGTGCAATTTTTTTCCTTTCTATTATTAGTTTCGCTGATAAAGTAATTACTTTTGTCGAAAGTTAATAAACTCCTAAAATTTTTTAGACTGAATTGAGTTTTAGTTAGAATTTTAAAGTGAAATTTTAAACATTCCTTTTTTGTATTTTGTTTCTTTAATATTCATAATTAATTATAAATTCACATTAAAAATTAAATGTAACAAATCTCCCATCTTAATTATAACATCTAAAACTTTTTACAGCGTCTCTTCAATATTGTGCCATTTAGTAATTTCTAGTAAAAATATTTGTTTGCCAATAGCTATGTGATTATTATGCTACAAGTTTTTTTTTTTTATTGATGCAGTAAAAAATTTAATTTCAATAAAAAAAACATAATCAGATAAGCATTCAGAAAAGAACATTTCCATCGAAAAAAACCACTGAATATATATTGCTAAAATACTTTTGTTCGTAATGAAAGAAAAACACCCCATTAAAATAGGAATTAAAGCTATGTATTCTTAGGACTACGAGTTTTGAAAAATGTATCTTGGTCATTGGAAGTTGTAATAAAAACAAAGCTAAAAATGGCTACAATAAAGCGAATCAATTTTAATTGAATCCTGTCAATACAAAAATATCATTTCATAATTGTGGTGCAGTTATCAAACAGACAAAAAAATATTTGTTTTATATAAACATACATAATTTTTTTTTTCCTGTACTTCAAATATATAACTTTCTGATGATACGATATTCACAACATAAAATATAATATTCCTTTATTAATATTTTCGTACTTTGTACTTTTCTTTTAATTATTACTCTGCCTTTACATGACAATGTTAATTTTGGCCATAAGGACAAAATACATAAAGTTGATTTTTTCCCAAACTTCCACTGAAATTGAATTTCAAAGCTTTTTTTATCTATTTAAAATCCCTCCTTTAACTGGAAAAAAAAATCTTCTTCATATTTTTTAAGGAACCATCGAAGAAAGCGAAACGAAAAAACCCGTGTCAACTAAAGGAGTAAAACTTCCCTCTGACCGAAAAATCAACAAGAACCCATCCTGCAACGGCCCATAAAAATGAGGTCCATCTTCGGGTGCCTGGCAGGTGGTACATCAAATAAGTGGCACCCTCCACCGGGACATCGCGTCTTATTAAAAGCGGAACAATAACAATAATAAAAAAAAATGACCCAAACTACTTCCACCTGCCTTTTTCACCAACTCTTAATAAGCAGGTGCATCCATAACATTCGCACTTTTCCCTGGGCCCATTTGTCTTCGCCTCCAGAACTTGTTGCCTCATTCATTGGCCATGCCTTGTTGACCATGTCTTCCGCGAACATGAGTAAGGGCGCCTATAGTAATAATTTGGAGCCCATTCGTTTCTGTTGCTGCGACAGTCGTCTTGGGCAGTCCGCGGTTCAGATCCTATAGGTTCTGAGGGAAGGATTAATGGGCATATGTCAGACCAACGCGGGTGGCTTCATTCACTCATTGTTGGAGGGGGACACAATCGACAAGACCCCAATCGCTTCGACTTGTAATGTCGCGTGATCGGATCGTACAAGTCAAAGGGACAAGCTTCGTGTGGTTGTTTCCCAATGTCTTTCCGAAAGTTCATTGGGACACTGCATTGAGGGGGATGGACAAGTGCGTTCCGAAAGGTATTTTTCATGCACCTAATTGGTGGGGTTAAGGCAGCAGTAGTGATGGGTTGTTTCCGTGTTACATTCAAGACGGACGGATTCTTTGCAAAAGAACCCGTGATTGGTAGAGAAAAAGGGATATTTGGTGTTTTCCCAGGTAGGTAGTTAGTATGAAAGATGGCCATCTTTTGAAGCTGGAGACATGTGAGATTATTACAAGGCGATACAAGTTTCGTGGGTATATTATATGTGTGATTGATGAGATAAAAGGGATGCAATTTCTATAAAGCAGGAAACGGCCTAGATTAATTTCTAATTTTTATAATAATCATTTAACTTATTATATGATTATAGATTGTCTTAATTAAGTTCAAATACATACTGCCTTAATAATTATATTCTTGATTAGTTAGGCATTATTTTAAGAAAAGCCATTTCCATAAAAAAAAAAGTAGTATATTTAGCTTGCGCCAATGTACTTAGCTTAGTGATATACCCGATGATTATTTAAAGAAATATATTTAATGATATCATGAAATAACTAAAATTAAAATTTTATGTATTAGTCATTGATTATTAAGTTTTAATGTATGTGAAAATATTTCATCCTTCATTACGCAGCAAAAAATTCAATTAAATATTAAAAAAGTTTGTCCAAAAAATGTTTCATACATAAATAATAAATTCTTTATCTTTCTAAAATCAGTTCAAAAAGCTGGATAGATTCAACTTTATTAGTTAAAACAGATTCTTATTGTTATCTATTAGCAAAAATTAAAAAAAAATATGATTTGATTGAATGAATAAGCTTATTCACAGATCCGTAGAATGTTTCATTATTAAAATTATTTTTAGAATGTTTGATTATTAATTATTTTTTATTAGTAATGAATGCCATAAAGTAAAATGACTTAAAGAATTAAAGATAAAATTCTTCCACAGAAATTATTTAATACATATAATGAATCATGAAAGAATTTATTTTATGTTTCAATAATTATAATGCAATAATAAAATATCATGATTATTAATGTGTCATTCACCAAGATCATCGATTCTCTGATGATTATTATATAAATACGCGTACACCCAAATTTTTGAAATCATGCATGCGTATTAAAATAGCAATAATTGATAGTTAGAATTCGCTTGAAATTGATGCATGTTAATTTTTGAAGGTTGCTAATATTTAAATATTTTTTTTAGAATATCTTTTGTTTTCTCTCTAGATGCAGAATGTTACATATTCTCAAAATTTAATTACTCGTACATAGGAGGAAAAAAAAAAGATTTTAAAATTTCTGTATGATTTACACATAACGCAATATTTTACACATTATCTTATCAAATGAAAAATGACGAAAAATTTCCACGCAGAAAATTGTTTCTAGACATTAAATTTTTTTTTTAAGGGAAGTTTATTGCAAATACCAAGTCGTTGAATAAGAAGAGGTAAAGAATCGAGTGACTAAGCAGTGTGGAATTTTTTTTCTTCAATACTTGCTTTAAAATAAGATTTCAAAACACCCTTCCGCTGCGCATGCTTCAAGAAATATAGAAACACACACCTCTGAAAACAGATGCGCGCAGCATGATAAATAAATAGGATACAAATAAGAAGTGCTCGAACTTTGCCCTCACCTGTACATCCACAGGAGGGGCACCCAAAATTGAACAGTTCATGGACCCCTCGCCTACACACGCGGCTATAAAAGTACCTCTACTATAAAGCAATTATACGCTCACAAACAACTCCTTCTCATTGAAAAAGAACTGCACATTTCCTTTGGATGAGTCACATTTCATACAAATAACAAGCACTTCTCGGTCAAATGGAAATACAGCATATATTTTCGGTGAAGTCAGCTAGCTACATGAGGTCATTTCAGAAGACTTTACTTCCAATTTATACAAATATTTTTTATTTCATCTTACTATAGATTTTAAGGAAAGTTTCGTGAAAATTTATATAAAGATGAAACTTTAAAAACTTTAAAATTTTAAAAGCAAATTAATAGTAGTAATTAAATGCATTAACATTTAAATTTAATGACAAATATATTAACATTTAATTCTGATGAGAAATTTAACTAAATGCATTAACATTTAAAATTAAAGTAATTAAATGCTTTAACATTTAAATTTAATGACAAATATATTAACATTTAATTCTGATGAGAAATGTATTGACATTTAATTCTGATGAGGAGTTTCAATGATTTGTTACACCCATAGGTACTATATTCCGCAATTTGGTACATTGCCTTTGTAGTAAAAGAAACATTTAATTACTTATTACGTTTACTTCTTAATGAATTAGAACTATTTACAATTTGGGGGGGGGGAAATAGTTTTAAAAGATTAAGAATTGCTTTACTTTATTATCACCTTCAATTAGAAAAAGTTTTACAATGCGAATAGTTTTTTTTAATAAATGCGGAGAGACGTGGCTTGGAAATATACATATTTTAAAGGAAAAAAATCCAACAACGATGTAGATTGCAGGCATTTTTAAAATCAACACTGATATAATTAAAAGTTTTGTCTTATTTATTTATTTACGTTGTCTCAGGGTACACAGGGTACTAGTAGATAAAAATTACAAAAGAGAGTACAAAAATTTTCAGAAATATTCGTTAGACTTCAAATTCTTCTATTTTTTAAAACATAACTATACAAAATGCTAAGTACTATATGAAGGGAAGTAGGAACGTTAAAATAGTAAGCTTATGAACACGCTTATTTTGAGAATCGAAAAGAAGACACAATTCGGTCAGTAGAAATTGTACAACTTCAGTTACTTACTGCCATTCATCCGAAATTTCATTAGCAATACAAAATTATTCTGTTAACTATTCAGTATTCGCACATGATATCTTGGAAAAGTTTTGGATGTCCAAACAACCAGAAGTACAGTTATCAGACTGTACTTAATCCAAGTACATTCTAAATAACCAGATGAACACCAAATTCTAAATAATCTAACGAACACTGGAAAAATTTTCCTATTTACTTGATATTACATGTATACCTGACATTATATAATAAGTGTAGAACATTTTTAAAACAACTACAATTTGAATTTGAAAGAATCTTTCTGAATAAATAAAAGCAAATTAAAAGATGGCTTTCAAAATGTTGTGCAGAATGTACAGAAAAGCGGAAGATCAATAATATTTTCATTATATGAACAGCAAATAGTAAAAGATTTATACAGTTAATATATATATATATATATATAATTTTCGTAACGAATTTTACAATCAAATCTTGAAAATTAGAAATGAAATTTAAAATCTCTATAAAAAAAAATCTCTGAATAGCTAAATACTTTATAACATACATTTGTATCCTATGATGATTGGAAATCTGAAAAAAATAAGGCACGGTAGAGCAACTTAATAAAGGGAAAAACACCCAGAACATCTGCAGCTGTAGAAACCTGCTAGTTTACCCGTTACTTATTAATTATTCAAATAAAAATAAAAAAATAAAAAAACACTGCAGAACCCTATTATTATTGCTTTGGTAGTGAGTATAAACTTATCGGAAATTTATTCATCTCGTAACAAAAATTAATTATACAGGAGGGATACGTATAGATGCACATTTGGAATCTTTTTTTCTGTAAGATAAGAGGCGTGAAAAGAGTTCTAAGTACGCCAAAAAAAGTTGCATTAGAACAAGAAAATAGTTCGAAATTATAGAGAGAAACCATTTGTAGTAGTAAAGAACCGTTATAAAGGGTTCTTATATAAAGTCAAATAATAGTATGTAGAAATAAAATAATTAGTATGTAGAATCATTAATGAATTCGAAACCTAAAATAAGAGGGCACAAATCCCATAATGCTACAATGTACAGCCATTAATATAAATAGCAGTTAAATAGATATTTAATTAGTATACAATTATTGTTTTTTTCTAATTCAACCAGAACTTTGAACTCTAGCAATCTATATAAAAATAGTTTCGCTTATGGTCTAAGTACAGGGAATGTTAAGAACTTTTTTTTTTTTTAATATAATATAGAGAACGATTCAATTTTCCCTTCGAATATTCAATCGTTATTTATAATATATTATTATATGACCATTTGCCATTTAATTAAGGATCAGAAATTATTTAACGTGTGTAATTTTCTTGATTGACACAACTTGCGAAGCTATTTTATCAGCTAAGATTTTATAATTAAATTACTGATACGAAGCTTTTTGAAACTGAATATTTATATTGCAATTTATTGAGAATGAAATCTTTACAATAACTTTATAATAACAGTATCATATTATAAATAATTATTTGTTTGTAAAATTACATAAGAATTTAATTCAAATCATTACTTTTTGACATAGTGTGATTGATATATGTGCGTACATTTTTTAAAGAAAATCGCAGTGTTTATGTTGGCTAAATAATCATGAAAATTAAAGTTCAATATGGAATTCTGTTACAAAGCCTGTTCGAATCTGGCTTGGGGTCAAGAATTACACTATGTAAGTTGAATCAGTAAAACTAACCACTTTATTAGTTTAGATGATTTATGCTCACGTTATTCAACTCACAGTTTCCATAAATTTTCAGATAACTTTTGTCCTTGAATTGTAAACAACCTGATGATTTTCTGTTCTAAATTAAGTAGTTGTCTAATTTTTGATTCCATGTACAAATTTCATGTTTTTTAAAAAATCAATTAAAGAGAACAGGGTAAAATTTAAAATACACTCGCACGCTCTTTCATGCTTTAGACCAAGGTTGTTCAACACAAGACCGTATGTGGCCCACAGCAGATGCTAAAAAGAAAGCATGCATTTAGTTAACACTAGAATTCTTATAAAATAAAAATGTATAATAAATAATGTTGTATGTAATATTACGAGTAATACCGATCTAGATTTTTCATTTTGTTTATCTTAAAAGATATATCTTAACTCAATGGTTAGACTACTTGACTGTTCGCCAATTTAAAAAAAAAACCAGAAAAGAAATAAAATATTATTATGATATAACATTTTGGTAATTTGTAATCAAAGCACCTTCCTTATCAAAAGCAGAGTCATAATACTTGAATACTAACCTTAGCTTCAACTAAAACTATTAATAAACTTTTTCAATCAAGCATTATCCAAACTAATATCATAAAAAAAACTTTTTTTAAAAAATCAATTAGAAAATCATCTACTTTTTTGTCGGTGTGCCCACGTATGGTGATTGCAAATGAGTCGACAACAAACTGTCGACATTCTCTCAACAACCCTTACGAAATGATTATAATTAATTCTCCACAAACTATCCCAATTTTTTTTTTTTTTTATCCCTCTTCCATTTCTTTCACGTCACGTAAAGGAAGAAAATAAAAATTATCCGTCGGATTTCTTTGGGACTTCCATCTTGTTCGCGATCCAGAAGAGAAGGAGAACATCTGGTCGTACAGCCGTTGCGACAGCTTAACACTCGATCCATCTTTCTCAACACTCCAGAACGTGTCACAACTGAGATGGTACAGCCGCCTCACGATAGAACCTCGGTGTATTGATTTAGTTAGTATTCGCTAAAAACGACCCTTTTTTTTTCTATAATAAAATGTTAACACACGCTATGCGAATTCGTGAGAAAAATTCTGATGTGTCAGGTCGATATTTTTTTTAAGCAAGACGTAAAAAATTGTGAGGTTTTCTCTTAATTCTGAAAAGATTTTTACTATATAAATACCAGCTCTTCCATGCTAAAGACCAGGGCTGTTCAACACAAGACCACATACGGCCCACAGAGGCTAAAAAGCAATCATTCATTTACTAGAATTCTTATAAAATAAAAATGTATAAAAAATAATGTTATATTTAATATTAATACCAATCTAGATTTTTCACTTTTGTTTTCTTACAAGATATATCTTAGTTCAGTGGTTAGATTATTTGGCCTATTCACCAATTTAAAATAATACCAGAAAAGAAATAAAATATTATTATGATATAATATTGTGGTAATTCTTTATAGTGGATAGGTTATTTATGAAATACGATCGATATTTTTTTTAAACAAAGCGTAAAAAATGTGCGGTTTTTCTCTTAATTCTGGAAAGATTTTTACTATAACTAAATATCAGCTCTTCCACGCTATAGTGCAATGGTGTTCAACACAAGCCCACAAATGGCCCACAGAAGCCAAACAGAAATCACGCATTTACTAAAATTCTCATAAAATAAAATATATAAAAAATAATGTTATACTTAATATTATTACCAATTCCAGATTTCTCATTTTTGTTTTCTTACAAGATATATCTTAGTTCAATGGTTTAGATTATTTTACCTGTTCACCAATTTAAAATAACACCAGAAAATAAATAAAATGTCGGCAACTGGCGTACCGATTACGGAGTATCAATGGGGATAGACCCCTTAACCTCATCATCTTAATTCACATCTTTAAATTGCAATTAATGAATGGCTTCTTAAATGTTAGTATGTAAAAAAATTATGTTTCTAAAAATTGAAAAAATGGTACTCTGAAAATTAAAATACTTAAAATAAAATAAAAAGTAAGACAAAAAATAGAAATTTAAAATTTTAAAAATAAAATGAATTTAAGTTAAAAATTGGGTGCAATTAGGGACCAATTGTAGATGTCATAAATAATTACTAGCTGAAACGTGTGGAGCATATCTGTAAAAAAAGTAGTTAATCACCCCCTTCCAAAAAAATGCGCTTCCCAGAACCAAAATTCTGGTGTTTTATTTTTTATTGAAATAAAATATGATTGTATGACATTGTGGTAATTTGTAATAGTGGATATTTTGGATTGTAGGATATTTATCAGACATTCAATTGGTATATTTTATATGCAGCTAAGACATTTTCTCCTTTTAAATGTGACCCAATGAAGTTAAATCCCCCTCTTTTAATTACGTGTGATGCTCTCGAAATCAGTGAGTTTCATTCAACTGACAGTAAGAAAAAAAAAAGCCTCATTTTTATTTTCACTAATTTCTAACAAAATTCAGCACTTTTCATACGGATGTATGCAGGGAATTATAATAGCATTAGTTGCATCTGTGATTACCATTAAAATAATATATTGTTTCCTGTCGTATAATAATTAATTCAAGATAAGCAACAACACCATGATAAGTTTTAATAATAAAATTCATAACATCCTAGTTTAATAATGCATCTTGCTTATGAAAAGCCGAAAGAAAAAAGAAAAAAATTTGTAAAACGTAAACGTAACGTAACACGTAGGAACGAGCATGTGGTTTTCCCAAACACATATTTGTGTTACGTTAAGGAAAATAACATATTAATTAGCACGTTAAAAATATTTGGGGAAAAAAACACCATACCTTCTTTTTTTTTTTTATATTTATTTATTTTTATTTTATTTTTAAAAGAGGTTTACGACTTTCAACTTGTTCGCTAAAGAAGTTCATTTAAAAAAAAAAGTTTAAAGACAAAAATTTTTGAAGGAAAGAAGACTCAACATTTTGTTTTAATCTTATTTTCCAAATATATAAAAAAAGTATATATATAAAGATACGTTATCTTTTATCCTTTTTTTAATAAATATAATAAAAATAAATATTTCATAAAGGTCATTTTACATTGATAAATCGGCAAAAATCCCCTTGCCAATGTAGTTATCAAATGTAAAAGTTAAGCTATTTATTACATGAATCTGGAAGAAACAGGAAAAAAATAAAATGACATTCGAATCTAATCTAGCAACAGCCTTAATTTTATTGCTTTGGTCTTTATTTTGAATTAAAAGTCACTCTTCCAAAAACATTCATTAACGGAAAACTAAATTTTTTCAAATTTTTCAAGTGCAGCAATCATAATTTAAATAAACGCAATAGATATTTAAGAGGAAAAAAACTGAGAGATATTGTTTAATCATTATATTATAAAATATAAAATAAAAAAAGACAAATAAATTTTCTCTTTTGAAAATTTTTTAATGAATATAAAAATAAATGAAATCCTTTATATTAATGAAAATAAATAAATTCGGCTATTTTAATCATTAAAATTTTTCAAATATTATATTAAAATTATTTTCATTTTTTAAAAATGCAATTAAATTTTAAAACGAAGTAAAAAT
Source organism: Caerostris darwini (assembly GCA_021605075.1). Taxonomy (NCBI): domain Eukaryota; kingdom Metazoa; phylum Arthropoda; class Arachnida; order Araneae; family Araneidae; genus Caerostris; species Caerostris darwini. The sequence goes on along the minus strand of BPLQ01003864.1, from coordinate 246,208 downwards.
CCAAATTTCACGAATTCTGATCAAACTTAAAGTTATTTAGTTTAATGTTGAAATTAATTACAGTTGTTAATAATAAATAGGCTAAACTTAAAGATTTAAAATAAATATTTTATTAAGAGGCAAAATTTTATTATTCGTTTATTAAAAGAAATAAGTTTTTAGAATGAAATTCTAAAATGTGTTAAATTGTTTCAAAATTTTTTATGTAAAAGTATTTAGAATGTAATACATTTTTTTAAATAAAAATTTAAAAACAAATCGTTTTTAAAAAGTAGATGTTAAGCATAAACTTATTTCGGAAAAAAATTATTTTTTCCGACTTACCAAAATTCTAAATCTACTTTTTTTGTGGTTCTTTGTGCTTTGGGGACTAGCCACTCCCACTCCCTTATTGAACGAATTATCAGGGAAGGTCAAAGGGGGTGGAGCCCCGAAGATGGATGACCACTGCTGACCAAGGCGATTATTTGTCTCCAGTAGAAATAGGATTTTGTAAGAATGCTGCTGTCCTTTGATTGGACAATTCTAACCCTTGATCTTCATATTTCTTTTGCAGCAAAAATTTTTATTCTATCAGATTTCATTTAAAAAAATTTATTTAATTTTTCGTTTAATATTTTTAGTAATTTTTTTTTTCTACTTATTCTTAAGAGCTGAGATTATGTATATTTTTTACAATCTATATACAAATTTAAGAAATTTGTTAAATATTAAACAGATGTTAGAAAATGAAAATATGGATTTTTAATAATGTCTTTGAATTATATTTTTGCAGAAATATTTTTAAGAAGAATTACATATCATCTGCTCTAATGATGACTCAGTTGTAATTAGTATAGTATTAACTAGAGTTGCTTAAAAAAAACACAGATTCAATGGAGATTTTTGGCAGAGCCTATAGAAAATCCAATTCCCTACTTGCAATTTTAAGACTTTTCTCTAATTTGATATATGAATTGGTGACAGTTATCCACGTCCATTACTGTCTTCCTCTACGTATTTATGTCTTTTTGAGAAATAAAGCTGACTCATTGAAGTAGTGACTTTTTAACAAATTATTGTACAAGATTGAGTCATGTGAACGCACACACAACGCAAATATCCTCACTGTGAAATAAAAGAAATATATGTACATATATATATATATATATAAGTCAACAATATTTGAAGGGCAAAAAACATGTCCTTTTCATTGTTGGACGAATGAATTGATATCAAAATAATTCCAAGATGAAAGGTAACAGAATTTAAAAATTTTGTGTTCATTCATAATATTGTTCTCGTAATACCATTCGTAATTTTGTTCTCCAAATGAGAAAAATGGGCCGACTATCTAGGAAGTTAAATAACCGATTAATTTTTTGTTGCATCTATACTTAAACCGTAATTCAAAGCATCTGTAATATCAAGTGAGTTCAGTAGGTTTGCGTATACACTTCGATAAGGTGAACTTGGAAGATTTAGCATTTTTTAATTGATTGCATGCAGGAAATGTTTCAAAACCAATCGCGGAAGTTACGGCATCAGAAATAACCAGAGATACCAAATTAATGTGACCTGACTTAATGAAATTAAAGTCTTCCTAGAACTCTTCGGGAGTTATTATCAGAAGAGACCATCAAAAAATCCAATTAGTTTTCTCACAGATGGAAAAATAGGACAATTTTTGAGCGAAATATGCAATTTCTCATAGCAGGCATCATTACATAATTGTGAGCAGCACCTGCACAAGAAACTCGAACTGAAAAAACGAGACAACGAGGAACCCGACTGGGGATGTCTTCAGGGTATGGCGAAGGAGTCCCACTCATTAAAAAAGAACCCGTGTCGAACAGCTCGCGTGGTGCCCGGGTGGTCCCACGAATTTCCAGGGAATTCAAGAAGTCGGAGTGAGCATCATTAGAGAAGTTACCCACGGTGCAGAAGACTGCAGAGGTAAAATAAATTCCTTGCAGAGAAAACCACAATCGAGTTTTTCCGATTCTTTGAAAAAGCCGTCGAAAAAAAGCAGATCAAGACGAAAAACTTCCCAAGTCTCATTACCAGCATCCGATGACATGTTTAATTAATAAAATAACATCTAGTTCAAGGGTGGTGAAAAACCTGGAAATCAATTTTAAAATAGCTCAGGTTGATACTTGTAAGAAATTCAATTTTTATTGGATTAATTTATCACAGAGGCAGTAATCCCAAAACCATGCGGGGTGACATACTTCCTACAAATAAAAACTAAAATCAATAGGAAAAATGAAGTATCGAATAATTTTTTATAAGCTTTAATTATCATCAGATTCAAAATTATTAGTGATGCTTCTCTAAAAAAAATACGAAAACGGCAGCTAGAAACAGAGTTAGTTGATAGCTACAACCTCATTTTGTTTAAAGAGGTTATATGCCTACTTGACTTTATAATTATCAATAATTCAATGGTTTAGCGTTTAAGGATTGTCTTGATCCAATCTAAGGGTTAGTAAGAAATAAAAAATCTCTGAAGAGCCTGATTTTTTTTATATTGAGCATTTCTTTATATGAGATTGTAATTTCTGATTTTTCACTCGGTCATCGTTCAAGACCTAATATTGCTTTCTCATATTGCATGCATACATTGCTTTCTCATATTGTTGTTTTCAATAATGTAGGTTAATTTAATAACTATTAACGCAAGTCTAACTATCATCTAACTCGATTTTATAATTAATTAAAATTTATTAAGAATTCCTAAAAATTAGGGAAAGAAACTATTATATTTTTAAATTAAATAGTAAATATAACAATAATAAAATAACAATTAATAAAAATCTATAGTGGTTTTAAAGAAATGAAAGATCTAATAGAATCTTCAAATTAATTTAAACATTCATTTTCAAATAAATATACCTAAAAGTAACAAAAAAATTATATCATTCTTAAAATGCAATTTTAATAACAAATGAAGGATTTTTTTCTTTCTGTCTAAGGTTGGAAAATGCTTTTTGATAGATAATATAAGGATTCAATCGTTATAGGAATATTTAAAGCGCAATATCAGTATAATCAAATAAGAAATATTCCAATAATGAATTGATTGATTTTGGTTGCACACTCAATTTCTTCTATGGCTTTTATGCATCTGAAATCATACAATTTTTTTTAAATTCATTGCAATTTCAATACGAAAGAAAATTCCATCTTTCTTTCTTATACTGAATAAAAAATTTATTTATTATTATTTTTTTTTTAATTTTTTATATAAGGAAAAATTTTTGATGTTTTTCTGCAAAAGCAATATAGAATACTTTTTAAGTAAAAGCCTTAGAAAATCCGATAAAAATTATTTAAATTTTATGTTATGTTCTGGAAATGGAATCTCCATATCTTCTTAAGAGCAACTGCAAATTTAAAATTATAAACTTTTTCTTTATCAGAAACTGACAATTAAGTCTTTTCTTCGAATTTCACCATTATGCTTACTGCCACGGTATCATCTTCAATCAAATTTCACTGGATAACAAAAGATGCAAATAATTTTTCCATCAATATTGATATCCAACAAATAAAATTATAATCATCAACGCACACCAAGGTCCTAGGCATCCGAATCGAAATCTTTACCCAAAAGCATTTCTTTGTGGCAAATATCTGCAACCATCCCAAAACGCCTACTCTTTCACAGTCAATGACCGGTAGTCTAAAACGGCGAAAAAGGTGAACCCTGCGGGGACGAAAATTTGCATAAGAATAAATAAAAGAAAAAAAGAAAAAAAAAAAGAAAAGAATTTTTAAAAAGTCTCTCTCTTCTCTCCATCCCTAACATTTTGAACGCGCCAGTGTGAATTTTCAACTCAGCTGCACAACAAAGGCTCTTATTTCGTCTAGACATCGATTGATCAATTTTTATTTGCCCCGATGAATTCTTTTCGTTCCGGACTTTAAAGCTGGAATATTTATTATAAAAGTCGGAGTCTGCAGAAAAAAATTTAAAAAAAAAACAGGAGAGATAATAAGTTTGGGTTAGAAAACAATTCCTAGAGGCAGTAATCTTATTAGAGTCATGTTTGTGGAAGAATTAAACAGGTGGAAAATTAAAATTTCAACCGAATAAGAATTTTCTTTTTTTTCGTTTAAAAAAATGCCAATGAGATTCAAATGCTTTTGAATAAATATTTCAGTATAAAGTAAAATAAAACTGCAAGGTTTAAATTCCTCGCATGAAGTAATTTTATATTCGCTGCATTTTTAATTTTGGAAGTAAAACTTTTATCGATAATACTTTTTTAAAATTTAAAATGCATTCGATTTTAGAATATTAAGTGTCATATATATATATATATATATATCAAAAATAAAGTAATCAAATAGTTAATAATGCAAAAAAGACTGATATTTTTTTTAAAATTTTATCAGACGTAAACGAGAACATTGAAATATCTAATACAAGAATAAATGGACTTGAAGCAGTTTCAAATATTGTGATGCTCAGGATTCAACTAACTATGCATTGTCAGTTTTTTTCCCAAGATTTTCCACTTTGCAATATTCATCATTATCATCATTGGCACAAGAGTCCCATGGTGGAAAAAGGCCATCTGCTACTGGCAGGTTTCTATTTTATGGGATAGGGTTGTCAGCCCTACGCCCATCACTCTACAGTCATATTAATATCTAGTCATATTAGACCGGGAACTACGGTTTAAAGTGGATTCCGAACCACTACTAACACACATGTTACCGCCGGAATTCAAACCCGAAACCTATGGCCACTGAGCGCCACAGAGCTAGTCACTCGGCCATCAGGTCCCCTTTCAATATATATGTTATAATTTTAGTTTCATTGATGCATTCTAATTTACTCATTAATAAACTTAAGCAACTTCTCATTTTTTTTTTTTCAAGTTTTTTTTTTTTTTTTCAAAATTTAATGCATTAGTTTGATAACTCAATAAAGGAAACATCATGTATATCTGAACTAGAATCGTGATTTTTGACTAGGAAAAATGATAGATATATTTTAACTGAACATTTTAATATTCGTACTATTACGAAAATTTTCTGTTTTTGTTTTATCAGAATACATAATTTCAGAACGGTAGTAATCAAGATTTTAATAAATGCAATATTTCTAGAACGTGCATGTTCTTAATTTCAACATGCAGTTAATTAAAGTTAATCCACATGTCTAGATCAGTTAACATTAAAAAACTTATTAAAAATTAATATTTTAATTTTCCTTTAAATTTTTATGTATATAACACTAATTTGGTTTTTTATACGATTCTTTTTTTTTTTTTTTTTTTTTTTTTTCCATTATATTATATCGAAAAAATATAGCGGATACATATCAAGATTTTTTTTATGTAATTTTTTGAATAATGCCTTTATTTAGTTCTCATGATCTATTTAATGCAAAAAAAAATTTTTATTGAAAATTTTTTTTTTGTATTAAATAGATCATGATAACTGAATTGAGATTAAAAAATTAGATTATTAAGTTCATAAAAATAAAAGTATAAAATATATATTGAACGTGTGTGTGCTTAATTAATGGATTAATGAATTGTGTGCTTAATTAATGGATTGTGTTTAAAATAAAAAGGATTAATTGCTGAAAGAATTTTTCATTGATGACATTGAAGTAACAATGACTGATCTTAGATGTGAAATATAAAGTAACTCTTTTACTTTTTTTTAAAAAGCAGTAGATCATGTATAATTCTATAGCAGAAAAAGAAAGAAAAAGTATACCTAAATTACAGTAAGCAATTTTTAAGTCCAGCGGGAAAAAAAAGTCATACAGAAAAAATTAAATAGTAACTTTACAAATACAAAGTACAAGAATACAAAGTGGACACGTTCAGATCTTTTTCTTTGTCTTCATTTGCAATTAAAATAATATTAATGACACATCAGTTAACATGTATTCAAGTAACTTTTTGAATATGACATTTGATGGGTTGTTAATCTCTAGCCAAGATTTACAATAGCGTTTAAACGCTGTTGTGGATTTTCCCTCATTGTTAATGTACACAATAGCCATAGTGTTTGTTAAAACTAATAAAAACCAGAACGCAGTGTATTCGCGCATATCTGCTAGTGTAAACCTACAAAGAACCCTTTAGAAAGATGGATAGGTTTATGAAAGCTTTTTAACAAACAAGTCAAATGATTCTCACTATATAGTACTTTATATCTTTCTTTCTTTTTTACATTTTTTTATAGATCTTTATTTAAGTAAGAGATGGGTAAAGCAAATGTCATGTCTTGTAGATTATTTTCACGTCATCCATGTTGTGTTAGGATTGAAAAATTTTTCTTAAAACATTATTTTGAAAAATCTTTAAGTGGAATGCAGCACAAGCCTGCTATGTGGAAATATTACGAAAACATGAATCCACAATTTTTTTGTTATTTTTATTGACTTTATAATTAAACATAACAATTCAGCTTTCCTGCTTTTCATTTTTAAATGGAATAAAAAAAATTAAGAATTTGCACTGTAAAAAAAACTTGTTTTCGAATCTAACTTTTTGCTCTCTCATTTTCTATTCTTTTTTTCCCTCATTTTTTAAAATTTACGATTCTACTTATTTAACGATCTTATGCTACGATATTTTTAAATTTAATGCTTATGACAATACTATTTTTTCTAGGACAAAGGATTTAACTTTTTTTCTAACTGACTATGAACTTATTTTGAAATTTATAGAACAAATCACATTGCCATTGAAAAATAATCATTTAGAATTATGTCATTAAATATTCATTACACTACATTTATAAACAAAGACAATATAAATAAATGCATCAAAAATGTCGAAAATCGTGTAAAAACAGATTTTGATAAAGATATATAAAGGGCTATCTTTCTAACTAAAATATTAAAAAGGGTTACAATACAATGAAATGGATTATTTTGCCGAAGTAAACTTGTGTCTAGTTTTCAAGAATACCACAGATCAAAACAAATTATATATATATATATATGTAATTTTTTTATATAAAAAAATTCTTAATGTTATGTAATTTCATTGTGAATTATTATATACACAACGAATTTGAATTTCACATGGATTAATATACCCGTAGAAAATTAACTCGCACATTAGCTCTTCATGTAAGTTGTTGTGAGCCTAAATAACACTTAATTTATCATATAAATTATCAAGCATATTACATAAAACTATAAATACCATTTCTTCACAAAACATTTGAATATCTCGAAACACTTTGAGTGTTAACTCAACACAAAAACAGTCAGAATAAAGAAAAAGGAGCTAAATGCATCAAGTAGACAAAAACTCTTTAATAATTAGCCCCTAGCGGAATTCTTTAATTAAAAGGTTTAAATGGATTTCAAAAGAATGGAAATCATTAAATAGAGCAAGATGGTAATCATATTTTATCCAATTCATGCTGAACATTTCTTCAAGATAAAATGTGTCTAGTCTTCAAGAACAAGATAACATCATACCCAGATCTAACAGAACTTCCTGTAGTAGTAAAATGCCCTAATTTTTAGTCTTGCAAAACGAAAGAATAATTTTAATACCACACAAATAAATCTTTTTTGATAACAAATTAACACTCATTAACTTCTCAGCTAATTGGACGCCACCATCAATGATACGATTAACTCATCATATAAATCATTAAAACATATCATTCTGAAAATCTCTTAATCACTTTTTCCTCACAAAAAAACAGCCATTTCAATATCTCGAAATAATCTTAATGCACAGCAAACAAAACGAATCGAAATACAAAAAAAATTAGTCCAGTAAAAGGCAGGCATCAAGTAAGCAGACCCAAAAAGCCGTATAATAAATAGCCCCGAGCACTGAGATCTAACGCGGCACCTTTTAATTAAAAAGTTCAAACGGGTTTCAAAACAGTGGAATACATTAAACACGAGCACATGTGGCGTTCGTTCGAAGACGCGACAAGAAACAAAAATAATAAAATAGGAATTAAATTATGTCAGAACATCTGCTTCAGTCTAGAATTCGCGAATAAAGCCTAGAACCAGATGCTGCTGCTGCTGCTGCAACTACAGAGAGCGAGAGAGCGAGAGAGAGAGCAACTTGTTATGGATTGCAATGTAAATGAGTCTGCATATGTTTGGAGTTGCTTTTACAGAAGATGACAGAGCTTATGCTTCAGAGGAAATTATTTCTTAAGTGCATTAGAATTTCAGAACCCTCTCACCCCCCCCTCATAGGAGTATGATTGTCGTTATTTATTCATAAATATTCCTATTCTCGAAAAGAAAAGTGGCATCAGTAATGGGATGCTGAATAGGGTGTGTTGACGGAGGCATTTTCGACTTCAGAATGAAATTGTGTAGCTTTCGCTCGGCTTGTAATTGGGGGAGGGGAAAGAGGGTTTATTTGATGGATGCACTGAAAAGGTGTAATGTTTAAAAGGATAATGTAACATAAGGTTGAATTTAGATTAAATTCACAAAGACGTTTGTTTCAAAAATTATGCTTACACAAATTGGCTTATGAATCATTTTATCAAACATTGTATATGAATTACAATGGAGTTATGTCATATGTATATATATATTCACTTCCTACTGCGAAGTTAAGTCGATTATGAATTTAATTACGAGAAAATTAAATTAATGATAGTCTTTTGATGTGTCTTAAATAAAATTAATTTTCGTTTTTTAAATTTTTTTAAAGGAACATAGCCCAATAAAGTAGCTAACCATAACGAATTATATTACTCATTTCTTAAGTAAAATTTCATTTATACGCATTCGATATTATTTTGAAAACAATTAAATATACCCTAGTATATTGTACTACGAAATTTTTTTAAACGTTTTTACAATTCTTATTTATTATTACTTAATTAAATGAAAAGTTAGAAATCTAATTATAATAAGTTATTTTTATTGATATTCTAAATAAAATAGCAAATTAAGAATATGTTAATATAATAATTAATCTTATTTATATTTTACCTGTATCTTACTTGTTTTTGAGATGAATTATTTTTTGTTGGAATGCATTCATTATTAAAAAAAATGAGTATCAGAATAAATTTCGTTTTGTACGATAAAAAAAAAAGGTATTCATTATCACCAAATTTATAAATCAGAAAATTGAAAAAATTGTAACTTTATTTTGCTAGGTTTTAACATAAAGACCATTACCATATAGTATTGATTTTTTTTAATTTTTTGCAATGAATAAATATTCTTAATAAATATTTTTATATGAATAAATATTCTTGTTCTTTATTAGTATCATTGCTAGTTATTGACTCGGAAATATTTCCAGAGCAATCTGTCAATTTTTATTTCTGTAGAAAATAGTGTATTGAATCTTACATCATTTATCACTTATTATAATATAAATATACTATGCAGTCTTTATTATGAAGCTATCCTATAATCACAAACATATTTTGCCTTATATAACGAAGATAACTCCTATTTTAATTCAGAAAACTAATAATTAAAAAGTAATAAGATGATTGAACTTTTGTGGCAACAATTTAAATCACCTATGTTAAACATTTTGCAAATGGCGTATCTCAGCCAATAATGTCTGAAACAAAGAATATAAATATCACTAAAGCTGTATAATTCGTTCAATACTTCTTCTGATGATAGACATTAAAAATTCCTAAAGAAATTGAGCTAAAAGAGATACGCAATCAAAACAGAGCATTAAGAAGAAAAAAAAAACTGTTCATTAGATTATCGTAAATAATAGAATTTTTCGTTTTTTAAAGCATAATTTTTTATAGAAAGAAAAAAATGTATCGGCAATTCAATACGATGTAAATAGGTTTGAAGATAAACAAGAACAATTAAATAAACAGTGAATAATGCCAATTATTCTTGTAAGACCCTGTAGAAAAAAAAATCAAAATATTGGGAATAAACAAGGACAGGCTTAACTTGACATGGTAGCTACATCACAGGTGTTTTCTTTTATCTTTGAACGTCATGATGGTGAAGTAATCAATAGATCGATTAAAATTATTAATCTTAAATCTGATAAATATGATGATCCCTGTGGCACACTGAAAAATGCTAACATTCATATCTCATATTACTTATCTTATCTCACATGACGTATGTTGAAAATTCGGCTCTGAAATAAAAATTCATTCAAAATAAATAAAATTCATTCAAAATAATAGACAGGACTATCTTAACATACTGGAATCAACAGCAATAGAATTCGAAGGATGGCGATGCATATTTTTTAAATTCAGATTAAATATTTTCATACATCTACAACATTACGATCAAATAAGTTATTTTTGAATACATATTTGATAATGTAAAAACAACACATTAATATAAAATAATTGCATTTCCTAAACTTGAAGAAAGCAAATGGTATCTCAAAGTGATTAAATTAAAATGTAAATTTCTACACACATAATTTTAGCTGATATGGTATACTGTTTTATGTCACAAACAAAGCCTTTTTATATCTAAAAGTCTATAAATTACAACTCGGGTATACAAATTCGAAAGAGGTTAACATATCGATTTAAACAAACAAACAGCCATGTAATTTGGGTTCACACGGTACAATCTCATTTTGGCGACACGGTACCCGAAATAACACGCTTTTTCCAGAATGCATAATCATATGGGCGTATTAATGTCTCCATCATATCCTGTCAATCACCTATTTGAACAAGAGATCTATGAAGCCATGGCGAGAGAAATTATCTTATTAGTTGCGGTAAGATTGTATATCCTGTACGTACTTGTTAGCAGAGCTTCAATCGATCCATACAAATAGAAGCATTTCGCATATTTAGCGTATAACCATATGCAAATCAGCATCTTTTGAAATTCTTCTAATTATGCTTAAGTACCTTGATGTAAACCGCCGATGTATCTGATAGGCTGGTTTCCGTTACATCCATTCGGAAATTCGATTGTCCCATCTGGGACCCCGTGTACATATTAACAGGGATGAAACGGCGGAAGTTCTTGGGACCAAAATAAGCCCACAGCACGGCTCCACCATGCAAATCAAACTTCGAAAAGCAACCAATGCTTCATTAAATCGTGTTTATTTCTTCTTATGTCACCACGTCACGTCTACCCCAATGATTTGCATAGAATCTTCATTCCAGACATCCGTTCTCCTCTCTCGAACCGCTATGCCACTACAAAGACAGAAACAACGTTTTCAAAAACTTTTCGAATAAACAGGCTGTAAAAAAGCATTCGGCCTGTCAAGCGAATAACCAATTAGAACAACTCCATAATGATAAATGACTCGAACGTATCTGCATACATCGAAATGGGCGTTTCATAAGTTTTCACTTAGACATACAATTGTGGGAAAAACGGGTGGTGTGTGAACTTCGCCAGGGCCATAATTATAATATCTCATCCATTCGCTATAGCAACGACCGGTACAGATCATGCATCGGATAGTAAGCATTTTTTTTTTTATTATTATTATCGCTATGCATTCCTTCAAAAAGATAGCCAAGACAATTTTTACTACATCAAATTTTGCGGATCGTTAGGCGAGCTTAGATGCTATCTGTCAACTTTTATTGGCGATTTTTTTTACTCAATTTTTATAGCACTTCACTTTTTGGTCAAATATTTGCAATTATATATTTAGCGAACAATAAATTGGTTTTAATATACATAAATGCAGGTTTTATTTCAGAAATTATTTTAATTCAGCAATCATAATTTCATCCGTTGCATATCTAAGAAACCGATATTCTTCTGCTTTTCGACGAATATACATTATGCTTAATTTTTTTTTGTAATAAAACGTTTTCGTTTACCATTATCAACGCAGTAACTAAAAACATTATGCATCAAAGGGCGCGATAGAGCATGCATATTATAAGAACGCTATGGCTGTTCAACTATTGTGTGACATTTAACAATTTCAGTTTTCGTTACCCAGATAAGACATCTGAGAATCTTTTGACATTGAGGTGATTTACATTTCCCCCGAATCATTCTTAAAACTGACAAATATTTTTCTGATGAATCACGTTAAAAAATACCTTGCATTTTTTTCTTTATGTATTAAACTCTAGTATCAAAAATAGCTAAATAAATATAGCAAATATCAAGCAAAGATTTTATTTTTATTTAATAAGCACTATAAAATATTTAAAAAATTTGTATTTAATTAATAAATTTTAGTTATTACTTGCGTTGTATTTATGTTAGAATTAATGTAAATATAATTTACATGAGTTAGTTTCGTTTTAATTTAAATTAATTATTTGTTATGTTAAATAGGAAAATAATTCCAAACATAATACTTCGGTTCTTTATTTTAATTTATAAATTACTTAAAAAACATTATAATTTAAAATATTTTTATCTTTAAAACTGCTGTCGAAATAAATAAATACATTACAATGCATAATATTTATCGAAATATCATCCAATTTAATAAAATTAATGATGAGTCCAAAGAAAAACTTTCATAAAAAAAATATATATATATATATTTTTTTAATTTGAAATACTTAGAATTCAGTAAACGATGATGCTTTGGATGCATTGAACGTCGTAAAAAATTACAAATATTTAAAGTACTAGGGATTTCAATGAATAAACAGAAAATCAATAAAAAGAATGAAATGTATTGAAGAATTTTTAAATTTCTACAAAAAAGGTTAAAAAGAGAGAAAATTACAAAAATATTATAATATTTAATGTACACTACTATATTAATCGGTAGACTCTGCTCGTCCTTTTATAACTCCTCAAAAATATTTCCAATTAAGATGAAATTTCAAGATACAGTCGCTTAAAATATAGACTATTTTTTACATCAATTATCTAATACAATAAGAATGCTTATTAATTGATTTTGCATAATATGTGTTATTTGTTTTATTCATCAATTATTTTTGCCAATTGACTTGATTGAAAAGTTTAATTTTTTTATGAAAGATAAAAGTGATCATTTCATTCAATTTGCTAATAATAATAATAAATACTGCGGGTCAAACAATGAACATTAACGAAATAGATTTTCCAATACTCTTCTTTACACAAGGAGAATTATATGCATTACTACCTAGAGCGAAATTAAATAATGTATTCGTATGTTCTAATGAATGAAAAAACATAACGCATTAAATTAAATAAATTAATATTCGTATAAAGGTAAACTTACATATTAAAGTACTTATTATCACTAATAAAAATGATATACAAGTATATAAATATTTCTTACGGTGGACATTTTAAAATAAAGAGGTATGAGCCAATAAAATAGATTCTATTTAAATAAATTATTTTAACTAACATATGTATTTTATGTTCATTTGATTAAAATATACATGGTATATAGAAATAAGCATGCGGTTGTCAAATAATATACAAAAAAAAAAAAAAAAAAAAAAAAAACCTGCGCAAAAATTGACAACAATTAATAACGTATGTATATATAAATGGCCAGCGAAGAGGGCTGATATTGCTAGTAATATTATAATAATTAATAATATCCTAATAATTAATATACAACTACAAAAATATATTCTTATTTTACAATTAATTTAATATTGATTCAGCAAAAAAAAAAAAAAAAAAAGCTTCTTATAATTCTAAATTCATTTACTTAAAAATAAATTCATCACTGAAGAAAAAAGTTTAAAAGCCAGAAAAGTTTATCGAGAAATTACATTATGATTTCTTTTTTTTTTTTTTTAAATTTAAACAATTCTTTCAATATCACTAAATTTAATTTAATTGGTTTTCTCTACCACAATGATACTATAACTTTAATTATAATAAAATTATAATTTCTTTCTCTTTCATATATTTATCAGTGACAGATGAAAATAGTTAATAACATAGACATTAATCTCAGAAGAATTTTATTAAATATTTAATAAAACAAAAACAAAAAAAAAAAAAAATTAGAAAAAAAATTTTTGCATTTCGAAAATCGTATCAATGCATTAAAGTTATCAAATAAAATGATAATTTATAAATAGAAATAAACAATATTACCAAATTTTGAAAGCCACATGGAACACAAATAAAATTTTTTTGATGTTTAACATCGAGCAAAAGTACTTTTCTTTAATATGACAAAAATTATATGAGTCTCATTATTAGTTTTCAATCATTTGTCGTTTTTCAATCATTAGTTTTCAATCGTTTCTCGAAAGTGTATGGTGTTTTTACATGTGAAACACAATCCGTTTCTTTTTAAACCTCAACAAAGTTATTGACGGCATTTTACACAGTTTTGATTTTATCATATTTTATTTATTTTAAACATAATTATACCAAATTGTTGTACGTGATATTCGATACAATTAAAATATGTTATAAGTTTAATATAATTGAATTCATATTTAAAGAAAGGTTTATTAATAACCAATAAAAAACGTAAATAAGATTTTTATTTCTAATAATATTTCAATGATGAGCCAACTTTCATTTAAAACTATACAACAATATTCATTTCGTCAAATACTCATTTGCTTTTGATTAAATATTTGTAAGTTTTTTCTTTTCATTGAAAAATGCAAAAGAAAACACCAAACAATTAAAAATATCGACTTTCGTCAAAGAATGGAGGGGAAAAACCCAAACACAAGTTGGCAAAGTGCCGAAAAAGACCTAATAAGACCACTACCTAACGTACTCAAACTACGGCGAGTGGTGAAAAATAAATGGCGGTATTTATGATTTAATACCGCGCTGTGCAGCAGACGCCTTATTAAGTAGACACCACACACGACGGTGTTTGCTTAGGTATAAATTTTCCAAGACAAACGGACGCCAGCCAGTCCACAACAGCAGTAAATGAAAAATTTTCCAACTTTGTTTGTTGAAGCTTTTTCAACAAGACCGAAAAGGTAAACACTGAATGATGGACAGCCAGGAAAGGTGTGCTTTGCGCATCCCATTCTGGTGAAGATTTGCAACCACAAATAGTAATAATCGTTATTTATCGTATGGAAGGCTGAAATTAATCTTTGTTTTGCTTTGTTTCTTAAAGTGCTTCTTCTGTGGTACACAAACTTTTTAACTCCCTATACCTCCACCCTTTTTTCCTGCTTTTTTTTTTATCATTAAATATTCCAAAAGGTTAGATGAGTTCATAGAATATCAGCAACATTTGAATAAAATTTTCTACTTAAAACTATTTTCAGAATTTGTTTGGTTTCGATTGGCGCTGTACGGCCATTTTGTGCACACCTTCGGCTAACTGCAGTTTGGCCATAGACCGGGTTAACTGCAGTTTGCACACTGCACTAACTGCGCACCGGACACACTAACTGCACACCGCACTAACAGCTCACTTTGGGTTAACAGGGTTTGGGTGGGGGTTTGGGTACAGTTAGTGACCTGCAGTTAACTACCTGCTATAATCTGACAATTACTATATGTAAATGATGATAACTACTATAATAATGACGTGATAACTACTATAATAATGACGTGATAACTACTATAATAATGACGTGATAACTACTATAATAATGACGTGATAACTACTATAATAATGACGTGATAACTACTACAATAATAATCTGATTACTTACAATTTGGTACCTACAGTTTAACGTGGTTTCCGAACCCCTAACAAACATCCATGATAACGCCAGGATCTGATCCTGAAGCCTGTTGTACTAAAGGCCAGAGAGCTAGGCAATTGGCCCTGAGGCCGCATTATTTTCAAAATATTCAGCTTAAAAATCAGGTAATCAGCTTTATTATTAGAAATAAACAAAGCCACAAATAGTAGTTCTCAATCTTTTTACCTTTTTACATAGATCCTTACTTCTCCTACTTTTCATTAAATGTTTATTATTTACCATTAAACACATCCATTAGAACATCAAATATAATAAATACTATACTTTGATGTTTTTTTTCCGTTTATTTAATATTAGCAAATACATGAATGCTATTTCTTTGACTCATAAGTAAAGCATTTAAAATATTAAACAGCCAAAAAGAAGTATTTATCATTTGCAATTAAATTTTTGCCAAATAACTAAAAAATTGTTTAATTTATTTCTGAAAAATAGCCAAATATTGAATTATAATTCACTTTTAGCATTGAAAATCACGATCTACTCGATCATTCTTAGAAATCTATGCTTTCAAACACGTTTTTTGCTTTGAAATTAAAATAAACTTAGAGATGCATTTTTATAATTATATTAAAAAATTTTAATAATAAGTTAAGATATAATTAAAAAATATTTTGTGATGCCTTATATTATTCTATTGATAAAAACAAGCAATAAAAACTCACATTTTGAAATCATTTAAAATAAAACAAACATATTTTAAATATTATATTAGATAAGTGTATTATACTATGAAATATATAATTCTTCGAATTTTGATGTGAAATTAAATAAAACTACAAAGTAATGTTAAAATCCAGGGAATATATTTGATTGATTTATTAAGTGTGATAGAAATGAATCCTTATATAATGAACATTACATGTCTGCTTACATTTTTTTTTTTTTTTTCATTGGGATTATGCATTTATTATTCTTTGAAAATGAAAATTCTCGTAATCCTCCCACGATATTTCAATCGTATTAAAATGATATTTTATAATGATATTACACCTGACTTCTAAATAATTCGTTTTGAAGAAAAACATAAGAGGGATAAAAAGTAGAGCAGAATAAAGAGCTGAAATTATTTCACTTACAAAAAACGTCCTTAGATCTGTTTCGATGAATTTAAGTTTCAAATGAATGCACTGTGCGAGATTATAGTCAAAGCAGAAACCAAATATACAAGGAATTTATTTTATCTCATATAGTTTACCTTACAATAATTATCGTTGTTTTATTTCAAGGCTGTTTAAAAAAAAGGGTTAAAATCTAGGATACTGTACCCCTGAGGAAGTCGCCAATCTTGCAACCCTGAATATTTCGCCAATTTTCCGCCAATTTCTTTAGGGTTGCAATACTATAATTAGAGGAATTCGTAGCTTCATTTTCCAAATAATAAAATGACTATTTATTGTTATTGTGATTATATTATTATTTGCAGAATACTTATTTGCAGTAAATAAGAACAGAAATATATATTCTTTTAAATTAGTATTCCAATAAATTACTGATTATTCCGAACTTATTCTTACAACGTACGTCGGTCACTGATTCAGAACATAAACAATAGTTATGAAGTTGCCACTCAGGAGAGTAAGAAACAAACAAGAAAACGATTTTTTTATTTATTAATAACTTATATTTTATTCTTAAATAATTAATTTCCTTTTTAAAGATGTTCGTTTAGTTAGGATTTTCTGACAACCGTAATTAGAATTCGCTCGGAATATTTGAAGCTTTAGCTTTTTAGAACGTTAGTTAACGTTACAATTTAAATTTTTAATAATTAAAATAAATTAATATTAATAAAATAATGTGTCCGGAACATTTGATAATTATCTGGCAGAGTGCATGTGGCGGCGGCAGCACAAATGTGACATCCGCAAAATAATTTATGATTTCACCGATGGAATAAAATGTTCGTTTCCACCACAGAGGAAGGACATACCACAATAAAAGGTAAGTTATTCTCTAGTTTTTTCTTCTTTTTTATCTTTTGTTAATATTAATTTATCATTCGAAATCGGCTTCTTAAAGAACATGACTTATTTTTTGTTCATGAAAAGTGTGGTGGCGAATAACTTCGGCGAAATTTTATCGTAACGAAATTGTATCAATTAACAGCGATTATTATGTTTGTTTAAACGATACTTTTTTGTGACGTAGCAAAATAAAATTCCACATAATAATTTGGCGATAAAGCGATTTAATTTGGTGTGAAAGCAATTTAGGAATAAAATGTTGACAAATTAATGATATATTTTGGCGTTAAAGCGGCAATATGTGGCGTAAAAAGAAAACATTAAAAAGTTGACATAATAGTGGTAAAAATTTGGCGATAAAGCGATATAAATTGGCGTAAAGGTATTTTAGATATAATTTTCTTGGCATAATAGCGCTAAATTTCGGCGTAAAAGCGGTTTCATTTGGCGCAAAAGTATTCCAGAGATAAAAAATTTTAGTGATAAAAATTTGGCGATAAAGCATCAACTTTGGGCGTAAAAGCGCCTCAAAAAACAAGATTCACTTAGTGAAAAAATGTGGCTATAAAGTGATAAATATTGGCGATAAAGCATCAACTTTTGGCGTAAAAGCGCCTCAAAAAACAAGATTCACCTAGTGAAAAAATTTGGCTATAAAGCGATAAATATTGGCGATAAAGCATTTTTTGGCTTAAAAGAAGTTATATAACAAAATTTGCTTAGAGAAAAATGGCTATAAAGCGATAAACTTTGGCTTCAAAGCCTTTTCAGGAATAAACTTTGACGTAATAGCTATTTGGCTGCTAACGGTGGCGTAAAAGCACTGTTTGGCTATAAATTTTGGCGAAATAGCACTTTAAAATGACACCGAACTTAGGCAACCTTTTTGTCTGTTTACTTGGCGATTTGGCAACACAGTAAAAGACTTTGGCGTAATATCATTTTATCGCGAAACTATCTGGCCCATTCATTTCTATGCTTACTTACCGACTTGGCAACTTGGCGATGTATTTGGCACAAAGGGTACAGAATCCTAGATTTTAACCAAAAAAAAGAAATATTGCAGAAAAATCTTATATGAACAATATATATATAGATTTATCCATATAATTACAAGCATTTGATAAAATCTAAAAACTGTATGAACATATGTTATGCCTTTTAAAAATTGTTTTTAATTATTTCTTTTGTTAACCAAACGTTTTGCTAACAGAGGAAAAATAAAAGATTTTTCTAACAATGAGTTTTATAATTCGATTGAGATTAAAGCAACTTATTATTGTTTAAATTATTTTTACTAACTCGGGTTAATTTCGTAATGATTTTCATTACATTTTGTTATCGATAAATTTAATCAAAATCCAGTTACAATAATAATAATTATTTTCAGAAATGCGAATGCATAAATGATTATGGTATAAAACAAAAGAATTAGACAATGACGGTTAAAATGAATAATGAAAATAAATCGAATTGTATTTATAAAAAAATGTATTAGTAAAAGCAAATGATTTAAAGTTTAAATAGTTAAGATCAATGTCCTGCTTTTCATTTACATGCCAACAACAGACCCGCCAAAAATGTTCAAAAACCAAAAGTTCAAATTTATTTTTATCATTTATTGGTGTTTTTGATAAAATATTCTAATTATTTTTACTATATAAATAACTATTAATGTGCTTCAAAACACAGAATTAAACCAAATCATTTACTATTTTTAGAGCCATGGTTTGCATTTCAGAGCAAAATATTCGCGAGTTAAGTCAAACTGAATTAAATCTCAAATTCAATTACATAGCCTGAATTGGTTTTTTAAAGGAAGTATAGATCATGGGGATGAAATTAGCGAAAAAACTTATCTATACAGGCTAAAAAAATCCCTATTTATATATCTGAATACAGAATGATTCCACATTATTATTATTGTCATGTTTTTCATCAATTTGTTTCAATCAGTTTGTTTCAAAACATTTCTTGCATGCCAAGCACATTTACTCTTTATAAAATATTGTATAATCTTTCTAATTATTTTTCAGTGTGTATTTTTTTCTCTGCATTATTTTAAATATTTCATGAAATGATACTATTAAAAAGAATGAATTAAATTAATTTTGACTTTAAATAACTTCTGTTTTTCAATATGTTTGTATTACATTCCACATAAAGGTGAAAAAGTGTGATTAATTTTTTTAATAATAAATATTGAAAGAGAAACATATTTTGTCATTGATATTCTATTCTAATCTACAGAATATTTATCAACATTTCTTGCCAAATAATTGTTTTTAACGATTAATGTTTATTAAAAATTTTTTTAAAAACTTTCAGCAAGATATATGAAAATAAATAAGGTATTTAAAATCTTCACATGTATGCAAATCATTCGCAATTTTTTATTACATTCTGGATATCATTTCAGTTAAAATGGTGAATCACATATGACGATGTGTAATTTAAATAACATAAAATGGAGTTCATATATTTATATGCTTTGTGAAAATCATTATTGATAAATAAAAGTATTCTATTATCATAGTGAATAAAAAAATCCAGTAGTATATATAGAAAATTCGTGTGATATTCTGCAGAGAAAAATATTTTAATTCTGTAAAATATATACTATTCCATTTACTTATTTAAACAATCGATATTTATTTTTCAAACAATCGATTTTACAGCGTAAAATAAAGCGTACTAGTTCTTCGAAGGAAGATTTTATATAATCATAATGACTTACATAATATACATCTATCCCTGTTTTAATTTCTTAGAATACGAGGAGGAAAATAATAAAAAAAACACACGCAATTTAGTGAATTATTCAATTAAATAATTTAAAAATAAAATAAAAATGGAAAACAAGGAAAAAATTCAATTTGCTGATGAAATAACAAATATGTAAAATATCTGATCCATTTCCGTAAAAACTAGAAAAATGTAAAATTTACTTTAAAAAAAATTTTTCTCTCTGAATTTTTGGAATGCACTAATTAATACGTGTGAATTTCATTTTGTTTTTTTTTAAATTATTCATATAATGAGTATATATTGTTTATTCATACGAATGAGATTAAAAAATGATTGTGTAAGAATGTACACAACATAAGCTTATTGTTTTTAAGTTATTTTAATGTTTTAAAAGAGGGTCTTTTTAAAATAAGCGTAAAACTGAAGTCGAATAAAAAAAAGTGTCGATTAATTTATGTGATAAATTTAAATAGACAAATCGCTATTTAATTATGATCTAATTTTTTTTCATTAAATAACTTTTACAAAACATTAATAAAAATATTAACAAAAACGTTTTTTAATTCGTGTGAATTTCATTTTGTAAAAAATTAATTCGTATATTGAGTATGTATTGTATATTCATACGAATGAGATTTAAAAAATGATTGTATAAGCATGTACACATCATAAAAGTACATGAAAGTACATAAAAGTACATCATGTACACACATAAGCATGTACACATCATTAATGTTTAAAAACTGGTGTCGTTTTAAAAATCTGTGTAAAAGCTGAGTCGAATAAAAAATTATTGTTTAAATTGACGTATTATATGATAAATTTAAATAGATAGATCATTTTTTAATTATTTAATATTTTTCATTAAATAAGTTTTACGAATACATCTTAAATATATCATAAATGCTCCAGCCTTGTAAGCAAATGCCAATTCAGCTACCAGAATATTTTTTATCGATATTATTCAACCCTTACTGACAACAGAACGCGCATTCCCTCTTTCGTTTCTCCCCTCCGCCGACAGAGGGCGCTGTGAAACGATGCTCCCTCAATATATACTTCGGTTGACAGGTCAGAAGCTTAAATATGCAAGCAGACTGTAACGCGCGAGCCGTAAGCTGAATGCATAACATTAGGCAGGCCAGAAAGAAAGCAACTACAACAGCAGCAGCGACTGGCTGTAATTTATGTAATGCAAAAATTACTGACAACGGTCGCGGACGATGGATTACTGAATAATTCGAGCCGCGTTGAAACGTTATCGCGTTAATTTTTGCTTTATTCAATTCAGTTGAATGCTACGAATACATGCATATTTACGGGAGGTTTAACTTACAGTGGAGAAGAGGCCGGTTCAGCACCATCCCTGATTCTGCTGAAGATGGACTTGAGTTCGGACAGTTGTTCACGCCTCTTGGCTGTCACTTCACGCAGAGCCTGTGGGAAAAGACAAGAACACAAAAAAATAAACGGTAAGTTGATGAAGATGTTAATGCACATTCTGATGTTAAGTTTGCTATAGCACTTAGCGTTCGTTAATGTAACATTCGTTTCATTAGATTTTAAAGTTATGTATTTATATTTTATAGAATATAATTCGAATGTTTTGTTTATTTTAAGTAGCATTTGAATTTTTTTCTTATTTTTAACCAATTTTTTATTTTCTTTAAAAAATAAATTTTTGATGAACATTTTTTAAAAATTAATATTTTTTTACTACTTAAATATTTCATAAATTTTCCAACCTAAACTTCAGGCATAAAGATTTTTATTTGAAGAAAAGATTATATGAGAGAAAATTAGAAAATTTTTATGTTTCATAATATGGAGAATTAATACTGTTGTAACTTGAAAACATAATTTAAATTTTACTAACTGAATGCATGATTGTGAGACACTAAAAAAAAAAAAACGTTAAAAGTAATGAACAATCCTAGTAACTATTTACAAAAAGAAAACTACAAAAAATCATTTTTTTTTTCACATGTTGACAAAAAAAAAAAAGATAATTTCTTGACATGTAATTATTCTATTCATTTTAATTTATGTATTCTAGATCATACATTTTTATTAAATTACATCTAAAATACGCTAAAAGGTAAAAATGAGAATTTTAATTCTTAATTATAAAATAAACTTACAATACTAAATTACAAACAATTGTGATATTTTTTTTTGGTACTAATTAAAAAAAAATTTTTTTTTAATATTTAAATATAATCCACAAAATAAACTATTACTAAAATTCATAGAATTTTTTTTATAAAATATTTTGACTCATTTAAATGAAAAGATGCATGCATTAAAATATAAATAATCGAATATAAATAAATCTGATATAACAGATTAAGATAGGATTGTAGTATTGATATCTGAGATTAAAAAGGACAAGTCATAAAAACATAACTGTGTGTATACTGCATGTAGAATGCTAATTTTTTTGTTTAAATGACAATATTATTACTAATAATAGTAGTTATAATGGGATGAAAAAAACAACTAAATATTTTTTACATCAAGTTTAATTTAAAAAGTAATAATGTATTTATCCTTTATGAGAAGTATTGCCTATTGTAGCACGAATTTAATATCTGGAACTATTAAACTGATTTTTTAACACTCTTTCTTACACCAATCAACAAATTTTTCCTAAAACATTAATAATTCGCAATATAATTTTTAGAATTAATAATAAATTATATCTTTTCGACGTATTTATTTTTTTTATTTCGACTTTGCAATGTGTTAAAAAAATTAAATTTTGTTCAACGGTGTGTAACTATGTGTATACTATCCATATAGAACTAACTATGCATATAGAAGGTATAATAATATTTTTTTATTTTTGATATTGCATGCTCTGTTAAATATAGTAAGCCACAAAGATCTATCTTAGAAGATAAACGTCAACATTGCTAGTATCTGTAATGTAGTAGCACATTATTTACGAGATATAAGTCCTGATATCTTATTTTGAAATACAAAAGCTAATGCAAACGCATTTGTTTATTCGAAGAAACACGGAAGCTGAATTTTGTTTTCCTATCCTAACAGTTGTTTATCATACAATCAATCAGTAAAAAAGTTTTTCCTGCTTTGCCAACGTGAATCATTGACTGCTGACATTAACAACTTTCCTTTTACATAATTCCAGGAAAAACTGGTGGATTATTCTTTTATGTGGTAATACTGGAAAAAATTCTTTGTATGGTTTAACGTGATTCTGAAAGAATATTTAGGGGTGTCCAACATTTTGACTTCCTAGGACATACATTCGAATGGGGAGGGTATACAATGGCTGCATTTAAATTTACATGCTCTAATAAAAAAATGGAAATATTGTAAAATTATGATATCTATTATGACAAATATCATAGCATCACATCCTGTTCGTTGAGAATTTTTTTTTAATCATTAAATAGATGAATAAGTTTTAATCAAAGTAATACATTTTGTAGAAATTAGAAATGTATATTAATAAGATTTAAATTTCCAAAAATAAATAAAATGAAAATATCGATTTTCAAGGATTCAGGATTTCATATTGTGTTACATTAATTATAATGCTGGTTGATCATCCCGGATTTAAAAGGAAATTATACATTATATAAGAAAGGAGTAAATGACTTAAAATCAAAAATGTATTTTATTATTTAAATATCTGAAGCATTAAAAAGATAATAAGATGGACTGCAAAGGTTATCTTTAAAATAGTATACAGTATTGAATAAAAATGCTGAAATATAATAAATTAAAATTACCTTTCTTCTAGTAGTTAAATAAAGTAGAAATTGTGTATATTTTTAAATTTCTAAATACTATTTTTAATTCACTGATGATATCAGCTGAGAAAAAAATGGCAAATAATTATGAAATATCAATTTTTGTTATCATTTTCTCAAAAACGAACATTGGTAAGTCTAAAAAGTTCTACTTTTAAGAAATAAAAAAATAACTAAAATTTTTTTTTTACTTTTATTTATTCCATTTTAAGTTTAATAATTTACCAAAACTCTTTAATGTGACATTAGGAGCAAATCAATTGTGGAAATTAATTTGTAAAATTCATTATTTTTCAATTTCTCAGAAACTCAGAAATAACTGCTTATTATTTTTATGTAAGATTAGCATTAAATCTTAAATGCGAGTAACAATTACTACATCAATTGGGTTTTGTCACAATTCTGCTGTTTAATTTTTAAAAAATATTTTTTTTAAATGTTCAATTTTTTGTTACGCTAAAAAATAATTCAAGAAAATATATACCAATAATTAATGATATTTTCAGGACAAATTTAAACTTTAAAGTAAATTTCCATTAATAAATCAAAATTATTTGAAATTAATATTCAACTAATTAAAAGACATAATAAAGTTAAAACAATTTTTAATCATTATATAATCGATATGAAATCTTAAAATGCATAATAAAAATAAGATAATTTGAATTCCTTCCTAGCAATTATCTAAATTTAAAATTAATTAAATGTATTTTGGTTCTCGTAAAAGAAAGTTGAATACATAAACTCTCAATAAACATTTTGTGAATAATAATCACTTTTGTAATGAAAATTACATTCAATTTCCTAACTGAATTGAACAAAAATATAAAAAATAGATTATTCTTAGAAATGGCAAGAATTACAACTTAATGTTTAACTAACTTGCCACTATTAAAATTATAAATGTCTTTTGTTATTTGTGAATTGATTTAAAGAAACTGAAATTTTTTTTAATACATTTAAATTTCACTTTTTAAATTTGCTTATATAAGCTGCGAACTAAATTTGAGTGAATCCTTCAAAAAATTGAACAAAAAACTTAAGTAGGTTGTTATGAATAATTTAGTCTTTAAAAATGATATTAATGTGTGTAGAAATTCAAAAGAAATAATTCTGCTCATATATACTTTTTTTAGATAAAATTAAAAGATAAATCAAATTATAATACTCAAAATTTAAACGAATTTCGTGAAATATTAAAACCAGAAATAATAGTTCAAATTGAATATACATGGGTGATTTTAAAAAAACCTAAAGCTTCTTACGGAAAGTGTAGTATTTCAAATACCTATTTCTTATTTAGGTGTACATTTTTCTTTTCTGTCGGTCGATATATATTACCGTATGAATATTTAACCATTTTTATTATTACTAAAAAGTTAGTCATATATATAAAAATGTAAGCGCTTCAAGTATAAGTTGTTTTAGAATGTGTAAATCTTCGACTTAACTTTTAAATATAATAATAACTATCTTCAGATAAAGAATATATATATAGCTGTTGAAATTAAAGTAAGTTGATATAAATTTCTCTATCTGAATATATTTATTATTATATTTAAAGATTATGTCGAAGATTTACACATCCTAAAACATTTCATACTTGGAGCGCCTACATATTCTTTCCAGTATTGGAAAGCAAATTATAGTGAATGTTAAAAAAAAAAAAAAAAAAAGAAAGAAAGCACACACAATAAATTTGGTTAATAGCACAGCGACCTTTACATCCTTACTCTAGATACACCAAAAGAAGAAAAAGAAAAATGAAAATTGCGTTTACATGCATGGGAACATGTGCAAGACGAAAAGCCATGAGGAGAGAGAGAAAAAGAAAAAAAGGCAACGAACAATAACAAAAAGCTAATTTCCTGGCAAAAGCATTTTCGCATTAACCCTGGAAAAAGGAGAACTCACGTTGACCGAAAAGGTTAATTCTGTACACAAAACGCACAAGCGTGGTTCGTGCGTGAAAAATTACAAAAATGTGATGTTGGGTTGTCGTCCACCATTTTCGTTGGAAGGCGGGAAGAGGGAAAAATCTTCAATTACGACGCAGCTCATTTCAGATTTCCATTATGCTGGAACTGTTTGCGTTTCATTTGCCTTGTGCCATGGGTGGAAAAGAGTACGACTAACTGTGCAAATAAAGATGGCAGCTGTACACGTTAGCGCATTCCATTCGGAATTGTCTGGTTAGATGGGGACACCTCTGGATGCCTGGGCTTCCATTAACATCGGAGTCGCTTGTGCAATGGTTGGTGAAAGTAGTACAAATGGAATGTAATTAGGCATTCAACTGTGGGTAATTAACCTCACTTTAAGAGACACTAGAACAGGTACAGCTATTCTTTTCGAGATGGTGATGAATGCTTGAGTTTTATTTGTTTATTTTTTTCTTCCTTTCTCTGTTCAGTGGCCTCAACATAAAAGTGGTAGGTGTTTTTAGGTTTTGCTTATCTCAGATAAAGTAAAACTAGAGCAATTAACTGAATGTAATTTTGAAAAGGATAGTGGCGTAATCTTAGTTTAACTACTCGCATTTAAAAGTTAGAATTTTAAAAGATAATATCGCTATGAGGTAATTTTAATCAAAAAAATAGTTTCCTCAAGTATAGGATTTTTCTTTCTTTTTGTAGGATAGAAATGAATGTATTATGGCTACTTTTTATTTAAGAACCAATATATATAATTCACAGTGAAGAGGTATTAGTAACCATCATGGAAATTGAAACTAGTATTCTCTGAGGAATAATAGTAATAGTTTTTGTTTGTTTCTTTTTCTTTAAGTTCATCTTTTAGTACTCGTTACCTATTAGAACCTCAATAGCAAATAAATTGATGAAAAATTGATAATAATTTTTCATATTGCTATGTATGACTAATATATATATATATATTAGTCATCCTACAGAAACGTAAAATGTAGAAATATTAAAAATTATTATCAATTTTTCAATTGATAATAATTTTTCATATTGCTATGTATGACTAATATATATATATATTAGTCATCCTACAGAAACGTAAAATGTAGAAATATTAAAAATTATTATCAATTTTTCAATTGATAATAATTTTTCATATTGCTATGTATGACTAATATATATATATATTAATCATCCTACAAAAACGTAAAATGTAGAAATATTAAAAATTATTATCAATTTTTCAATTTATTTGCTATTGAGGTTCTAATATGTAATGATTACTAAAAGATGAACTTAAAAAAAAGAAAGAAGCGAAAACTATTATTATTATTCCTCAGAGAATGCTAGTTTCAATTGACATAGTTATTGACATCTCTTTACCGTGAACTTTTTAGAATTTATTATTTTTATTTGGTAGGTTTGCATAACATAAACGCGCATTCTCTGAAAAAATTCATTGAAATTTGGCTCACATGCGCTTTTCAATAAATTTACATCAGCAATAACATTTTTTTTTTTTCATTTTAACCACATATTTTGATTTATCGGTTGAGAAGTAAACCGCATTTGATAAACGATCAATTAATTTCAGAGGGAATCCTGTTATTATTATGAAAATTTATTATTTAAAGTGATTACTAATATAAAAGCTAATTTTAAATTACCATTCATTCTAATATAATTTAATTTCTTTTTCTTTATAATTTAACTCAACCTTCTCAATTACAATTCATATTTGTCTTTTTTGTGGTGTTACTTTTTTCGTGGTTATCATCATAAATATTTATAATTTTTTTTATTTATTTATTTTTATTTTTACATGGTTAATAAGTTAGTCTTTAAAAGAAATACTTTTTCATTAGAATTTTTTTTTTTTAAATCTAAATGATTTTCATTTCGTACATAATAGTAGTACCATAATTTTCACTATCTCCGTTGTTATAAACAAATATATTAATTATGTGGTTCAGATGGCTTTAATTTCCTTTACAAATCTTCATTTTGAAGAATTATGTCAAGCAAATTTGACATATTTCTGGCAAATTTTTCTTTTTCTCTCATAAAAACTTTTTTTTAAACTAAAAACTTTAAATTAAGAAACACATAAGTATACTCATAGTGAATAAGTAAAATATTGCCACAAATTCATTATGTTACTGGGTAACAATTTATTAAAAATTGTATGGTCAACTATAACTTATAATATACTTCTAAAATTCAGAGCTTTTTATTACAAAGAAAAATGCGCACGAGATAAAATACTACTTATAGTTATAGTATTAAAACATTGTAGAAAGTGAAGGCATTCATGAGAAATGAACTTCAATCATAAAAAAAGCTTAAAATTATAACAGAAATATCTGAATAATCCCAACATTTTATTTAATCAAAATTGAGTGAAAGTATCCGTTATTATAATAATGTGACTATTTAAATTACAATTAATCAAGATAGCCTTCAAATATATATTTATCTTTTTTTAAAAAAAAATATTGGACTATAAAACAATCCATGAAAAGACAAGAAAAATTTAATAGATTTATTGAAGTTTTGGAAAATGTCTGACATTCACACACACACATATATTTTATAATTTTTAAAATATTAAGATATTTTTGTAATAAGAATGATTCGATAAAAGAAGATGAAAGAGACTTCAATTCAAATATGATATTAAAAAAATCGAAAGAAAGTTGATGATAAAATGCTTGTTTAAACTAGATTTTTGTTCTTGTAAAAGCATAGTTCGACATGGTGCAATGATAGGTTTTCTTATAGAGGAATTCTCAACTTTAAGTCTAAAAGATATTTTTAAAATCTATGGTTATATAATCTGAGTTAATACAGGTAAAATGAAAGCATGATATATATATATATATATATATATTTAGAGAGAGAGAGAGTATATAGATCTTTAGATCTATATACGGTTATATACTTCTATTATATTTAATGCGCTTTATAAAAATATTTCAATCCGTGCATACATCATTTAATTATGTTTATGAATTGAAATTTAATAAAAATACTCGGTCTATCATTGAAAAAATAATTTTAATTATTATATTAAAATTTTTACAGCGACGTTAATGCTTTATTAAACTTAGCATAAATTAATGCTTATTTAACTTTGTACCTTTTCATCATGTAAACCTATATTCATTTCCTTTGTACTGCATTCATTATTCCCTTTCTATCAATAATGAACATATAGTTCGGCCATCGAATGAGAGGAGCATAGACAAATGGCAAAGTCAGACAGATTCAAACAAAGAGGCATAATAGAGGTAGAAGTTCATTTTGGAGAGGTTTTAATAACAATAAAAATAATTTTAATTGTCAATATTCAAAATTTTAAATTACGTAATGTCGAAACAAAAATTGGATGAAAAGAATTATACAACCATTGAATTTTTTTCAATAGTTGTATAATTCAAACCTGATTTGCGCCGCGTCTATCTGATTGGCAACTCTAACAATTAATAGATTCATCCATCTTTGCTTTTTAAAACAGATGCAATCGGTTGTGCAATTAAAATTGTATGACATACGTTTTATTTAAAAGCTAATTTATTCAAAAGAATTCCTTGTTCATAGTTCAGGATGTCATTGATATTTTATCTATATATTTATTTTGCCATTTAGCAACTATATATTGCATCATTGCGAGTAATTTTTCGCAGACGGAAAAAAAAAAATTATGAATTTCATTAAGGATCATGAAATAAATTTCAAAACTTCTCGTTCTCTTTCCGCATTCCAAATGATCGGGGAAAAAATATGAAACTCAAATTATCAACATCGTATTAAAAAAAAACCTTGTTCGGGTGTTTTCTTTTTTATTAAATTTATAGGTAAAAAATTGATAACCATTTCAGTTCAAAGTAGCCTTATAAAATTAAATGTTCTTTAAAAGTAATAAAAGGTTTAGAATAAATATTTTTGTGACAATAACAATTTTTCTTTTACATTATTTCAAAAGTTAAAGGAATGTTAATTTAGTTCAAAATAGTAAATATTTAAATAATAATTATATTTCCACACTTATGATATACATTTGAAGTAGTGTTAAAAAATTTTCAATTTTTAATTTCAATATGTTTAGATTTCGTTAAACAAAGAAAAAATAATTGAACTACCCGAAGACAGGAAATAATCATTATACAAATAAAAAATTAACATAATATCTTATTTATCCCTTTTTAAAGCCTTTTACATACTTTCTTCTGTTTAACCATCATATAATTAAATATGTATAATCTACTAATACATATCTAAATTCAAGCTTTGTAACTTTTGGTTATCAATGATGTAGTAATTGGTTTATCTATTTTCACTTCTTTGTATACAAATAACATTGCTTTGTATTATCTTTTCAAAAAATTATAGTGACAATCAAGCTTGTAATTTGTAATAAATATTAATTGCTGAATTAATATATATATTTACAGAGATATTAATACAATTATCCATTGATTTGCGTGGATGGATGCTACCTGAAAGTACTGTGTAAACCAGAATTGTGACTTTTCTATGAAATATTATGTGAATCGGATGAAAAAAATTGTCCATAATTTAGTCCATTTAGTTTTCATTCTTTTTTTAATATAAAATTTAAAAATATAAAATAATTAAAAATGAAAAAAATAATAAACACGAAAAAATATTTTATAAATTATAATTATTCAATAAAAAAGCACAATCATATACTGCTATATTCATACAATCATAATCTGCTATTAAGACATACATATATTATATCATATACATTAATTTGCTTCTAAGACATATATACATTATATCATATACATTAATCTACTACTAAGATATATATATATACATTAGAGCATATATAGTAATCTGCTACTAAGGCATACATACATTAGATCATATACATTAATCTACTACTAAGACATATATACATTAGATCATATAAATTAATCTGCTACTAAAAATTTATTGCATTTATTAAAACTTATATTATTTATTGCAAAATTTATCATTAGTATGGGAATATTTTTCTTTTCTTTAGAAAAGATATCTTTCTTTTCTTTTACGTTTAATGTTAGTGTTAAAAACATATGGTATTAACAGTAATCATATGAATCTGTGGTCAGGCATAAATTTTTACTCTTTGAAAATCGCGTACAAAAAGGGCCTTCTAAATGGAAATATTTGAATTCTCTAACAAATTTTGAACATAATTTTCTCTTCCACCTTGTCAGTACATCTCGCCAAACCGCTGATTAAAAAGCTTATATATGCATCTTCGAAGCCAATTTTCCCGTGTACTCACAACATTTTGACATTCACAACTAGAGTTATTATGACTTCTCACCTTTTCTCACAAGTCTCAGCATCTAGAATGACGTAACCGGTTTTTAATGTTTCAAAATCCCAACAGCAAGCGAAGAGAGAAGTGTAAAAAAAAAAAAAAGAAAAGTAAAAAAAAGAGTAAAGAAGTTATTTCTGCATCCAACTGCATTAAGTAGCGTTGACTTCCGAGTAATGGATGACATTCAATCTGTTCACAGCTGCATTTCGACATAAAAGAGGTCAAGTCGGGACCTGCGACATTGATCATCTTCAGAATTCTTGGGTCTATTGCTGTCAGATTGGCGCGGAATGAAGTGCTAAAATGCATTACGGCCTATGATCTTGCCCACTGTAGATGTCACTCATAACTTGGGATCTGGTGCGGGTTTGAATATTCGAAATGGCTGACATAATGGACCAATAAGCCATCGTGGTATTTCTTCTGTTGTCATGAATGAAAAGAAATGGTGGTAGACTTTTTTTTGCAATAGCGAAGATGAATGAATTGTAAGCCGCTAATGCGAGTAAATTTGGCCTTGTCAACTGTAGGGCTGTTACTGAAATGGTTTTGAAAATAGTCGCTTTCAAATCCGTTAAGTCTTTAAATGATTTTTTTTGTATAGGTAGCAACCAAAGATGGCATATTTTTTTTAACACTTTCAAAGAGATTTTATTTTATTGTTATATAATCCCTAAGATAGTTTGAATGTTAATAAAGAGATCTCTACTTAGATGTTAAATCTCTGAGTTCAAATTATTTTTCATCTTTTCTCCCTCCCTCCGTTTAAAGCAATTTTTTTTCTTTCCAAACTGAATAGTCAAGGAATCGAACATAAGTTAGTAGATTACGGCAGCCCAAGAAATAAATTTTCTATATTTCACTGTAATTCATAATCGTTAATAAAAGGCATACAGCATTCGTGAATAAGTACCGCATAAATCTAAAAAAAAAATCGTAATAAAATAAATATACTACAAGATACTATAAAAAAAAAAAAGACTTCTAGATTCATATTTTAGACTTTTGGTGTTTGTGTTGAATTTCAGAATTAAAATAGCTTATTTACTTAGTTACTAAGCCATCAATTCCTCAAAAATTATTTTATTGCTGTAAAATGAATGAATTAAATGAATAATTTTAAAATGGATTTGCTGGATAATTTTAAGATGGATTTTATATTAAATGATAAATTTTATTTTTCTTTATTATATGTATAGTGATTGCTTGATATAGTCAATAAATAAAATACAGTTAATACGATTTTTGTTAAAAGTTTAAACAAACATGTATTTTTGAACGATTTTCTGTAAAGATTTGCATTTTTTAAAGTAAGGAAAAAATAATAATAATAAGCAATAAGCTGCAAAGATAATTGCCACATCTCTTTTCAATGGTTGCAATAACGAATGTTCTGATGCAAAAATGTTATCAAAAAATTTATTATTACCTTTATATTATTATTTTTTTTTTTAGAAATTTTTTTTCTAAAACAAGTTATTTTTTTTACCAAGATTATAACAAAAAATTTTATAATTGACATTAATATAAAAATAAATGAAATGAAATAAAATAAAATAAAAACGCAATGAAAGTTGTGTAATTACAGCTTGCAAAACAAACTTTTTCCCCCTCAATATACAACAAAATCTAATCTAACTTATTTTATATAACCAAAACAATACAGCACATTCTACTGTCTTTCAAACAAAGAACACAACATAGCGCACCATCGCATGCCTACTTCTGCTGCAAAACGAAAAAATCAAATACTGAAATTCAGGAAAGAAAAGAAATTAAGACCATGAGAGAAAATGAAGGGAAAAAGAGAGAGGGGAAAAAAATAAAATCCACTACCCAAAATGCATAACCAATGTTCGATTTTTCATTTAGAACCCACAGCCACTGAACAGAACGTAGTTATGCATTATAGTATTTTCTCTCCCTCCCCCTTTCAAATCGCTTGGCGGATGCGCGCGCATTCCTCCTAAAAGGATGTACAGGTTTCGTGAGGCAAGGGCTGGGATGCGATGACAGCGCCTTCTATCGGAAGAGCCTCTCTCTCCATTATTGATTCGGATCGCTAGGGATAAATAAATACATAAATAAAGGCAAAGGGCTTCGTTATCTCTTTGTGCAGTCCGATTGTATGCAGAAGACTCCATAATAATTTTTTTTTTTTTCCTCTTCGGATGATGTAGGGGGAAAAAAATGAATTGTGGGATCTCGGTTTGTCTCAAATGCCAGCTTTTTGATTAATTGGGTACGTAATAACGCGTCTTGGGCAAATTGGTGACGATTTTAATGGACATGTCATGTATAGGGAAGTAGAAGAGTTAATAACAAAGGATGGGTTTTTAAGTCGGAACAAAAAACTTATATTTATTTAAATCCGGGAAGGATTTCTAATAACTTTGAAAAATTATTCTTTGTATAAGAAAGATAAAGAGATATGCAGTAGTTTCTTGGTAAAGATGATATGCAGATGTTGGAAATGTTTTTGAAGGAAAAATATGTTTTGTGATAATATTTTTATGATATCATGAAAAATAATAAGCAATATTTGGAATTTAAAATCCACGTGTGTTTTCATGATTAAGTTTTTATTTTTAATACAATTTTAAGTCAGTTAAACTATCTTCTTTGTTAATATAAGGTATTAATCAATAATATTATATAGTTAATTAAAATTCTAAATGTAAAAATTTTCATCTGAATAATTCAAATAATATAGCATTTTTAAAGTGAAATTAAATAATTTTCGCTATTTAATATAGATTTTAAAGGACTTCAACAATAACATTTCAAATAATAAAATGCATTTAACATTTTAAATAATAAAATGCCATTTAATATTTCAAATCACATTTAACATTTCAAATAATAAAATGCATTCTTAACGTAAAATCCATTATACTGGCTAGATAAGCTTTGAAAATATCAAATAATACTAGTTAGTTACAAATTTTGCAATAGTATAACTTAAAAATTAAATCTGCTTGAATGTGTCGAGCTTAATTAATATTTTTTTACATCTATCAAAGAAATCATTATTTAGATTTTAAACAAATGCAATGTAGTCGTCATTATTTTAATAGCAATTAAACAAGTGTTTCAACAAAATACCATTTAAGCAAAATAAGTAAAATATTTTATATAACTGCAAAAAAATTGCAGATTTTGCAGAGTACGTTTAATTAAAATTCGCATCTCAAATTTGTTGAAACTTTTTTCATTATCTATAAAGAGTAGGGTTAAAACATAAACAATACAATTAACTCTACAATAAAATTAACTTTTTATATTTTTAAAAATCTTCTGGATTTCCAAATATTGATGTCGAATCTCGTAGAGGAGAAAAAAAAAGTAACATCAAATAAATAAAAAAGAAATAGAAAAACAGGTAAGGGAGAGAAAAAAAAAAAAAAAAGGACAACCTTGTAGCCAAAAAAAAGTTGTTCGTTTACTTTTATTTTTCAACTTTTCTGAAGCACGAAGAGAGAAGAAGAAAGTTGTAGAAATCACTAAAGTTTAACTATTGCAGTAACGGTTTTTTTTTTTTTTTTTTTTGTGCGTGTTCAGACACCTGTTCTGTTTTTATCTCTAATACAATGCGTTTAATTCATTTTTTTGTTAACTTTCCATCGCTTTTGTTTTGTTATATGCTACATGAATATCGTGAGGGTACGTAATTGGACGATGTTGTATATGAGGGATTTTAAAAAGTGGAAAATTACCTCACTACATGGAGCTGGTGAGATTTTTGTTTATTTTTTGTTAAGCACAATTACAGACGGAGAGATTTTTTTTAGACTCAAGTCGACGATATGTCTATAGAAAAAATGTTGTAAAATAATCGATGAAATTTTCTTATTTATTTATTTTTCAATTTATATGATCACGAATTTACATTATATTTGCTATAAAATTTTACTTTACTTAATAAATAAAATAAAATGCATGAGCTGAATTATAATGGCGAATTTCGAAAGCTCATTTCATGAAAAGGTATATTTCAAATTTGTCGAATATAATGCAAAAATGTATGATTAAAAATACTGAATATAAGCATTAGGATAGAAATATTTATGTTTATATATAATTCCTAAATGAAATATATATATTAGGAAAAAATATTAATTATTTAGGAAAATATTAATATAAAAAATATTAATGTATTTAGGGGAAAAAATTTAAATTGTGCCTAGTTTTGATAAAATGTTCCTATACATTTAAACCAATCTAAACAGAACAAAAACAAAAATTTTAAAAATCGTCTGTAACAAAAGCAAAATCTAAACAAAAATGTATTAAAAATTCTATCTATTTATACGATTTGCCTGTTCTGCGTTTCCATTTTCATGCAAATTTTATATATATACAAAATGCAGTTTGATTTTTTAATAACTGCAAATTCAAGATATTTGAATTAAAAAAAATATTGGGGATCAGACGTTGTAAAAACTCATTTAATATTTGCTTTTTTTAAATGTGACTTTTTTTTAAAAATATTTAAAAGATAAATTTATTTTAGCACAACTAATTTCATAAATATTTTTTTATGTTTCACATTTTAAGAGAAATTACACTGCTTCTGAATCTATGAAAAAACAAAGTTTATTGGGTTTTTTTTATTTGCTTTAACAAATACTTTAAATTAGTGTAGTAAAAGGATTACCTTATGAAAAAGAAAAACAAACCAAGATACATATTTGGTATGATAAATTAAAAGTCATTAATTTCATTCAAAACGTTTATATGTGAATTAAAGAGTCATTGTACAGGTTCTGTCAAATCGCATTTCGCAACCTAAATACTTATGTTTGAATTAATACGAATTCAACAGAAAAACAAAACAATTTATTTCTATAAAATATTTCACGAAATTTTTAAAACTATTTTAAATTACGCTATACATTTCCAACAAGTTCTTCCGGATTTCGTTCTAAATAAGTTTTAAATTTTTTTTATTCTTGGGCATTTTTTTTTTTTTTTTTTTCACATTCTTGTGCGAAGATGCAATTAATATCCTTACAGGAAAAGGAACACATTTTCAATCATATTTTCTTACTCTTTTTTTATATAGTTTATTAACCTTTATTTACAGGTTTGGAAAAAAAAAAAGAATGAATAAATGAATAAAAACTAATACATTTTGTAGCGAACATAACTATCAGTTTATCTAAAGCCTCCGATTAAAGTAGTTGTTTCGCAAAGTACTTATTTTAAATCCTCGAATAGTTCTCTCTTTTTTTTTCTCTCTTACTTTTCTTTTTTTTTCTTTTTTCGTGTTTTTTCTTTTCTTTTCTTTTCTTTTTTTCCCTCCCTCAAAGCAAAAGACCGTAAAACTTTTAGAAGCTCTACGCTGTTAATCGAACCGCATCTAAATTGAGGTTCTTTTTTTTTTTTTTTTTCTTCTCCTTCCATTAACAGTTTCACCTATATTATTTCTTTCTTATAAATATATTTGAAAAAAATCATTTAGGGAATTATTTACGAGTGATAACAAAATTCAAAATTTTATTCCAAACTAGCAGATTTTAGTCAATGGTGCCTGACTTCAGTAACATAACATAATATTTTTTACTTACTTTAATTTTTAAAACAAAAATAATAATAAGGAAATATTATAAATATTATATAATTTTTTTCGCCGTTGTTTATTTGTGCTATAAAGGCAAATTCGAAATATATATATATAAACAATACAGATTAAAAACTTCATCAAACATTAAATAAATTAATTAATTGAAGCCAAATATGAATAAAATTCAAATGAAAGAAAATCAAACAGTAAGTCACAATATGGAATGCGATTAAGAACACGTGCAGAACATTGACCGCCTTTTAAATTAAAAAAAAAAAATCAGTTAGAACCAATTAGAAAAAAATCTAGTGCATTAAAAACAAAATAGATTTGTCATTGTCATTGTTTTTAAATTATGACGACACAAAATCTAATTAATTTAATATCTACATCGTTTTTTATTTAGTATGGTGAATATTAAACGAATATTGAAAGCAAAGGATTTTTGAATTAATATTAAAAAATAATTGATTTGTCATTGCCATTGGTTTTAAATTATAACCACTCAAAATATAATTAATTTAATATCTAAATCGTTTTTTTATTTAGCATGGTGAATATTAAGCCAATGTTGAAAACAAAGAATTTTTGAATTAATATAAAAAAATGGATTTGTCATTGCCATTGGTTTTAAATTATGACTACACAAAAAATTAATTTAATATCTAAATCATTTTTTATTTAGTCTGGTGAATATTAAACGAATATTGAAAGCAAAGATTTTTGAATTAATATTTTAAAAATAATAATAATAATAATTTTTTTATTATTTTGTTAAAACATAACAAATGACAAATTTTCGTGATTTTTGATTACTCCTTACAAAGACATAAATAAATAATAATGGACTCATAAAAAAAGTAGAAGAATTTCTAAGTTATAAGAAATAGAAATCTAGAATCTTTTGCTTTACAATATACGAAGATTGTAAGCGGAGACAAGCCATGCTAGGAACCTTGTCACTCAAAGTGGTCAACCCCGAATGATCACCAAAAGAAAACGTCATTTCGCCAGTCCTTTTCGACTTTGACAAAGACCCAGAACTCATTGAATACGAAATAGGCCTAGCCGGCTATCCATTGGCGGATGCTTGTCTTGTAAATGTGCTGTAGGCATGACCTCATTGGCCCTGGTCAGTGAAGCGACCCTTTGGTGTTCCCATGGGCGCCAATGGAGGGTGGAGAATGTGTAAAGAAGCCAAAGGGATAAAGAAACATGGATCTTGAGCGATTTTTAAATGGCGAAAAGGGGTTGGGTTTTTTGTGTATGTGTAATCATATTTCCCATGAAAGGAATTGTCACATGGGTTTTACCTCAATTAAAGATGCGGGAAATATTGTTTCCTTTCTAGATTACAATGAGTTATTGTCGAGTAAGGAGATGTGTATGTAAGCAGGATGTGATTTTGAATGCCTAAATTGGTGACACAGGATTGTTTCCTTAAATGTGCATTTCTTGAACTT
Organism: Caerostris darwini; assembly: GCA_021605075.1. Classification (NCBI taxonomy): domain Eukaryota; kingdom Metazoa; phylum Arthropoda; class Arachnida; order Araneae; family Araneidae; genus Caerostris; species Caerostris darwini. Next base: position 207,852 of record BPLQ01003864.1, on the reverse strand, counting down.
TGCAAACAAGTAACAATAAATAACAATAATAGTAATTGCTATTAAGAATTTCAAATGTACATAAATCGATGGCATTGGATTGTTTTTTCCATTTGTAAATGTTTTATTGAACTTATAGAGCAAGAAAGATTAAATAACAATAATAATTGTTGTAAAAAAATTCAGAATATTATTTAATTTCAAAATTACTAGGTAGTATTTAAAGAAACATTGACTTAATTTCAATGTTATAAAAAGTATGAAGAAATCCTAAAAATATATCTTGAACTTTTGAGAATTATTAAAATAATATTTTAGAATGCATTTCTGTTAAAAATATTTTATTAAATTATGTATCAATTATTTTAATAGTTTAATATTTAATTTAATAATTGTAAAATATTTTACTTCTTTTTTTACATGTTGTTTATTTTTTATCTACACTTAAAAAATTTAAAATGCATTAATTAAAAAAAAGGCAAATATCAAAAAATATTTGTATTTTACTTTTATAAATGCTAATATTTCCCTTCTTGACAATATTCTTATTATAATTGTCCATAAGCTATTTGAAAATTAACTCAGTATTATAAAAACATTTGGATATAATTTCTCATATTTCACTGTTAAAAACTTTTTAAATATCAAAAATTAATAATATTAATGTTTTAAAATTAAGATTGCCTTGCATACTTTATATTTATTTCTCAAAGAATTACAGTTGATAAAATTGATTTCATTTAATAAACTAAGCAATTCTAGAAAAAATAATAAATCAATTTCATATGAAGTTTTCCATTTTGACACATACAATCCAATCCAAAAGGATCCAATTTGGCAAAGATGATTTTACAAATATCATGTTTAATAAATGTAATAATAAATAATTAATAAATGTAAATAACCATAATACAAAATGTTTATTAGAATGCATTTCGTGTTATTATATTCTTATTTTATTGATAAGATATAAATCAGTAGAATCATGCAATATAATGATTAAAAACTAATGCCTAATATTTATCGCGCATTTAATTTTAAAAACGTAACATTCTCTTACGTACAGAACGACAAACAGCATCAATATTATATATCTCAAACAACGCATTAACTCTTTTAAATAAACTGCTACTAAATAGCTCAAATAATCACAGCCAAATATTTACTTTCATCTGCAACAATGGCTTACTCAAATGGAAACCATACTTTAATAATAATGCCCGTATCGCTTTACTGATTGAAAACTTTAACGAAAGCATAACATTTTGTATCAACACTAAAGCCTTACACACACACACGAACAAAAGGAGGCCCGGATCTTAATGCAATAATAACTCTCCTTTCATTTGCATCTTTTCCAATAGGCAAAACTGGTTCACATAATAAATGCTGGGAATCCTATCTTCCTCCCCGAGTTGAGAGAAATGCACATTGGCACATTAAATCCATGTCAAGAACGAGCACCATGATGAAAAGGAGAAAACTAGTGGAGGAAAAGGTACCAGTTCTCTCTCTCTCTCTCAAAATTCTGTGTTTGGAGATTATTTGCAGTGCTGTGTGGGGTGGTGGAAGGGGTGGTAGAACGAACAATTCAATTCAATTCAATTCAAAGCACTCTCGCATTAAACTGCGTGTGTTTATCGTAAATTTGGCAGATGCGACAGTAGTGGAAATAGGATTTTAAAGCAGGAACGGTTGGTTGGCTTACTGGAGGAATGCGGAGTAAGTAGGAAGAGGGAAAAATTGTGTTTAAACAAATGCATTATCGGGGTTGTTAGTCTAGTCTAGTCTAGTCTAGTCTAATTTAAATTAAATGACCTGCTTTTGTTAGGAATGCCATTTCGTCTCTTTCGAGGACCTATTATCCATTGTTTCCTTTTCTGCAAATTATCTTTACGAAAGCATTCTTAAAATAAAAAAAAAAAATGTTAAATTTGGGTTTATAAATATTGCTTATGTATTTTATAATGCATGCAAAAGCGTTTACCAAATGAATTATTTAAGAAATCACTGGTATTTAATTAATTTTCTTTGTCTTCATTATATGTCCTTTTTTTTTCACTCCTTAAAAAAAAAAAGTTGTTAGCGATAAGGATATAATTGCGATTAGCTGGTATGAAAATCCGGTTATTTAATTCATTTATATCCAATGACCTCTTCTCACTTTTATTTTTACAATTTAGGTTTAAAAAGATTTGTTAGTTTTTTTTATTTGAAAACAAAATTGTACAATTATAATATAAGTTTAAAATGGTATTAATTATAATACAAGTTTAAAAACAATTAATAATACAAATGAAAATTGCATAGCGCATAATTGCATTTAATAATAATTTTTTACCATGTTTTGCAGAATAAATGAATATAGTTTTTAACCTGTTCAAAAACATCAACTGTTAAGAACGTAATCAATGATATTCTGACATATTTTTAAAACGCATTAAAAAAATATATATTCTGTTGCTTCCTTCAAAACAATTCTTCTATTTTCTGCTCAAAACCAACCTATAACATAAAAGTTTCATTTAATTTCAATGAGAGAATTGCCATATTTATCTTAAATCCAATTCATAAAACTATATGATGGTTTACATATGCAATGATTGTGCTTAGATTAATATCTTTTATAACATAAAAGTACTTCCAATTTTTTTTTTCTTAATCCATTCAATTTTTATTTTTGTAGTTCTATATTTTAAATTTAATAATTTTTTTAAATAAAACTATTATTTTTATAATAAAATCAAAGCTTTATAAGAATACTTATATATGCTACTTAAAAAAAAAAAAATGAATATTGCAGAATAGAGATAAATAAGCCTTTCTTATGAAATATTTCTGAACCTCGATTAAGACCTCTTAGATATTTCATTTCAATAATACCTTTTTAAAGTATATTTACTGCATTATTCCCTTAACTGGTCATATTTAATAATCGTGCACATTTAAACCAACATAAAATAGCTATTCAATTTTATGTAATTTAACATTACATAAAACTGAATAGCTCTTTTTGTTTGATAGGTTTCCTTCCAACCAAAAAAATAGCTCTATATCTGTAGAAACAAGTTATACTTTCTTTCGAGAGTGTTTCCATCTCACAGACCATTTCTTCGCACGCAGCAGTCCCAAACCCTGGGCCCCAATCGAGCCCTTCTTGGGGGGCCACCTGTACGTACCCTTGCCCTTGAACTTGCGCCTCTACATCTTTCCACCCCTTGCCCGGGACCTCTCGAAGACGGATAGCCTTTTTTTTTCTTTCAGCTCTCTTCTGGCAGGGTGCATTTGACGGAAGTAAAAGTTAAAATATACCAGGAAAGTAAAGTGTATCTGTGCGTTAGGAATAAGAAGAGAGAACCGAGTTTCAGTGAAGTTGGTTTACGAAGTAATGTGAAAAATCCATCAAAAACTTTTATTGTTATTAATATTATTATTTTAATTTAATCCAACATACATGAGAATTTTCAATTTTGAATAGCTAGTAAACAGTATAATTTTCAGTTATACATTAACAAAATGAATGTAATCAAAACATAAATTATAAAAATAATTAAAAATCGAATAAATTAACATTAAAAGGTTTAGTTGTTTTGACAAGAATATTCCACTTCATCAAATAGGGGAGTATTGAATGAAATTGCACAAGCCTTTTTTAAAAGGATATATGAGGAAAGTAAAATATAACCATGTGTTGGAAATCAACAAGTCAAGATGATATTCCTAAAGGTTTGGATAATGTGGAAGAATAATAATTCCATAATTCGTTTAAGGTTATCAATATTATTTTTTAAAGGGTAGATTTTTTTGATACATCTACCAAAATACACCATATTAGAGAGTTTTTGCATACCGTACGTTAGTTACTTACGCTCAGTTTCATATGAGCATGCGCGCTAGGGAGAAAAAGGAAACGGACGTCCTACGGTAACTAACGTACGGTATGCAAAAACTCTCTATTATTCAACGAAAAATTACACAGCGGTATGATGAAGATCATCGAAAAATATAAAATACAAGATCAGTGTTTTCCAAAATTGATGTTACTCCAAATACAAGGAAAGTAAAATATAACCATGTGTTGAAAATCAGAACGCCAGAATGATATTTCTAAAAGTATGGATAATGTGGAAGAATAATTATTCCATAATTTTTTAATGTTATCAATATTATTTTTTAAAGGGTACATTTTTTTTATATATATATACTAAAATACACCATATTATTCAACGAAAAAAAAAGAAATGACTATGATGTAAATAATCGAAAAATATACAATACAAGAGCGGTGTTTTGGAAAATTGATCTTACTCCAATTATTTAAATGATTAATAAATAAATATTTTGCAATTTAGAAATAATATTAGTTATTTGCCTAAACTTCTTTTAGTTTATTTCTTTGAACTCCCATTACTTTTATAATGTCGCTTTTATTTGTAAACAAATGAAAATGTTACTCTAAACAAACAATTTAAATATTGATCATTAAAGGACAATAAAATTAAAATCTAAAACTATCTATAATAGAAACTAATACTTAATAGATATCTTGTGTATTTCCGTTATTGGTCAATTTAGATTTAAAATGTATTGTATTCATTTTAATGACTTATGCATTTCAGTTTGTTAAGAATATCATTTTCATTGTATTATATTGATCATTAAAGGACAATAAAATTAAAATCTAAAACTATCTATAATAGAAACTAATACTTAATAGATATCTTGTGCATTTCCGTTATTGGTCAATTCAGATTTAAATTGTATTGTATTCATTTTAATGACTTATACATTTCAGTTTGTTAAGAATATCATTTCGTTAACCATTTAAATAGGGTATAATTTAGCATATGTTAAAAAATTTACGTTGAGCTTAGGACAGATAGGATTTTATTTTATTTTCATTAATTGAATATGATTTTGCTTTATTTATTTTATTTTAAATGTTCTATTAGATTATTGCGAAATTTAATGGCAGCCTTTTTTCTTTATGTTTAAGGATTTTTACAAAAAGAACCTTGACACAATCTATTTTTCAACTTAACTGTTGACTATCGTTTTTAATTCACTAGAAACTTGATCCTTATTTATTTTTCAATTAATTATCTTCCTATTAGTTATTTCATAAAGCACATTTATTTAACCTACTTTTATACCACGCTGCGATTGTTTGTTTTTTTATTGGCAATTAAATTTCCGGTTTAAATTGAAATGAATGAACTTTGTAAACACACATACATATGTGCACTTCCTATAAGCAACCAGTGTGTACATATATGTATTTAAGTGTTGAAGGCTTGAGTTACACATTTAGCTTGAGTTTATTTTTAAGATGAGTTTTAATTCTCGCCATTTATTTAGCATTTATGAACAAAATTAACTGCAAATTCTGTTCTTTTAAAATATTTTGAATGATTTATACATTTCAGTTTGTTAAGAATATCATTTCATTGTATTATTTTGCAATCGTTTACCATTTAAATAGGGTATAATTTAGCACATGTTAAGCGATTTCAGGCATTCTAAAAACTTATAAAAAATAAATCAAAAACAAAATGTAATCAAAATAGAAAGTTATTATTAAAATGTTGTTGTTTTCCAATGATATCTTATGTTGCTACAACTGTAGATACTGATAAGATATATAAGCGTTACCTAGAATGTGCCACGCCGGGTTTGCTATGTCATCCACATTCTAATATATAAATATTTTGCCAACATTTTATATCAGAAAAAAATAACGTTGTGATTAATGGCATATTTTGAAATGTACTGTAAAAGCACTTTTAGGTACTTTGAAATTCCCTCTTTTTGCAATAATTTCTTGTACATGAATCTATTCATGATCATTATAAATTTTTCCTTTCTCTAACTTTTCCTTCTTTTTTTGCGCGTTATGACATAATGTACTAAATTACAGCACACATTTTAAAACGGCTTTACAAATTTTAATTTTTGACTCTTAAATTTTTATCCATTTTTATGTTGATAAAGATGTATATATATAATTTTCTATTGAATCTTAACTATTAATTTATTTGCAATAAAAATGCGTTTTTTTTTCAATGGATTAGCTGATAAACGAGATTCACTTGCACAATAAATTCTTTTAAAATCAACAATATATCCAGTTATACATTTATAAAAGATATCCTTCTCCAATGTATATTTAGCAATTCAAAAACCTTTTCCTGTCTTCATTGAATCTTACATAATAACTTATTTGCAAGAAAAATAGGTTATTTTTAAATGGATTGGCTGTCAATTCAAAGAGATTCACACGCTCAATAAATTCATTTAAAATCAACAATATATCAGTTATACATTTACAAAAGATATCCTTGTCCAATGTATATATAGTAATTCAAAAGCCTTTTCTTGTCTTCATTGAATCTTAAATATTACTTTATTTGCAATAAAAATAAGTTTTTTTCGATGGATTAACTGATAAACGAGATTCACTTTTTCAATAAATTCATTTAAAAATCAACAATATATCGAGTTATTATCAATATATCCTTATTATCCAATATATCCATTTACAAAAGATATCCTTCTTCAATATATATTTAGAAATTCAAAAGCCTTTTCTTGCCTTCAATGAATCTTAAATATTAATTTATTTGCAATAAAAATAAGGTTTTTTTTTTATCAATGGATTAGCTGATTAGCTATTTTCAGTGGATTAGCTATCACTTGCTCATTAAATATTATTCATTAAATCAACAATATATCCATTTCATTTACAAAAGATATCCTTCTCCAATGTATATTTAGCAATTCAAAAGCCTTTTCCTGTTCAAGTATTATGTAACTCTCATTAAACTACTTGAGGGTATCTTGGTGGTTATGATTCAGGCTTGTGGTTTCCTGAAAGAACTATTTCCGCATGGCTATAACCATTAAAACAAAGGCACTTGTTTTGGGAGGGGGGTCACAGTTGCTTCCCAAATCTCATTTAATTCATGCTTCGCTGCATTTTTGTGTAGAAAATAGAACTCTGCCGATTTGTTGATGGCAACAGCATTATTTCCAACTATTTCATGAAATGTTGAAATGTTCTTTCTTAGTTATGTTTCATGGAATCCTGTTTGTAATGTTTGGTGGTAATGAGTTCCGTTATTGAACAGAATAGTTTCATAAAAATCTAGCAATTATTGTATTAAGACAAGGGTTTTCAAACCTTTTGACTTCTTCGGACTACATCTCCATGAAAAAAAAAAATGTCTCAGAGTCGTACTATATTCTTAATGATAGTTCTTAAAATAATACACTGAAAAGTATTAAAAAATAATGTATTATTTAATAACTCACTCCATGAAAAGCAAGAAAAAATGTAACAACTTACAATATTTATTATCTTTTGACTTCGTTTTGTCAATTTTTTTTTAATCATTGAGAACATCATTAAATTTTAAACATAATAATGAGAAATATTAAAAAAAATAATAATAAAAACTGTAAATGTAGGTAGGTATTCAAATGAAATTGTGTTTTATGACATTATATATACATAATATATATATTGCAAGTTGCAAAATTTGTAAAAAACTTAAAACTCACAATAAATAATCATTCATGGCATTCTTTTTAATATTATTGTTTACTAGCATTAAGCTCATGTTGAATTTAATCATATTAAAAAAATATAACATATCAAAAAGAAATCAAAATAAATATCCAATCAAAATAAAAACGCATTTGATCCAATGCTGTATATTCAATATGTGATAATTCTTCCAAGCGATTCATTCAAGGATTTAGTTTTATAATTATTACTAATTCAAGGATTTAATTTTATAATTATGAACATCATCCGTATTCATTCAAGGATTTAATTTTATAATGAGTACTCAATCAAGGATTTAATTGTATAACTATGAGCATCATCAGTATTCATAATTAACATATTTATAATCGAAACATTTTTGGAGAATGCAATTTTAGAGAAAGTCTGATAAGCAATACAGTGTGTTTTTATTTTATTGAAGTAAAACTTCAGCAATTTTTTTTATTTTTATTCCGAAAGGAAAAATGAAATCTTCATTATCCTTGAAGCTATTTCTTTCTATTATTACAAAAAACGATAACTTCTCGCTATCTTGTAGAGATTAGATCTAAATTAACCAACCAAACACTATATGCTCCCAACATTTTTACAACCAATCCTCGAATGACTTCAAGATATTGCTGCCTATAAAAACTATAATATAACGAAATAAAAAAGAGACTTCTAGTAGACTCTATTCTGACGCTTAAGGAGATACAGTACATAAAAATTTATTTGAGGAAAAAGTTTGCTAGAAACTTCATTTTTGCACGCAGATCTTGCGCTCCACCGGTGATGCTTTTTAAAGCGTCTGTTCGGTATGAAAAAAATTCCTGTGTATCCTATCTATTCCTTATCTACAGGTGAATGAAAAAAAAAAATGGCAGGAGACGTATTAAGTGATCAAAAGAAGGCTGCGCGTGCAGACTGTGTGGCGAAGGAAATAGGTTGTTATCGTTTGAAGACAGACGATGCGTTACGCAATCTCGAAAAGCCATACACACACGGATTCGTTCACGTGATGGAGATGCTATACAATAATTTAATACAAAGCATTTCTTCATAGGTCAGCTACGTGAGAAAATATGGCGAAATAACGTGGTGTCGATCAAATGGTGATTTGTATTGCTGAGTGGTTCTGACGAGTTAAGGTTAAACGAATCCATAAGCTTACGTAATAATTAACGATTACGATTAAAACGATTTATTTTTCATCTTATTATAATCATCTGAAAATAAAAAGTTATGAGCATAGGTTGCTCGTAAATGTATAACAAATAATATTCGTTATTGATTAATAAAACTCTGAAATTGATTAGTTAATAGAGTAAGATATTTGTAAACCTATTTATATAGTGATCTATATATCTATATAGTGATACTGTAATCTATTATAGGGACTATTACAAATAGTCATTATAATAGATTATGGTGATAAAATGATATGGTGCTATATAATGATTATGATGATTATGGTGATATAAAATGATATGGTGGTCTATAATGATTATGGTGATAAAATGATATGGTGATCTATAATGATTATGGTGACTATTATAAATAGTCATCATAATAGTTATTAAAAATAAAACATGATTTTTTAATGAGAAAAATATGTTGAAATAGAATTTTATCACATAAAAAAAATTATGCATTCTTTAAATTTAATTATCAAACAAAAATATAATATTATTCTTATTTTTTTAATGACTAAAAACTATGATTAAGCAAAAGAATCAAATACTTTTACTTGCAGAAGTAACATTAAAAGGTTTAAGATTTGATACATTTTATCACAGAAAAGATTTAAAACCTTACATAAAATAGAATTTTTAGTTTAGCATACATTTATTAAAATTATTGTGATAATAAATTGTTTTCAAATTGTTAAATATAACATTAATTAATTTTACATAATCTACAAAAATACATTACCAGCTTTACAGAATCTACAAAAATAAATGAACCAGTTTTAACTTATTTAACCATATTGTTCCTATTTAAAAAAATCCCTCAAATGGTACAAACACTTTTATTTGAATATTTATACTTACGAGAAACTAAAATAAAAATCAAATATATATAATGAATATTTGTAGTTTCATCAATTTTTTTACAAAATAAAAGTTAACATTTAATTAATAATTTGACCATAAAAGGTTCGATATGTCAATGTGCATTTAATAAGAATTTACTAACATATATATTGTTTTAAGATTTCCAAAAGCATTCGATCCATAATTTATATTAGTTTAATCCTCATTCAATGATTACAATTTGATTATCTATTTAAGTTATTATTAATAATAATAAACACTAATCCATTTTGCACCCAAAAGAAAAAAAAAAAAAGATAATATAAGATATATAATATATATAAAAATATATAATATATATTTATGCATAATTGTAAAGTTAGTTAATAGCTTTTTACATTTTTATTATACATTTGTTCTTTTAACTTTATCGTCAAATACATTATGTTTACTGATTTGAACTTGTTAAAAACTAATATTAGCGATATAGTATTCTTTAAAAATCAAAATAATTCTTCAGCTTAGATTTTGGAATATTTTAAATTCCTGTGTTACTTAAATTCTCGAAAACACTTTAATTAAAAGATAATTAGTTTTTTATCATGTATAATATCAACAATTACAAACAAGGTTCAACTTTTTTTGAAGGAAAAAAAAACAACGTATTATTTTTATACATGGAATATGAGTACAAGATGTATCAAATATACCAACGTAATATTATAATCGTTATATGATACCACATCAGCACGGTGATATCTAGGAACTCCCATATCAGTTTAATATCAATTTTATATTACTTAGGGCTGATTTAAATATAAAAAGGTTTCCCTCTGAAATTAAACCAGACAACGTGATACTTACCACTTAATAATAAACTAAATATTTCATCCAGGTTCTCATATTATGTTAATCGAGAAGCTCAGTTAAGATAACTGGTACTGGATAAGATGTACAATATGTCATTAACAAAAGATTTATCACTTACAAAGCAGACCATCTAAAATCTGTTTTGCATAATAATCAGGAATATTTAATAATTTCGGGATCATCTTACATTGGGAGGTTATTTTCATGCAAGGTAATCTTCATTATTCCTTCCAACCAGATGATCTATCTCTCTCTATAAATCTCAACTAAAATTTTTTTTTTTTTTTTTTTTTTTTTTTTTTTTTGTGGGTTAATATGCATTTAAATTGATTGATGGAAGGGTTGACCAAAATAATAAGGTTAAAAAAATAAGAATAAGTTTAAGCTGTAAAGTGGAAGGTGTGAAATAATTTTTTCCCTATGTGAAAATCCAAAGCATGTATTTTATCTATCAGAATATTTTTCATGTAATACGAGTACATAATATTGTTTTTCATAATTAAGAAATGATATCGATACGATTAATGCTAAATAAATTGAATGTAAATTAAGCTTATTCTTAAAAACATTCATGATTCAGGTTAATATTTTTTTTTTTTTCAGTAATTAATCTTCTAAATCTTTAGAATTATTTCAGCATTTATTAACATTTATATATAATTTAAAAATATATATTTATATTTTGTGTCGTATAAAAATTTTATTTTAATCCAGAAACATATTTTATTATATCTGAGGTGGTTGTTTGATTACTTTAAAAAATTGTAGTACACTGTATAGTAAATATATATATATATACTATGGCAAATGCGTACGTGAAACAATTTGTCTTAAACTATTTTAAGTTTGCAATAATTAAAATTAAAGTACGTAAAAATATACAAAAATATAGATAAACAGTTAGTAAAAAAATTGATAAGAAATTTTTTAAATACAATTTTAATTGAGGATATGAGAATCTTAGTCGCCAAACCTCCTCCTTTTCATTACATCACATGATTTAACACAATTTATGTCATTAATAAAGATGAATAATGATAGAGAATAGTGTGGCATTCTAAAAAATATTTTTTCACTTTGCTATTTTAAATTTTTAATCAAGTGAATTCAACATTTCGAATAAATTTTTCTTTGACTTTCAAGTAATGTAGTAGTACATAAATGTAAAATTTTTCATTTTTTTATAGCCTTTTTCACTATTTTGAAAATTAAGTAAGGTAATTATCTTTAAACAATTGGTGATGTTATCTATCTATCTATATATATATATATAAAGATAGATAGATAATGGTGGTGATATTTTGTTTTTTTAACAAGATATTGAGAAGTTCTTAAAAGTAAGACGTACTTCAAAATACGTACTGATATTTTAGACGTCTATCTAAAATATCAGTTTTCTTATAGTTGATTCTACATAATTAACTTTTTCATTAAACGATAACATTTTAGTTGCTTAACAAAAGGGCTGATGAAATCCCATCGGCAAAGATTATTGTTAATACGATAGTAATAGTAAGACAAACAGTCAATGTTTTGAAACTGCAGATAAATCTTGCACGAGTTCATCACCGCATAAATGAACCGTTTGGTCGTCGGAATTGAATCGTTACGATTCCGCTATTTGCTGATATTTGGTGCTACCCTGCAAGACACCCCAAGAACAAGGCCCCGAATTCAAACAGATGGCACTTGAACCCTGTCAATGTCCCTTTTCAAAAGAGAAACAGTGCAGGACCGCGCCGAGGTCACCCAGAGGTTGGGGAATCGTTGACATTTTGGGGCCCAAAGGGAAAGAAGGGGGCCCACCTCGGGAATTTGCCCCTTCCTCCTGCCCCTTTCCTTTTTGGAAGAAAAGAGTGGATGGATATGTGTCCTAAAAAAAAGAAGGCTCTTGCTTTTTTTTTTTTTTTTTTTTTTTGTTTTGCTTTGCTCGAAAAGCAACAGAATCCAGTTTGGACCACTTTTGCGAGGTTTCCTCGGCGTGTGCCAAGATTTAGGTTAAGTGAAGTAGGTTTTGTGTTGTTCTTTCTTCAAGGTTGATAGAGTTTTCTTCGAGCAGCCGGTTCACTCGGTTTAAGTGTTGATTCGGACTTCGAAGCATAATCAGAGGGCCGTTGAAAAGTTAATGGTGAGTAACAAAAGAAGTTATGCAAAACATTTTAATTCTAACTTCTACTAGTTAAATTTTCATCGTTGATCGTATCCTAAAGCGTGATAACATCACATGAATGATATGTATGTATATATATATATATAGATTGTTCTTATAATTTCAAAAATATTGGTGCATTAAAAAACGAGTAATTAGACGTACCTTTAAGACGAATAATCAATTGCAGGAAAATATAAAAATATGTGTGCATATCATGGAGGAATACGTTTATAATTATGTAAGAAAAAAAACCCTTTTTATACGAGTATTTATTTTATTTTAAATTTTTATCCACAATTTTTGTTAATAATATATTGGGTTATCGTTGTAATTCAATATTAGATGATTATTCAAGTGTATTATTCATATATTTCTCGCTCAAATAGTTATTATAAAACAGTATTTTCTCAATTTTAATTGTGGTGGAAACAAATCTAATGTTTTGCAAAAATTAAAATACAAACAAAAATTAAATTAAATTTGTTTTCAGAACGAATATTTTAAAATATTGAAACTCATGTTTACGCATTATGAATAGATTTTTTATGATATTATTATTAAAAAGGTTTTATAATATAACGATGCATATTTTTTGGTCTGAAAATGCAATTGTTTCTTTTCTTTTCTCAAATATAAAATAAAAGACTTTATGTTGGGCAGATTATGTGTAATTAAAAATATATATATAATTTCTGCGTTCTGTCATAAGACTTTTTTAAAAAATATGAATAAGAAACCAATGAAATAGATTCTTTAAAGAAGCTACGAATTTATTTTTTATGTTTAATGGGATAATAAATAATCTGCATCAGATGATTTTTATTTTGTGTCGTCTATACTTTATCTCTTTCAATATTTATTTGATGAAATAGAAAAAAAATATAGATATATATTTTAAAGAAATGTTTTTTAACCAATTATACACGTTTCAAGAATTTTTTCAAACGATTTTTTCTAATTTTTTTAATAAAAATCTTATGAATGAATTGAATTTTCTAAATCTTTTTTTTAAATTTATAAATTATTTATCAAGGAAGAGTTATTAATACATTTTGAACAGTTTGGTCTTGCTTAAAAAATGTAATTCATTACCTAGTCGTAAAGCATTCAACGCGGAAACACAAAGAAATTGAACAAATTACGTCATTAATCCTTTATGATAAATAACATTATGTAGTTAGTAATTTCTTTAACTTTTTTCAGTTACTAAAGTATAAAAATATATAGTAGATGTTGTTGGAGTGCAATTTATTAACTGGTATAAAAAAATAATACATAAATAAAATTTAAATATTAATCTAAATATAATTATATCTAGGTTATAATGTATATCTAGGGGGGGGTTCAGAAATAAATTTCTTTCTTTTAAGACAGGAATCGAGAAATGATTATTTCATTTTCTCGTAAGAAAGTTTATTAAAACAATTGACTTTCTTCATAAAATTAATAAAAAAAATTTATTTGATAAAATTTATTTATTTTTATTTTTTATTTTTGAGTGAGACAAATTGTAGAAATAATTTTTTTAAGTGCTAATTGTTCTCTGGGATGTTTTTTGAATCTAAGTAAAGAGTTATGTACAATTCAACATGTAAGGAAAAAAAAAATTTTGGTTTTTTTTTTTTGTCTTTGGAAATACTGGTAATTAGTTATTCAATGTAAATCAACAAAAGTATAGCTATGAGTAATAATTTTCTCTTTTCATATTAAAATGCTTAACTTTAATTTATACGTGGCATTATAGATCACAAGCAAATTTTGTTGTTTTATTCATTACAAAATGTTAAGCAATTTCTTTACTTTTATAAATATGTTGCTAAATTTGTTTTCTTTTTATTTCCAGGGTATGGTATAAACAATTGCAGACTGGGCAATAACATAAGAACATTCTTACCATCTGAATTGACAAGATCTAAACAAGTAATTTTTACAATATTATCGATCACAATACATAAAAGTATTTTGGAATAAAAATTTCATATTTGTTTCTAGGAAAAAAAAAAAACATTGCAATTTTTTTTTCTTCTTGTTATTGTTGCAATTTTTTTATTGTTGTTTACTGATGGTAGACTTGTAACCTTTATTTTAAATAAAATAAAATAAATTTTTGCATTTTCTAATAATTTTTTTAAACTTTATTAACCAAAATATTGGTAAAAATAATAAATTTAATTGATCATTACCATTCGTTTTAGTATAGCTTTAAAATTAGGTTGAATATCTCGCATTTTAAAAACAAAGTGAAATTCATTTTTGTTATTTAAATTAGTCTTTTTAATTTCTTAGTCATAATTAAAAACTATCGATATAGGTGATAGCTAACATTATTTTGAGAACCGCTTTTGTCACTATGTCGGTAATCTCACTCAATATCCGTAGGCAATCCTGCTTTAGTATCCACATCCGACCGAAGCTCCAACAACACTGAACGCTTCCAATGAAATGAGCACTCCTCGCCATCCTCCTCTTCATCGGAGAAAAATGGCAGCTGACGTCACATTCCACCGGGGCGTTCATTGGTTGTCGCAGTGAAACCTTCAGCCACTTAGCGTCGCGGGGAGGCGGAGCTTCTGGAAAGGCGGCATCCAATAAGAGAGCGCCGTCTGCCATCATTCAAGAAGCTGCGGCACGAAAAACTGGGTGTTGGCTCAGAGTGGCTTGGCAGGCTAGGAGCTGGCTACCCACGCTCCCGAGCTCTGGTTCTCCTTTGAGTCGTTTTTTTCCCCGAGTCAATTTTTTTTTTCCCCCGTGCGCTCCAACCGACGACTCCTAGGCAGGCAGTCGCCATTTGTTTTTTTCACCCTTTGCTGCCTCGTATCGTCGCCATTGCTCTCTGTGGTACGAGACGCAGTGCCATCAGTGGTCCTCTCTCTCTTCTCTTCTTCAACTTCGGAGGATTGAACGCCGCAACTTTTTTCCGCCAGCAAGGACTTGGATCGAAAAAAACTTGGAAACGTTTTTGGCCCGAAAGAAAATGGAAGCCCTATTTATTCTTGTGAACTGGCGGAAGATTTTACGTGTGACGTTGAAGGTTGTCTCCTTGGCAACGGCCTGCTTGCAGCTCGACTGGGCGGCTGAAATGTTCCCTAAAATTTTTGGCGGGAATTCGGCCGCCAGCGATGTCCTTGCGTGCTGGCCGGGTGCTAAAATTCGACGCTTTTGTTTTCAAGACAAAGAAAAAAAACTGTATTCATCCCCTCTCCGGAAGAAAAAAAAAAGATTGGTTAGCTGCTCATTTATTACAGGTATGATTTTTTTATAAGAATAATTTTTTGTTAAGGAGAATGAATGATGTTAGCCACTGCACGAACGCTTAACTTATGCAGGCTAAAAGAAAAGAGTTGACACTACTGTTAAACGTTAGAATATTTAATTTAAAACTATACGCGAAATCTAGCGTTGATGGATGGTAATTTGTTTGTCGAAATGATGTAGAAAGTATTTTGTATTCAAGAGTTATAGGGCGGAATTAACATACTCAGGTGAGTGATGTTGATGTGTTTCTTTTTTAAGTTAACATTTATTATTCCATTCTTCTCACCCTCCTTTACCACATTACCGCCAAATAATACCGTCAAGTTAATATTTTATTTTAATACGACTGAATATTTAATCTTCTGCGCTCGTTAGGAAAGCAGCATTTTCATTATTTTTAAATAATAATTATTCTTTGACAAGCCTATCAGTATGCCTACCTTTTTCTATTCGTATTAAATCATAGAATAATTATTCCAAAATATGATACTCGTAAATATCTGTACTATAGATGTTTTTGTACAAATTTCTTCTTCAGAAATTATTAATAAAGCATTAGCATTAAGCTGAAGCATTCTCTTAAACTGTATAAATACAACCCAATCTCTATCCAGTTATCTAACCAAATCCTGATTAAAATTTTAAAAAATCTATTTTGCATTCAACCAAAATCATCAATGACTTTTTCTGTAAGAATCTTACTCCAGAAAAAAATGTTTAAGTACATTGGAAATTTTTTTTTAACCGTCTAAAAATAGATCTATTTAAAATCCATAAATTCCTAATCTAATCATAATTCTTCCTCTTCAAACTGAACGTACTAACTTAATCCCACCCTATAAAATTTCAACGAAGCATATCAAGTTTTCTTGGATGAGTTTTATATGCTCATGTTACTTGTTCTCACAACCCTTTGGAGCCAAAACCAGCCGCAGAAAGCAGCGACACGGGGTGGAATTCGCAGCCAGAGAGGAGGAATCCACCGGCAGCGAGAGGAAGATGTGAATGTTGTTCATCGTAAGCGAGGTATGGAGTTCTTACTGTGTATGCAGCGGGTAGGAACTTCATACCATGCTCGCGATGCTTCGGCACTGCTCCACCGACTACAATCCACGGCAGCTATTCGATATCCTTTGCTGGTTTTTCTCTTTAATAGGTATGTAGTTTTGTTACACTTTTAATAAACGTGTAATTATGTAGTATATCATATGCATATTCGCTTAAGTTAGTTATTTTATGGGTTTGTTTTATAACTTATTGTAATCTTTGGTTAAGCATATCTTTTATTAAAGAAAAGAGAACTAATTTTAAAAATATTTTTACATTTAGAATATTTATAATGCCCTACAAGAAGGTGGAAAAATAAAATATATACTTTTTTTTTTACATTTGAAAAAAGAATAAAATAACAGATTGCTTGTTAATACTTAAATACCAAATATCGACATAAATGTCCACACATATTTGGTTAGGGTGGTTTGGTTTTACTGTAGGCAATGTAATTTCACTTATTTTTTCAGTGAAAAAAAAAAAAAAATATATCAAATTTATAAATAAAGGTAAAATTTATTTCGATGTAAATTACTATGCAAATGTGAATAAAATCTTAATTAGCGTCTACGTTTGAAATGAAATATTTTTTTTTTAAACCAGAAAAAAAAAAAATTCTATAAATTCTTAAGAAAAGTATAACAAAATAGAACTAAGAAATCTTAATGTAACCTATAATCTTATCTTTAAAAATCAGATTATAAATGCAATTCATAATTTTCAGATATATTGTATTATTTATGATTTATATAAATATAAATCGATTTAGTGGTTTTTTTTTAGTTAGTTTTAAAAAAAAGCAGATACCAGTTAAAATAAATACTTCTCAACTAATTAAATTTATTAAACTAATAAAATTTGCACTTTATTAGTTTTCATAAGTAATTTAAACTATTAAAAAGTAATTGGAAATTGCAAAAACGAAGTAAAAAAAAGCATATAATAGAAAACTGCACAGATTTAAAATCATCGTAAAGATAAGAAATTTCAAAAATTATTTTATTTTTACGGATTCACAGAGAATTCGTGACTTAAAAAAAAAAAATCTTAATTAAATCGTGCTTGAATTGACCTTTTTAATTTTGTAATACTTTTTGCTTTCTATTGCAAAAAATGATTTTTATCTGAATAATAGTGAATTACTACTACAAACAATTTTACTAATACAAATCGAAAATGTTAAAGTAAAAAGATTATTCCAGATATTGAACTTTTTTTGTTATCAATTCTGAATAATAAAGTTGAAAAGAAAATTTATGTGTTACATGCAAAAATTTGAATTATAAATGCTTCTACTTCTTGATATTTTTTAACAATAGAAAATATATTTACAACATCAAATTACATAATGCATATATTTACTATTACTTGATATATTTCACCAATAGATAGCATAATTTCTTATTAGTATATATATGAATAAATATTGAGACAAATTATAAATTAGAGAATTAGAAGAGCATCCCGTTTAATTTTGTATTTAGAATTTTCTATTTTATTTTAGAAGAAATATAAAACATATTTTGAAGTTCACAACATTTTTATGAAACTCCAGCAGGAAAATTGTGAACATTATTAAAAAAATTAAAAAGCTCAATTGTGAAAAACAGATAAAAAGGCACATAAAAAAGAAAGTTTAGGTTCACAGTGAATGGAAAATTCTTAACAAACCAACAGCTTATTATTATTATTCTCTTTTTAATCCAAGTTGCTATTTAAAAACTCCGACTGATTTTAAAAAAAAAGAAAAGTTTTCCATCTTTTTGTAATGATACTTTATAGAGCAATCTAAAATGAAATAACACTTATAATCAAATTATACATTTTAATTCTGATAAAATTTATAATTATCCTTTAAGAGAAACAACATTTCTAAAAATATAATGATAATGTAACAGTTTTTGTGTTCATGTATGTTCCAAATAATGATTTGTTTTTTAACTTATATAACTCGAAATTGAACAAAAGAATAATAAATGAACCAAAAAATTTCGGGAAAAAAAGGAATCGTTAATTATATGTTGAAATTAAAATTGTTTTTATAAAAATATATTTAAGTCGATAAACTCACTAATTGAAGAAATGTCTGATAAAAAACACAAAATTTTAATCTAAAAAACGTAAATTAAAATAAAATTTTCCCAAATTTGTCTCACCAATTTTTTTAATAAATAAATTAAATGATAGAAAAATAATATTCTTTAATACCTAACATTATTTATTTTACTTTTTTAATAATACTTAAATTACTATTTATTAACAAATACAATTTTTTTTGACTGCAAGAAATTAAAAACTAGTCATGTCGAATATTATGGTGGAATTTTTGAAAACTACATACTATAGTTAAATCAATTTGAATTTACTTTTGTTTAAATAAACTGATCGAATATGCTTTGTTTGTGTTAAATCGAATATGCCTGGTTAAAAATGTAAGTATTTTTAAGTGTTCTTGAAAGTAAATTTGAATTAAATCTTTTCTTTAACAGACGTTATCTATTTTAATAAATCATTTTATTTAATTATTTTGTATTATCTGTTTTCTCCAATTTAAAAATTCAATTATAACTAATTTTTAAAGTAAAAATCATTTGATATCTAAATACCTTCTTTGTTTATATCACAAAACTAAGACAATCTTAATAGAATTTGATGATTTTTATAAAAAAAGGGATATAATTTTCTGTTTAGTTAATTTAAAGTAAATTGTCAATGTTAATAAATTGATAAAACATTTTGATTTCCTTTTTAAAATGAAATTCAAAAACCTAATATTTATATAATTATTATTAGCAAATTCTTTGTGATTGACTAATTAAAAATTTTGGATAACTTAATTATTAAAAAGCAATACTTTTTATAAAGTAGTCATAGATATTTGAATTCAAATGAATATGATGCATATTTTTCGGTAACATAATATATTCTCAATCAATAAAAAATTAAGTTCAAATGAAAAAAAATGAAAATGAATTAAAAAAATTAACGAGTTTTAAAATGAAATTCAAAAACCTAATTCTTTATATAATTATAATTTGCAAATTTTATGTAATTGGCAAATTAATAATTTTGGATAACTTAATTATTTAAAAAGCAATACTCTTTATAAAATAATCATAGATATTTGAATTTAGATCGCCATGATACATATTTTTCGGTAACATAATTTGACCTCAAACAATAAAAAATAAATATTTGAAAATGAATTCAAATTTTGAATACATTTATGAAACGAATTTTAAAATGAAATTCAAAAATCCCAAAACCTAATTCTTTATATAGTTATAATTTGCAAATTTTATGTGATTGAGAAATTAATAATTCTAAATGACTTGATTATTTAAAAAGCAATACTTTTTATAAAATTGTCATAGATATTTGGATTCAGATCAATATGATGCATATATTTCGGTAACATATGCCCTCAAACAAGCAAGCTCATTTAATGTATTTTAACAAAGCGCATTGCATAAAAAAATAATTTGAAGTGGATAATAATGACCTTTAATTTTGGTAGTTTTATTATAGGTTGTAAAATTAAAGCCAGTAAATCTTAGCATTATTGCTTGATCTTTAGTATTCTCATCAAGCGTTCTTTTCTATGAAAAACGATCGTTAAAATTAGTAAGAGATTGAATCCGTGCATTTAAGAAATGTATTTACGAGGAAGTACGGATGAATTACATCTAGTTTAGTTAAATATAGAAAGACAATAAAACGCAAATACCGAATTAAACTGAAAGGATTATATATTAACTTCTTACATGGATAGAAATGACTGGATGTCATTTTAGTAGTATAGATGTACATTCAAAATAATTTTTTGTAAATATCTAGTATGAATTCGATAACAATTATTTTATCAGATGCCCTGAAAGTAACTTATCCGGTTTATTTCTTTTATAATCTTTTATTTGTTAATTTATAATTTTAAAAAATCAGACGCCAAATCATATTTTTTTAAACTTGCAGCACAGTGCTTAATTTTGTACATTTTGATTATTCTAATGACATAAAGCAATAATTCTGATGTCACTATAGTATCTTTTGGAAGGATTTAGGATAGTTATCAGTTGTGAAATCTAAAAAGAACATTAATTTATATTTAAAAAAAAAAAGCTGTAAAATAAAGTCGTATTTAAAAATTTCCATATGAAAGAAATTGACTATTATTTCAACATGCATTATATAACGACGAAATTCTTTTTTTTTTTTCCCCAATCATGACAAATTCATTTAAAAACTTAACATTCGAAGGACATAATTATTTTGATTATTATTATATCTATCAAAATAATAAGATATAATTTTGTAGAAGAAAAGCATCTTAAGTATTTTTTGCTCAGAACTATTATTCATTCTATAGTCGCAAAATACTTTTAAAAAGGATCATAAATAGACGAACAGAACCGCATTTTTGTTATTTTACGGCAAATCTAATGCTATAATTTAAAAAAAAAGCATATATATATATATATATATATATATATAAATATATATATATATAATATATATATAATATATATATATAATAATAATAATAATAATATATATATATATATATATATATATATAAAGCATATCTTGATACTGGCGAATAACCTAAATTTTTCTAATATTGTTTATTAAAATAATATTCAAAATTATTTTTTTTTTCCTTCTGTTCTGTTCATAAATTAATTATGGAAAGTCAAAAAATTCTTTTAGAGTTAAATTAATTAATAAACATTTTAGTTTCACGACACAAGAATGTGATTTTAACTAGTTATTCAGGTTTTCACCACCAGAAATTCCTTTCAAATTGAGAAATCATGTCTTGACCTTCAAAATTAAAACGTCAATTTATTATAAAATAAAGAATTCTTGAATACATAGAAACTACTACTTTTCAAAGGAAAACCGATACATTTCATGTACTAAATTCCAATCATTTTAAATGTAAAAATCCTTTAAGAGATTTTCAAGGACATATTTATACATTAATACTTCTTAAGAAATCAAACCTTTGTTTTAAAAAGCATTCTATATTTTGAATTATATGATTTTAAAACTTTTCTATAAAAGTAAGCTAATAATAGTCAAAATAAAGACTAAAAGTAAGCTAATAATCAAAATATTTTTTAAAGCAATAATCCTTAGTAAAAGCTAAATATTTTCATGCCATTAGAATTGCTGTTCGTCATGAACTTATAAAGATCTATTATCCCAGCAACTTTAGAAAATACATGCGTATATTAAAAGGAACCGGCTTTGAAAATTGGATTGAATTAAACCACTGTCAGAAAGCCATGTTTTATGTAAGCATAGTTATTTTTATTTTCTTTTTGTTTCAATAATTTTCAGTAATTGAAAGCCCGGACGATTCTGAAATGCTATGTAGACAGTAATAAAATTACAAGCATAGAAAAATAACAATTTTTACGGTTTTCTATTAAATTGTATGTTAAAATGAATAAATATGTCGGAGCTCTACTATGAGAAAAACTAAATAAATTTACACAGTAGTATTGCAGAAAACGCAGTGCAAAACAAAATAGGCTTTTTAAAAATATAAACTGTTGATTTTATATTTACGATTAAACAAGTTAACTTGAATAATTGAGTATGGCTTCTTTATATGCAAAAATCATAACGATTTAATTCTTGTTATATACAATATTATGAATTTTTTCTAAAACAAAATTTATTTGTATACTGTAAGAATAATTAATAGTAAATCATTATTGATTAATAAAAATAATAACAAATTCATTTAAAGAACGGTAACACAAAAATAATATAGAAATATAGGTTTAAATGCCTGTTCCAAATCATTTCAATTACTAGTTTATTGAAAAACAAAATATCAATTTTAAATAGTAACTTAAATTTCACTGCAACTGATAGTTTTATAGCATTTCTAAAATCAATTGTTTTCCGATGAGTTGTGAATTTAAATCGATTTTTATTGTTTATTTTGAAAAATAATTATCATTAAGAGCTTAATGATACGAGAGAAATTTAATAGCAGGTAAAACGTGTATTATTTTTAATTAAATATTTCACTTATTATTCTTATTTAAACTAGTTTAGGCAGAAAATTTTCAATGATATGATGGGTTATCGACGAATAAGCTTTTAGTAAGGAAGAAAATAATATAAAAATAAGATATTTGTATCTATTCACTCTAAAATACATACGGAATTGATAATAAAATACAGCGTATTGTAAATATTCTTACCGTCTTATTTGAAATAGTATTTCATTCAAAAAAATATATGGTAGTTTCCAATTTTAGATTAATAATTTAAGATTTTGAAAGTAACTCACTTTAAATATAAAAGTAATGGTAATACTCTATAGATATTTAATAGAATATTAGGAAGATTGAGGAAGATTTTTATGGACAAACAAGCTGTTCAATATATATTAATATATATATATATATTAAAAAAACTACCTCTCATTTTAAATAGATTCCGAAATTTAAATGTTATTTTTTTAAATTTAACCTTGCAATCTTTAAATCTAAATCTTTCACTTAAATTAAAGGAATTTAATTTTTTCAAAATGTGAGATTCAATGCAGAGTTATATGTTAAACTTTGAATTTAGAAAAATCTTGATTTATCTAAACTTCTGCTTTCATAATTAAGCTTGTTGATCTAGAGAAATACTGATTTGATATTGCGTTTCTTAATCAAGCTTTTATAGAAATATCTGAATTCGTGCGTTCATAATCAAGTCTCTTGATTTAGAGAGATATTTATTTATTGTTTTTAGTTCATCATTAAATTTTGGCTGGTTTATCCATGCCTATGTGTTCATAATAAATTCAACCAGGCCTTATGAGTTTATAATCAAATTTTTTGATTTTGCGAATACTTGCTTGTCTAAGCTTACACGTTCATAATCTTATGGATGGGGGAAAAAAGTTATTACGGTTTCTTTATAATTAAATTTTTACTGATTTATCCCATGCTTGTGTGTTCATAGTAAAGCTGATTTACTGTGCTGTTTTTGATTTCAACCAAGCCTATGAGTTTATAATCAATTTTTTAGTTTTTGCGAATACTTGCTTGTCTAAGCTTACACGTTAATATTCTTATGAATGGAAAAAAAAGTCATCACGATTTTCCAACATATCCACCTTCCCGTAAAAACTTACGAGGTTCATGACCTTTATGTTTACCCAGGTGGGAATAAGTTCACGCATAGGCAGCATAATTCTTTCTTTCTCTCCCCTTGCATAGGTAATGACCGAGTCCGCGAGGAGATAGGTCCTTTCGCTATCATAATAATATATAGCGCACGAGTCCCTTAACACCTCGACGCAAAAATAGGTCGAATTTAGCATTTTATGGGAGGGGTTCGGGTCTAACTCACAACTATTGGTCGACTGTATGGTAAAATGTCATAAAAGACGAAGAGTGTAAATAATTGGAAAATGTTTTTATAACCTTTTTTTTCTGTACTATATATCCACAGTCGTGAGTTTAAATACGTGAGTTGGTATCTGGGTGTGCGAAAAAAACGTCACTGTTTTATGGGTGTTTAATTGTCTTTCCCTGAAGTAAGGTGAGATTTTGGATTGAAATGTGCTGTAATGTTTCATGTGTTAATCATATGCGTTCGCGTTACCATTTTTTTTCTATGGAAAAGTGAATTTTTTTTTTATCTTTTTATGCTAGAAAGTTTTTTATTTTTTGGTGGAATCACGAATTTGCTATAAATAATGCCAGGAAATGCTTGGAGTGGATTTAACTGAAGTAAATCGTTGCAATTTATCCGTGAAAGGACAATTGTTGAGGATTTTAATCCTGTTCTTAAATCTAAGCACCATGACTCAAATGACATGAATCTTTTTATCTATTTATTTATTTATTTTTTTCTACTTACTTCCTGGACGTTTGGAGACAGGCAGAGAACAAAAGAATTCACACATTAAAATCACATACATAAATTATTTTGGTTTTGCTCACAGCACAAGTTAGAGAAAAAAGGATTGAAAAAATAAAAATAAATAAATAAATAAACGAAAAAGAGCTAGCAATCACAACGTTTTGGGTCGTTGAACTTAACCCAGATACATACATCGAAATTATATATCTTGCTCAAAGGGCATTTATATTTTGGAAAAATCTTGCTAAAACATTAACTGTTTTTATGAATAAGGATTTTAGAAGCATTCAAAATATATAGGAATTGAGATACAAATTAGAAGCACGTGAAAACTGAGCAGAAATTGATTTCAAATTTTTGTAGAATTCATACAAAATTCACCATTATTTTACTTATGAAACACGCTTAAATTTAATTCAGATTTTTATAGCTGAATATTACAATGTTGTCATAAAGCAGAAAAATTGTGTTGAAAATTTGCATTATTTTATCTATGAAATCAAATATTTTGAAGCTGATAAAAAACAGATTTTATTAATATGCAAAATATGTTATTGGCAGTATTTTAAAACAGCACATGGAATAAAGTGGTATGAAACTGGTTTTCTACCAGTACAAATTTTTTTTCTACTGGTTATCTCTTTTACTGGTAAATTCTATCATTAAAGCTATCTCATATAGCTTTAAAATTTATAGGAACTGAAATATATGTAAACATGAAGAGTGCATTTTTGATTACCTTTATTGATATTTTGTTCAAAACTCATTTCAACATGGCGTCCTAATCTTTCTTAATTAAAATACTGAAATTTTTATCTATTCATTTTATTAAAATTTAGAAGTTATAATTATATAAAAATGTATAAAAAAATAAGAAAGTTATTATTTTACTGAAATACATAGAATATTTTCGATCTCTCTTTCACTTATCTTAAATATTTCATATATTAATCATTAAAACGTGTGAATGATCAAAAACTTATATTCAATGATTAAAAACAATTCAGAAAAAAAAAATAACAAATAAATAAAAGATTATACTGTAATGGCATTTTTGTTTATTTATCACGACGTATCAAGTTAATAAATAATGTACTATAATTTTATATTATTTATAAACTTTATTCTTCTACAACTATTGTTAGAATTGCTATATTTTATACATGGTCGAGACCAAAGCCAAAAGTTTTTAGTCCTTCCTATATTATTAGTACATTATGAATGAATATCATAAATAAAAGAAATTTTAACACTAAAATATTATTATACAGGGTGAATCATTTAAATCACTATCATGCTATTTACTTAAAAATCTAATAAATCTTAACAGAAATATGCCCAGAATTTTACAGAATCATTTTTTAAAATAAATATTTAATTCGTCACCTATTTTAAGTACAATTGAACACGCATCTTGTGCTATTTTCTGTAGACAATGTGGTGTAACATTGAATTTCATGCTTTGTTTTTTTGCGCAAATCATGCAATGATTTTTGTAAAACTGTTTTTCATCAAGAACTGCACATTTTTGTTGTCATAGATTTAAGCAATTGTAAAAATAAGTAATGTGGTACTGGTCCTATGTATTATTAATAATTTTTTTTTTTATTTAAAAAAAAAATGATTTAAAATTGGAAAAAAAAATCTTTTTAAGTGGTGGTGGTAAATCTTAATGTGGTAATCTTAAGTAATGTAATCTTAAGTAATAATGTGGCTTAATGTGCTTTGCTCGTGGAAACAATTCGATGACGTAATTCTTTCGGTGCATTTTGAAACAAGTTCATTCCAGGACAATGTTTGGATGAGTATCTGTCTGCTAACTAAACATGAAATTTCCACATTTTCTGTTTCGAAATGATTCCTTTCATAGAAATAATCCATTGAAATGATGAAATTAAGAAAAACGTTGTTCATTAAAATACCGAATGAAAGATGTGTGCATGCAATTGCAGAGGCACCTGTAGCGATTTCCTTTCACAAATATGGGTGAACGAACTGTTACGAGACGACTGTTGATTCATGATGACCGCAGTCATTTTTATGTAATGCCAGCCTCTTTAATTATCTCAAGGTAAATTAGGATTGAGGTTCATTTTTGTATTCGTAACCAGATTGAATTGCGTAATGGAAATGTCACATGAAAAAAAATGAGAACTTAAACGCCATCTGTTAACTATTTGATAAATTCTTTTTTTTTCTTTTTTTGCAAAGATGTACTTTTCACAAATACAATTTGAAAAGTTTATTTAAAAAAAAAAAGTTTTGATTTACACCAAAATGAATTTTCTTAACAAATAGCGAAAACACTATTTAAAAAATATTACGAATTTTTATATAATATATATGTTTATAAAATGAGATTGTATTATTCCATAAGAAATATGGGAAAGAAATTTTACCTATTGGTTAAATTACTAATGAAATATTAAAAAAAAGGTAAATGAAAGTATTAATTTTATTTTCTTCTACAATGTAATATAAGAAAAGGCAAAGTAATATCTAAACATAGCGATTTGTAATTTGTTAGTTTAAATCTAACATAAAATTTAAAATATTTTATTCTTTAAAGTTATGCGCATATAACAACTGGAATAATCAAAAAAAGAAATGTTGCCAAATTAGATCAACATGATGAATAGATATTATCTATCTAGAAATGTTAATTAATACTCATTTTTTATTTAAAAAATTAAGATTTCTTTCATGTTATACAAATAACAGGTAAATATTAAGTTTGATTAAGATATATTTATCATAAAATTACTACCACTTTTTAAAATATTTGTTACATAAGAATTTTTATTTTGTAGTTTTTGTGGTATATTTGCAATGACACAAATTTATTAAAAAAAGGTAGGTTTCTATATTTTATTTTATAAAGCATAACTTTATGAATTTTCGAAATAATTGTTGATTCTTTATTTTTAATATGCTTTTGTTAACTTTAATAACTTTCTCAATTTCGTTTAAATAAAATAGTCTTTTACTTTTACCAGCAAATAATAAATATCTTAAATTTCCGATATTTTTCCTTTTAATTTCCTGAGTACGCATTAATGTACACAGAATAACTGTTGATATTGTTTACAATAACAGCAAAAAGTATTGTAATTAATATTATTACTATATATATTAAATAATATTTATATAATAATGTTGTTATTGTATTATTTGGCTATGATTTTGATTTAATCTTTACTTAAATTATTTTATACCGCCTTTTGTTAACTTTATTAAATTTCTCTTCGTTTAAATAAAATAGCCTTTTACTTTTTACCAGCAAATAATAAGTAGCTTATATTTCCCGAAATTTTTCCTTTTAATTTCCTCAATACACATTAATGTACACAATATAACAGTTGATATTGTTTCCAATAATAGCAAAAAAATATTGTATAATATTGTTATTCTATTATTTGACTACGATTTTGATTTAATCTTTACTAAATTATTTTATACCAACATTTTGGTAATTAAGTACATATTAAATTATTTTATACCATCATATTGGTAATTAAGTACATCTTAAATTATTTTATGCTAGCATTTTAGTAATTAAGTACATCTTAAATTATTTTATACCATCATTTTGGTAATTAAATTATTTTATACCAACATTTTAGTAATTAAGTACATTTTATAATTTGAATTATAGAATCATTATATATTCTAAAATTAAAATAACTATATTTTTTATTCAATTTGATTTAATCGATCTAGTAGAAATCTATGTTTTTATGTTTATGTTTTTTATGTTTCTCCTGAGCATAACGTTTTTAAAAACTTAATTCTACAATACCGAAATCCAACATCTGATGCCATTATTATATATACATATAGTAACGCGATCCAATTTATCTTATTTTGAATGAATAAAAAACAAACCAAAACAAAACAAAATAATGCAATTTGAGGCACAGAAATCTTAATTATAAGTCATCTAGTATCGAAAACCCAATCTTCTGATGTTCTCCCAACAATCCGAGTGCATTATTTAGTGTTCCACAAGTGACTTCATTAAGCCTGAGGAGAAAGCAGTGGTCACTGGGAAGCATCGCGCAATACGACGCCCGCAAAAATTGAAAAGAATCCCTTTTTGAAGATTTATTTTCCCTTCATTTATTTTAAAATATAATTAAAAATCGCGGCCACGCCGAGAATGAATGCAAAGATAATTAAAATAAATTGATTCCGGAAAGCAAGAGTTGTTGTAAAGGAATTGGAAAATATCTTCCCCCTTCTCGTTTGGGAAAGAAAGCGAGTGTCTGCAAAGATTTGGTTTGGTAGTAAAATGAATAAATTTAATTATGTCAAGAAACATATATCATTATCGACAGCCTGATGTCGTTCATGATATGTTTGCTATATTTCGGTTGTTATTGTATGGAATCATTAATTATTCTCTTTCTCTGTCTTTAATTACATGCATTGACTAGAAGCTATATATATTAAAAACTTTTATATTAAATCCATTTAAAAATACAGACAAAATTGTGGAATATTTTTTACTGTCAGCCTATAAATCCACAAAATTTAATGACAACTTTGCAATGGCTCCACTTCGAGGAATCAGCATTGATGTAATCGTAAATCATTATATTAAATCCATGTAAAAATACAGACAAAATGTTGGAAGTTTTTTCCTCCGATGCTTCTGGTGTTGGCCTATAAATCCACAAAATTTAATGACAACTTTGCAATGGCTAGTCTATGAGGAATCAGCATTGATGTAAATCATTATATTAAATCCATGTAAAAATACAGACAAAATGTTGGAAGTTTTTTCCTCCGATGCTTCTGGTGTTGGCCTATAAATCCACAAAATTTAATGACAACTTTGCAATGGCTATCAGCATTGATGTAAATCATTATATTAAATCCATGTAAAAATACAGACAAAATGGCGGAAGGTTTTTTTTTTCGATGCTTCTAAGTGTTGGTCTATAAATCTATGAAGATTAATGACAACTTTGCAATGGGACCTCTACTTCGAGGAATTAACATTGATGTAAATCATTATATTAAATTCATGTAAAAACATAGACAAAATGGAAGATTTTTTTTTCGTGCTTCTAGTGTTGACCTATAAATGCACAACATTTAAAGACAACTTTGCAATGACTCCACTTCGAGGAATCAGCATTGATGTAAATCACTGTATTAATTCCATGTAAAAATGCATACAGAATGGTAGAAGATTTTTTTTTCGATGCTTCTAAATGTTGGCCTATAAATCTACGAAGATAAATGACAACTTTGCAATAGGACTTCCACTTCAAGGAATCACAACATTACAGTAAATTCATTATATTAAACCCATGTAAAAATGCAGAAAAATGTTGGAAGATTTTTTTGCGATGCTTTTAAGTGTTGGCCTATAACTCCACGAAGTTTAATGACAACTTTGCAATGGGACCTCCACTTTGAGGAATCAGCATTGATGCCTGTTGACACGGCAATTTGAATCATCCTCGTAGATTTTCTGATCTACTGATTTAGTATCTACGACGTAAACATGGGAGATTTTAGTTCAATTCGCTAACTAGGCTTCGAGCTGAGTTCCGAAACTCAGGGCAGCCCACTCTAGCCAAAAAAAGGTAGGACATAAAGTTATTTAAAAATATTATATCAGGTATGTAAGTTTAATATAACTATATTATAGTATGTAGTTTTTTTTAAGTAATAAAGAGGTAAATTTCACTGAAATGTTTAAAAACTTTTTTAAAAAATGATTTAGAAATTGAATATGTAATAATGTAAAAAATGATTTAGAAAAATATGTAATTAATGTGAGCCATATTTATTAATATTTTGTATTAAATATTATAGTACATTCCTCAATCATCCTCAATCATTTTTTTTCCAGATTTGTTTATACAAAGTCGAACAACATCCAAATTAAAACATTTGCTTTTATAAATAATAATTTTTAATTACTCACTTTCATTTAACGTAAAGCAAAGACTAAATAAAAATTTTTACTCAATTACATTTGGTAATTTCATTTATAAAAATAATAAAACTTTTATTAGTTACTTCTGAATGCATGAAATATTTATATAAAATTATGGGTTTTTTTTAAAAAAAAAGAAACTTATTTTTTTCTTTTCGAACTGTGAAAAAGTTAAACAAAATAAATGTCACTGAAATTCAACTTAATTTGCTGAAAAATAGTTTGGCTTTAACTGACATTAAAAGAAATTAACATTTAAAATCCTTGAAATTTTAATGTATTATATCAATTTAAAGGGCCTAATTGTCGAGTAACTGGCGCTCGGTGCCACAGGTTTCAATTTCGAGTCCCGACGGTGCCATGGCTACTTGTAGTGGTTCGGAAACCACTTTAAGCCAAGTCCTGGTCTAAAATGACCGTTGGGCATAGGACTGACAACTCTACCCGTAAAAAGATAACATCTGTGTCGCAATCTGCCAGTAGGTAGACATCCTTGGCCCGCCATGGGGCTGTTGCACCACTGGTGATGATTTTAAAAATGATATCATTTTAAAATTAATATAATGTGACTTTAATTTGCTGAGTGGATATGTGATTTTAATTTCTTGATGGGCGAGTGGCTTGCCCTCGGTACTACAGGTTTCGGGTTCGAACCTCGGCGGTGCCATGGATGGTTGCAGTGGTTCCGAATCCACTTTAAGCCGTAGATCCCGGTCTCATATGACCGTAGAGCGTCACAGAGCCCAATCAGACTTCTTCTCACCCACATCATTCCCAAACTGTAAAGGGGCAACTCAGCTCTAGGCACAGTGATGTGGTGTGATGTAGTAGTAGTGATCGAATTAAATATATATATATATATATATATATATATATATATATATAAAATAGATTTTATGCTAATAAAATACATAAATAATAGTAATAAAAATTCTTTTAAAATGAAATATACGTATGTATCATAAAATGTACGATACTTTCAGAAATTGATTTCTCTTGTACAGTAACGCATAAGAAGCCCAGACGCCGTGTTTTAAAATGAAAAAACGATCCTTCACAAAAAAGAAAAAAAGGGAGGCTTTAAAACAAAGCCCCCTTTCTGTGCAACTCGGGCCAAGAACAGAGAAGGCCTTATTTATTGCGAAGGAATGCGATCGGACAATCCATTCCGGGGCCCAGTACTAAACTGCGACTGCTTTTCAAGAGGCGATCTGCAGTTAATTAACTGGAAGCTATCTGTAAGGAGCGAAAACGACACCCTCAGGGCTAATTTCGAAGGAAGGGAGCGACATTCATCAAGTATTCTATTTGTTTCGGCATCGAGGCATAGAAAAAGGGACGGATTAAATTGCACGGCGTTTGCTAAATGAATTTCTTGTGTCCTGCTCTCCTTGTAAATGAATTGGAAATTGTCAAAAGACAGAATTTTAATCGCCTTGTTTTGGCAGCATGGTATAAAGAAGAAGGCTTATAACTTCGATATAATTGGATTTTTTTTTCTTCCCACTCGATCAATATACAGAAGAAACTTGATTATTGATTGATTTGTATTCAGTTTTTTAATAACTATTATTTTTTTATGTTTACTAATACTGGCCAACAGTGTAGATTTTTTTATAATTGGTTATTTTACAATTAGATACTAAATGTTTATTGAAAATTTTTACTTTGTTTTCTACGAATCTTTGAAATAGAAACAAATTTTGATTCTTTATTATATTTTCCATTTTTGAGAATTTAATCAATAATTTTTCATTGAGTATTATTTTTTTATTAATTAAAATCATAATGATAATTAAAGTACTTTTACTCAAACAAAGGATTATTATTTTAGAAATTTTAAAGAATATTTTATAATGTGTTTATTTTTCTAATGGTATGGATAAAAAAAAAGTCTTCAACTTTATATGTGCTGAGTTTAAATTAACATATCTATTATAACTCAGAATTAC
Organism: Caerostris darwini; assembly: GCA_021605075.1. Classification (NCBI taxonomy): domain Eukaryota; kingdom Metazoa; phylum Arthropoda; class Arachnida; order Araneae; family Araneidae; genus Caerostris; species Caerostris darwini. The sequence continues at coordinate 175,178 of BPLQ01003864.1, read as the reverse complement.
ATAGTAAATTAAACGTTTTTTACTTATTAAGCAACAAAATAAGTATTAGTCTAAATGCAATTCAATTTTTAAGGGCTTGATTTATTATAACATTGAACATAAATATATTTTATCTTACGTTTAATTTTAAAATTAAGATCAGCCTTCTGGAGTAAAAAAAGATTGAACATACTCTCTGATGATGTTCTGTATATTAAATTTGGATGCATTAAGATAAGGAATTCTGGATTACAGTTATCTTCTATCATAATTGTATTTATAATTTCATTTTATATTTAGATGAAGATGTCAGCACTGTTCTATTATCATAGGAGAATTATATTACATTATTGTGTAAAATGGATTTCAGGATTGTGATGATCTTATAGAATGTAAATATCAAGGTGAGAATATTTATTGATGTATAATTTGTGTAAATTTAGAAATAAAAAATTCTTTTTTATGAAATTTTGTATTTTCTATTTTTTAATAAGCACAAACTAACCATACTACGATGCACAAAATTCTTTTAATGTAAAATGTTTCACAATTTTTAATTTTTAAAAAGCACTTTTCTACTAAAAGCATACTTATTCTGGAAATCATTTTTCTTTTGTTTTTATTTATACATCGATTTATTTCAAAGTAATATAAATAATCTAAGTATTTTAATCGATTTTAATATATTTTTATAAAGATTTAAAACGTTAAAAAATGATAAAAACAGTTTGAGAGTAGCATTTATAGTGTCGATTTCAGTGATTAAAATTTGAAAGAAATACAATTTTCACAATACTAGATCGCTTGAAATCCATATTTAATACTTTTCACGCACTTAACAAGCAAGAAAATGGGTAATTTATCATATAATATATTAATATTAACTAAATTTTTATTAGAAAACATTAAAAAAAATCAATTAAATCGGCAATAACCAATTGCTAGCAAGTGTTCGGTCTGCGATTTGATATGCTCTGGTCATCGCAAAACGCAAAAATCTTAATTTCATAGCTATAGTTTCATTTTTTTACCGCATATATAAAACATAAGATATTATTAGAAGGGAAAAGAAAAAAGCTCTGGAGATTGGAGTGTTAAAAAGAAATGAAATTGATTAGTAAACATTTTATTATGTCTTAACATTGTTGGTGCAAATTAAAATTTCAATATATAAGTCTAAATACATTTTTTTATAGCTAGGGCGGACTCAGTTTTTAGGGATTTATTTTATTATAAAATTGAACATAAAGTATAGTTTATTTATAGTTGTTTAATTTCAAGATTCCTAGATTAGACTTCAGGGAAAAAAATAGATTGAATTTACTCTCTGACGACTGTAAATTAAATTTAGATGCATTAAAGATAATTGAATTCTGGATTACGATTATCTTCTATCATTTTTTGATATAATAAATTTTATGGAATTGATTTAAATCCATTTAACACCGTTACAGAACATGCATAATTCACAGAAAACAAAGTGTTTCAAAACTTAGAAGATGATTTACTATACAACAATTAGAAATACAAGATTGAGTATAGATTTAAAAATTTATGAATGAATTATTAACTTCGTGAAATACAGCTGCATTGTGTGCTTTTGCATACTGTTATAAGACGTAATAAGAAACTATGCAAGCAAATGGAATGTAAAATATTCCCTTTCAACAAAATATTCAACCAATTTTAATGAATTTCGGCAAAACTAATAAAACAATAAAAATAATGTCACTTTTGAAAATTATTTTAAATATTCTCCAGATAGTGTGAGTTTTAGTTAAACATTCATATACAGTAAACATATTTCTAAATTTAAGTTTGTGGAAAACAATCACTGAGAAAAATAATAATGCCTTACCTCTTCAGTGAGTTCGCTGGGGTGTTCATAGTGATATAACTTCCGCAATACATTGAATTGCTCCTCATTGAAGATAGAGTAAAAAGGGTTTCTAGTTGAGAAAAAGTCCAGATCAATATCTAGAACATAAGGACAAGTGTCCATCTTTTTTTTCATGTCTGCAGTAAGATCGCTACGCATCCTTGTTGGGCCTGTTTCTGCAAATGAAAAAAAAAATCATGTAGGAACAGTGGTTCTCAAAAATGTGGGACGCGATGTATTTCTAAAAAGTACAATTTAAGATTAACAAAAAATGATAAAGTGAATCAATATTTTATGATAAATTCCAAACCATTCGTTCAACTGACGACCAATCATATTTTATTCTTCGTTTGTTTTTGAAGGAAAGATTGAATACTTGATTGTCACTTTGTTCAATACCGACAATGGTGGATTGAAAATAATAAATCTGACTAATTTTATAACTTAATATTTTAAATACTGGTGAATATTCACTAATAGTTACAATAACATTTACTTTAATAACGAAGATTCATCTGAGGAATAATAATAGCACGTTCTTTTATTAGGAGGATGAGGATACAAATATATATACAAAAACGGTGTGCCATTGAGTTATAATTTCTTTTAAATTATAGTAGTCTATTGTAAGAAAAAAATTAAGGTATATTATATATATAGGCAAATATGTAGAAGGAAAATCAGCAGTTAAAATATGCTTCTAAATAAAATAAATTATCTTTTTTTATTAAAGAAACTTTTATTTATTATAATTTAAAAAAGAAGAACAATCACATTAAAAATTGTTTTCTTTAATTTTTCCTTGAAAATCAGGATTTAGAAATATAGGCAAAAAACATTTTGCATTCAATAATTTTACTTGTATGTTAATTAATATTAATAATAAAATAATAATCTAGATATCAGATAATTAGTTATGAATATTTTATTGTGAAGTTTATATAAAGATAATAATTGAAGAAAGATTATAATTTCGGAACGACAATTAAAAGATACATGTAAGTGATTTGAAAAAAAGAAAAATAAGTTATTTTGTTCTTTTGGCAATGGAGGACATTGATTCCCTAAAAGTAAGGAAGAATCAGGAAAATTGCGATTGTAAAATTTACATCAGCCAAATTTGACAAAAACATTAATCAAACAGTGCTTCATAAACGAGCACAGAAGAAAATCCTATGGACTTATTTTCTGTGCAGATAAATAAAATAATACTGCTATGACAAAATAAATACACAAAATGGAAATATAAAAAAAAAATAATAATAATAATATACGATCAGCTTCATTTTGAAGTATGATCATCTCTAACAACTATACAGGTACAGCAATGATGATGTTTATTAACTCAGTTTGCAGCAATACACATTTCTGTGTCAAGACAATACGAAAACCTTGAATGGCTCCAGGGCATAATAATAATAAATCTATCTAGAGAATCCCAAACATGCTCAATCGTGTTCCAAGAATGTGTGGGTCAACCTATACACACAATACTTTTCTCTTGAAGATGATTCTCTATCAATGGAGTTATGTCGTCTAGCATTATAGTCTTGTAGAATGAAGAAGTCAAATGAATCATGAATATAGTCTCAAAATAGACAGCAGTAATGGTGCCTCTTGGGGAGATGGTCAGCGAGGCCATCCAAAAAGATACTTGGCCACACACATACATTGGACCTATCAATTAATCTGTTATGGATAAATTTGACTGAGATAATAGATTCCCGTACCTGCCAAACTAACAATTTTCTTTAATCACTTTGGAAACAAAATCTAATCATCAGTAAAGACTAAAGATCTCAATTGGCAATTGGCATGGGTAGGTGCACAATTAATTCTTTCATTTTATTGGAGGGGTGATGGACATTGGGATAATCCTGCTTCGTTAAGCCTTTTTCTTCAAAATCTTCCAGTGGCAGATACAAAAAAAGATCTTAGATGGATTGATGTAGGAGTTTAGTATCTCCTTAAAGTTAGTAATTATCTACGACACTTGCAGCACTCCTCAGTAACTGTCCACAATCTATGAATTACAGAAATGCTCGCATTAAGCCACCTTGATAAATAATATTGACCCTGACCGTTTCTATGCGGCTAATGGCTCGCCATCTTAATTCTTCAGATAAATGATATCAAATAATTCCTGTGTGAAGCATGGATGGCTATCTCGAAATTTCAATACATAGTTTCTATTTACAGAAACTGCACATGCTTTTAAACCCTGTTTTCGGCCACTTATGGAACACCCGTTAACCTACAGCAGTTCCTTTAATTTGCATATCATATTTTAATGCTGGGTTGATGTTCTATGGCATAAGGGCTAGTTTTGGCCAAGCTGCTCCAAAACATATTTTAATGCAGCATTCCTTTTTAATTAAACTGCGTACATTTGACAATTTAAGTATTTTTGTTCATGCATTCGCACCTCTTCTGATATTTCTTTAATTTTTGAAAACAACATATTAGAATATAAAAGGCAAATAAGTTCAATATATTTTAGAATCTTACGAAAATCTATAAAAACGTATCATTTCTTAAAATATAAATATTATTTGTTAATAATGATTAATTAAGAATGAAGTTTTTTCTAATCATATAACTTGTAGAATATTTAAACGAAATTTGCATGATTGGAGATTTAGTACGATCTTCCTTTCAAATTTCAATATGCAGAAATCAAGAGAAAACATTTATAAATTTTTCGCACCACATGAAAAGTAGAAATAATGCGTTGAAATCTTCAAATCCTAACACCATTATGTCAGACATAAATATTTTCGATCATATTTATTAATATTAACATCAGGGGGCCTGATGGACGAGTGGCTAGCGCTCTGGCGCTCGGTACTGCATATTTCGGGTTCGAGTCCCGGAGGTGCCATGGACGTTTGCAGTGGTTCGGAATCCATTTTAAACCATAGGTCCCTGTCTAATAGGATCGTAGAGCGTTGTTGAGGTAGTATTACTCGCGTTCGTAGCACATCTTCAAGCTACACGTGCCCCCGGGTAGTGCTAAATGAGTAACAGCGGTGCAGCCTTTGCGTATGGCATAAAGATTAACTGTCTCTGTATTGCAGCTGCATTAGAACAATATATTTATTAACATACATTTATATTTAAACCGAATCACTGATAGGTTATAGTCACTATGTAAATAATATAAATTATGAATAGAGGATATAAAGGTGTAAATTCAGTTCAGTTTTCTCATTGTCTATATTATTATTTCAATTCAATAATAAGTTTAGCTTCAAAGCACTGGCTACGTGATATTTTCTAGATTCTTGTGTTTGCCAATGTCTTGTTGTTTCTTATGTCATACAAGGTCCTTTTTCTGACTGAGGTCTTATTCATAGGGAAAATATCATTACAGATGCACTAACTATAGGTGAAAAACTTATGTTTTCACTAATTAACTCAATACAATATTCCGTTTCGCACTTTTAATTTAAATTTTTTTCATTTAGCTGAAAATTTATTTATGATACACGAAATAAACTTCAGATTATTTTTTTCTGTTAAATAAGAAAAAAATTTTATGTTTCTAATTTACATTATTATTTAATGAAATGAAATCTTACTTGTTTTAAATTTATTAATACAAAACCTCAGACCTTAAAAGATATTTTCTTGCTTCACTGGAAATTAATTACAGAAAGTACATTTTTAAAGATTCTGAAGTCTAGAAATCAATAAAAAATAAATTTGATCCCAATCATGAAACATGGTAAACTAATTTTATTCAAAAGAACCTACTAGAACATTAATTTTTCAAATAAATAGTAAAGATTTGAGCAACCTTGTATATTATATCCGAAGAACAATAAATGACGATGGTTGCCTCCGGATTTACCATTGTACGGTAGGTGTTGGAAAAAAAACTTATACATAATAAAAAGTCCTACCTGTGGAAGGGGTGACCTGCGAGTCCCCTTCGGCCTCAGAGCTTTCTAGAGGCGACCCTAAGGTGCACACCTGAAGTTCCACATCACGGGCCCCTTGGAGGTCTCCTTCGGGGCACCAGGAAAGTTCACTCACGAAGTAGGATTGAGTGCAACTCAACCTGAAAACATATTTTTTAAAGTTGATTGTCACAAAATTTTAACACTTAAAATCTCAATTTCATTAAAAGAAAATTCCAAAATAAGATAAAGAAATTAATAGTTTTTCAATATATATATTGTAAATCTATTATTTTAATATTTATTAATTATGTATTTAAAATTCTATTTAAAAAAATTAAAATTAAAATTAATAAATTTAAAATTCTATTTAGTGTAAAAAAGTATAACAAATCATTAAATTAAATTTAATAGATCATTATATAACAAATCATTAATAATCAAGAATGATAAGAATTTACCTCTTTAAATAAACAAGAAATAATAAAATATATGATATAATTCTCAAATTCTTTTTAATATGTAATCATTTTCTTTGTTTTAAGATACACTTTTATCTTTATCATACTTTGATTCGAAATCTTCCCTATTATTTGAAATAACTATTAGAAATAGATTGGAAATCCTTATTAAGCCTTTGACCGTGAAATAAAGCTGGTATTATCATTATTCATTAATTAAATTTAAAATTTAATTAATTATTAATACATCGAGGCAAATAAAAAGTATAGAAGAAAGATTAATTATAATTCAGTTCAAAATCCTATAAAATCAAAATTTTAGCAAATGCAACTTTATGCAATTTACATTAGTTCCTTAGTTTGTAATGACTAAACATGTTTGGTAATGTTGGATAAGAAATACTTATTTTTTAATTGCTATATAAATTTATAATATACTCGAAATACCATATGAACGTTCTTTACAATTCTGAAATTTGTAATTACACAAAGTTTTCTATCAATGCTTAAATTGAATAATAAAAGAGGCAAGTATTTTATAAATAAATAAATAATTATACGGCAATGTTGAGTTTTATATGTGAAATATCTTTTTATGTAGGCAAGGCATATAGAATATAGCTTATTTGTCCTTCTTTTGTTTGAAACTTGGTAAGCCAAGCCGATCCTAAAATTGTGTTAAATAATATTTAAATCGGGAGTGGATAAATCTACAAACTAGAAAAGACTAAGAGGACTCTTGCAGTTTACATCTTTGTTGGTGTTCGTTCTGAGACAAATTCGACATGTGTTCTAAATCGTATGTGAAAACTTTTGTGAGATTTATTTAGGCTTAAAAATATTCCATTTTATTTTTTTTAAATAAAAAAATATATATTACATATAGATATATATTATATAGAATCTATAGAAAGTCTTTTCGTGTTGAATTCTTTTTAAAAATAGAATTCATATTCTAAACAGACGATTTTATTTAATATCGTAATTTGTATTTGAGAAAATATTTCTCAGTTACAATCGAAAAATAATCTAAGTAGACAAATTCGACACGAGTTCTAAATCGTATGTAAAAGCTTTTGTGAGATTTATTTAGGCTTAAAAATATTCTATTTTAATTTTTTTCAAAATAAAAAGAAATATATTATAAAAAATATTATATTAAATGAAATCTATCGAAATTCTTTTCGTGCTGAAATCTTTTTGAACATTCGATTCATATTCTAAACAAACGATTTTTGAATATGGAAACTTCTAAGAGAGACGATTTAGAAAATTTAAAAGCGGACGAATTCAACACGAGTTTAAATCACATGTGAAATTTTTAGGAGATTTATTTAGGCTTAAAAATATTCTATTTTAATTTTTTTCAAAATAAAAAAATATATATATATATATATAAAATAATATTATATTAAATGGAATCTATCGAAATTCTTTTCGTGCTGAAATCTTTTAAACGTTAGATTTATATTTTCAACAGACGATTTTATTTAATATGGTAAACTGTATTTGAGAGAATAATATTTCTCAATTAGAATCATAAACTAATCTAAAGCTGACAAATTCGAAACGAGTCTAAATCGTTTGTGAAAACTTTTGTGAGATTTATTTAGGTTTAAAAATAATCTATTTTATTTTTTTTTCAAAATGAAAAAAAACTATATTATAAATGGAATCCATCGAAATTCTTTTCGTGCTAAAATCTTTTTTAAACATTCGATTCAATATTCTAAACAGACGATTTTATTTAATATCGTAAACTGTATTTGAGAAAATATTTCTTAATTACAATCAAAAACTAATCTAAAGCAAATGAATTTGATATGAGTTTAAATCACATGTGAAACTTTTATGAAATTTATTTAGGCTTTAAAATATTCTATTTTATTTTTTTTTTTTTAAATGAAAAAAACTATACCACAAATGGAATCTATCGAAAAAACTTATTTTCTTTAGCTTAAAATCTTTTTCTAAACATTTTTTCAATATTCTAAACAGACGATTTAGAAATGGAATATTGAATTCTTTTCTAAAATCTTTTTAGACATTTTCAATATTCTAAACAGACGAATTCAACACGAGTTTAAATCACATGTGAAAACTTTTATGAGATTTATGTAGGCTTAAAAATATTCTATTTTAATTTTTTTCAAAAAAAAATAAATATATAATTACATATAATATTATATTAAATGGACCCTATTATTCTTTTCGTGTTGAAATCTTTTCAAACATTTAATTACTTCTTTTTTTTATTTCCTTTGAATTAAAACGAGAATCACATATACACAAAAACATTTGCGAGGCACTGTGTTTATTTCACTTACGGAATTCGAAACGATATTTATACAAACCTGTTCATTCTAATTAAAATGCTAAAAAATTAAAAAATTAAAGAAACGAAAATACTAACGCGATTTTGAGAAAAAGCTCGCTGAACAACATCAACAGCAAGCGAGGACACAGAGAGACGTAGAATAATTTTAAATTATTTAAAAACATATCCATCACGGTGTCAAACGTGAACCTTGAAATGCCTTAAGGGCGTAGTTTGTTCAGAAATCCGGAAACTGACAATCTAATAGCTTTACTCACCTTGACTCGAAATAAATGACGGAATTCAACAAATAATTTTGCGTGAATAAATAATCGGAAGAAAGGATGTTTGCAATTAAAACAAGTCAACATTTGCTGTACTTGTGGTGTTTGTTTATCTTGGCGTTTGGTTCCTTAACATCACACGTGAAACTTTAGGGGATGTTTTTCAAATAATTACGCAAAAAATTCATAAAATATATGGCAGTTAAGTGTCTAATATATATAAAAAAACATAATTATTTGTGTTTCAATTCGCTATTTTTTAAATAAAAATATTCAGCAATAATATTAAATTATAAATAATGTATTTTTTACACTTAATTTAATCAACAACAATAATTAACAAGTAATCATTAAAAATTTAATAATTAACAAGAATGCTACCATCCATTTTACAACTCAGATATTAAAATAGTTAACAAGAAAAATAACAATAACTATACAGATAAACACAAATTGTTGACAATTTGGTTTGGTTTGTCGCTCTACTGTCCTTTTTGCACACTTTAGGCAAATTAGACTGTGGCCTGCAGTTTAATGTGAATTCCAAATCACTAACAAACATCACAAACACCACTAACAAATACATCAACAAATTGTTGACAAATATTTCTTTCAAACTATTTCATATGTTTTTACCAATTTGTTTAATTTTAACTCCTTTAGTTTTACAAGTAATCCGGTCTAGAACAATTATAAGTAAGATTTACCAAAACAAATTTTTAAGATAAACCTTAAGGATTTTAAATGATACTCGTATTTTTGTTAAAAAACTAGATCAACTCTGATGATTTTATCGCTGTCAACAAAATGTTGAGTAGCACGTCATATCTTCAGGTGAAGAAAAACATGGATATCGTTAGGTATAAGGTTAGGGCTGTAAAGGCGGTTATTCGATCAGAAATTACAGTTATATATATTACATAATCGATATATATATATATATATTACAGTTCGATCAGAAATATTAAATCGTCTGGACAGCTGTATTATATCCATACTTTCACCTTCTTGCTACTGCAGGTCCATAAATTACACACAATTATCTGATTATGTATGGTCTTCAACCCGAAGAAAGATATATATATACATACTTTCATACGTATATTTTATTCTTGGATTATTTGAGAGCAATTAGTGTAGGATTTATTTTTGTTTTAACATCTTAGGCAATTTTATGTGAGGTCATTCCCCCTCTAAAATGGCAGATATGTAGCAACTTCAAGTTTGGAATGCACACTCTCTGACAGCTTGTCTTTGAAAAATTCACACCTTTTCCACCAATTATAACGAAAAGACTTTGCGACATACAGATGTATCACGTTTTTCTCGGCACAGAAACGTGAGTTTTCATTTCGTCCTGGTTTGTTAGGTTTCGAAGCGAGGTACTCCAATTCAGAAAGCTAACGCGCTATCTAGTAGTAATAATTACTTCAGAATTTTAGTAGTAATATGTATATATATATATATATATATATTAAATTACTTCTATATTAATTATATATATTAATTATTACACACACACACATATATATATATATATATATATGTGTGTTGTTGCTGTTTCTTATCCCACTTAGTCGACAGCAACATCTAAACCGATGTAGTCTCATGGAAGGAGGGAAGACACGGCAGCTTCTGTTGTGATGGAGCACCCGTAGTCTTAGGAGTATGACTTGGCTCCGTGTCGCTAAAGAAGGAGGGCCTTCCGGGAGATCTTTTACAGGGAACTAACCCGCATTTGCGTATCGTATGGGAGAAAACCCGGAAAATTCCCACCATGTAGTCAGACTCACTCGACAAGATGCTAAACATCCATACACCATCGAGTCTTCTGGTTTTTTGAAACAGTGTCTACTACAAAGCCGCCACCGAATTGAAGCTCAGCCTTATTGTTCACTAGCGGCGCTCGTTGGCACTGAGCCACGAGTCGGGCATCATATATATATATAAACATACATACATATATACACAAAAGAGGATATATATATATAACAATGAGAACAATTACATTACATCATACGACAAAAAAAAAAATGAGACGAAATACTAGGTGAATTTTGTCAAAAATACACGGACGATATCTTACAGTGGCAAATAACACGCAATTTCTTGCACATCAAACCTAAATTGTAAATCAGGAAAAACATACACTTTTATTAAAACCGTTGCACTTTACCGAAAATCGTGCAACAACTTCGATCTCAAAGTAAATTAATGTCTTTGCAGAAATAGACTAAAAAAAAATAAATAAATAAATAAAAAAAAACCTCCATTTTCATCAAGTATACCAAAAGGAAAGGCTTTGGATTTTGGAAAAGAGAGAAATGACAAAAAAGAAAAAGGGAACGTACATAGAGGGATTAGAAAAATATTTATAAACAAAACAAAAAAAAGCGAAAAGAAACGTTTTCATAATCGATTTTTTTGACGAACGAAACAAAAAAAATGTATTGGAAACGTGAAAATGGGTGGAGAAAAAGAAAAAGAAAAAAAGAAATCGTTCAAGTTACATTTCATGCTCTCCATTCCCCCTTCTGTTACCTTTGTTTCCCTTTTTTCTCGATGAAAAAAAAATATTGTTTCTTTTTTTTTTTTAATTTTATTTTTCTATTTTCATCTTTAATGCTTGTTCTCTCAGATAATAAGCAACCACACCGGATAACGTTTTTCAGTAGGAGGCTTTTAGGTGGTAAATTTTCGATAAAAAAAGAAAAGAAAAAGAAAGAAATTACAAAAGAAATGGAAATCTGTTGCTGCAGACGGTAGGTGCCAAATTGTGGTCAATGTTGAGAGTTTTGCTATTTCGTTTTTTTTATACCTTTTTTCTGATATTGTTTTTACATCTCTTCCTGGCTTTTACGCTGATATCAGTTATTTTTTTTTTAAATCGATATTTTTGTTGTTATTTCTCTAAGAATGAAAAAAAGCTTCACGCGCGCGGTAGCTAAATGCAGAAAAATCAATATCAGATGTGCTTCAGTATTTGCCAATGTTGATAATTAAGCCTTAAAAAAGTTAACCTGCGAATTTAAGAGAATAAATTTAAGTCGAAAACAGAGTGGAATGATTAATCAATATTTGTAGCAAAAGACATGTTTTTTTTTTCATATTTGTGTGTAATAATGAATGTTATAATTTTTATTCTTAAAATTTTTTAAAAAATGTAATGATGCAACTTTTTAATAAAAATGAACTAAATAATATCTGCATTATTTTAGTCAGAAAAGTATATTTGTATATTGAAATTAACTTTAACATTTTTTAGTATAAATGATAATAAAATTTATTTATAATTTTTTTTTAATTCTACAAAGACATAATCAAAAATGAAATATATCAATGCCCCTCAAGTAAAAAAAAAAGCGTTCTTCAATTCATTATTTCTTCAATTCTTTATTTATTTCTTTAATTCATTATTTCTTAAATTCCTTATCTATTTCTTTAATTCATTTTTTCTTAAATTCCTTATCTATTTCTTTAATTCATTATTCCTTAAATTCCTTATTTCTTAAATTCATTATTTATTACTGTAATTCATTATTTATTTCTTTAATTCATTATTTTTTAAATTCATTATTTATAATTCATATAATAATTCATTATTTTTTTCTTTAATTTATTATTTCATAAATTCATTTCAACATCTCGAATTATTATAATTATTATTCATGCTACTAAATATTTTGTTGACAACTAAGATTACAAAAAAAAATGAAGAAGAAGAATTATAAAAGAAATGAAGATATTATTATATTATAGAAGAAATGAAGATAAAAAATTTGCATAAAAATAAATTCATTCAATCTCTTAGATAAAATACAAATAAATATTAAATGTTAATTATTATTACATGATTAAATAGAATAAAAGACTGCAGACTTCATTAAAACATAGAAAACATGAATATAATTATTAAATTCAGATGGTAAAATTATACAAAATGGGTTCAAATATTTTATCATTTAAATATTTAATAATTCCTCTTGATTGCATCTAAGCAAATCTATTAATTCCATAGCATATTCCCCATGTGATGTGACGAGAATTCTAATTTGCCATGATATATGTCAAATAATTCAGTATGAAAGAATTTGTCATATTTTTTTTATTCCATTCCACTCATAATCCAGGTGGTGTGTGTTATCTAATATGCAAGAAAGGGAAGTTCAATTCCCACTAGTGACCTGCTGTGTAACCGCTGTTTCGAAAAACGAGCAGACTCAAAGGGGTTAATCTCAATTCAGCAATCGCAATGCAGAATAGCTAAGTTTTTCTGGTTTTCTTAAAGAAAGGTTTTCCCACTTACAGATATAGAGAAACGGGCGGGCTAATATATACTTTGAACTCTATGTTATAACACCATATGGTATATACCATAATGGTACCAGTCTACAAATCAATCCAGTCTTCAAATCAAAAAGAGAATCGACAAGGGATTTTTAGAAATGCAATCAGTTTGTATAACAAAGCCATAAAAGCATTTTCTATGCATAAATTTAAGTGTTTGTTACGCATGCATTTTCAGTGTGTATACCTCATTAATAAATAAAACATAATAATAAAAATAAAACGAACAAACAAGAGACTTTTTACAAACACTGTTTGTTGAAACAAAATCATAATAGCCATCGCAATACATGTATGTGCTTCATATTTAGTCCAATAAAATACCATTGAAAATGAATTTATGCCGCAAACGAAAATGCAGCAACGAAATTGAAAATCTTTTGACATCTTGTACAAACATAAAGGTTGGGGGAAAAAAAAAAAAAAAAAAAAAAACCCCTGCAAAATCAGATAAAAAATAAATAAAAAAAAAAAAAAAAAAAAAAAAAAAACGTGCATAAATATAAAAACAGGATGAGAAACAAATTGTCCAAGAAATAAGCAGAAATCAATAAAAGATTAACTATTATACCTTGAATATAGTTTTATCAAGCAATATTTTGCTTCAGAATAATGAAAATCTACTTGCTAGATGACTGGATCCAAGTCAAAATAAATCCAGCAACGTATCCCAATAACATGAAGGCACCAAAAGTTCTTCAGTTTAGCAGTAGGGAATAGAACAATTAGATAACAATTCGGCAATGCAGCTTAAATTATAAGAAAAAAATCAAATATATAGCTCAAGGATGAGACACAAGTTGTCCATGAAATCAGCAAAAGAACAGCAAAAGATTAACTATTATATCCTGAATGTAGTTTTATCAAGGAATATTTAGTTTCAGAACATTGAAAACAATGTCATCCCTGCTTCCTAGATAACTGGATCCAAATCAAAATAAATCTATCGACGTAACTTATTAATATGAAGACACCAAAAGTCCTTCAGTTAGCTGGTATTATTAAAAAAGTGATACAGTCATACAGTATCAAAGAATATAGTGTTTTAAAGTATAACTAGTATTGAGCAGAATTGCTTTTTCGCACCACACTACCACACTAAAGTGTCAGCACTCGATTAAAGACTAAAACAATGTAGCCCTATACATTGTTTTTACTTTGAAGTGTCTTATCAAGTGTTTCATGAATCACTGATAAGGCACAGGATTATTGAAAATCATGCCAATTCTACCAGCTATAAGACTAGATCCAAGTCAAAATAAATCCAGCGACGTATCTCAATAATATGAAGGTATCATAAGTCCTTTAGTTTTAGTGATAAGTCATAGAATAATTAAATGACAATTCGGCTGGTATCATGTATATAACTCAAGAAATGCCGCGCTACAAAGTATAACTAGTATAGAGGAGAATTGCTTTTTCGCGCCATACTAACGTGTCAGTACCCGATTAAAGATTAAAACAATGCAGTTCTATACATTGTTTTTTACTTTGTAGTGCCTTATGAAGTGTTTCATGAATCACTGATAAGGCATAGTACCTTTTGAAAAGACATAAAACAAACCGCTTTTTATGACAATCTTTTCAACAAGGCAGCTATCAAGATGTCGGACAACTTCCAAGAGAGAAATTCTCTCAACAATCTTCTTCTGCAAAAGAAGAAACTTGGAAATTACCACCATAAATGGAAAAAAGACATAAAATAAGAAGAGAGAAAAAAGAAAAAAAGAAAGGCAGCCATTTTCTTCACAGCGTCCATGATTGCGTCTGATTGCCTTCGAGTGAAGTTGAGGGGAAAATTTGCTGACACGAGTGATTGCATCTTCGAAGAGGCACCTCCTTATCTGCAGATGGTTGTACTTCGTCATCGGTCACACACACAGCCCAAAAAGGTTCCTCTTCCCCACCTTCAAAGGTGATTGTCGTTCTTATCGTTAGAAGATGCAGTAAATTATGTGCATTCGCCAAAAGTTTCACCCAATAAAATCAAGAAAAACGGCTTTCTCAGTTGTGATGAGAATAAGCAATAGTGTGAGTTCTTTTTCTCTTAAGAAGAATTTTTTTTTATTAAGGGATTTTAAATTAATGATTCGCTATTATTACAATCAAAATGATTTTGAAATTGATGTTTTTCACCGAAAAATAAAAATCGTTTTGTAAGAGGGGAAAAAAATAAAATAAAAATCTGATATTTTAGTTAATGGACATGTAATGATCTAGTGGTTAACGTGTAAGGTTTGCAAATAAAGGGAGGTAGTCATCGGTAGATATGATAAATATTTTAACTGGAATGACCTTCCATTGAGATAAAAAAAAAAAAAAAAAATGGCAAAAAAGTGTCAACTGACCACGCTAGTGTTGTCCCCAGATTATGGTACATTTAAATGAGCCTGAATCTGCAATAATTTTGTTGCTGAAGTAAATAACTACAGCACATTTTAATTTTAAATATAAAAATTTTTATGTAAAATTTCAAAACTTTATATGTAGCCCTTTAATAATAAACATAGAAGAAATCTTTAATAATTTATGGTTGTACATGTACAAAAATAACTGCTCAAAATTTTAAAAATAAATTAAAAATTCCATGATGTTGTAACCCATAGAATTCGATTATCGTTCTGTAGATATTATTCGAAGTATAATTATCGAATAGAATCGAAGTAAGTACTCGATTCTATAATATATATTTTTATAAACATATATATTCATTACAAAATTTCACAATCTCTGGCGCAGGAACAACCTCCTGTTGTGACCCTAGGTAACGGTTAATTTGCTACGTATATGCTGTTCTAGCGGCGAATGAGCTCAGATAAAAGATAGCCAAGTATAGGTCGTCTCTTAAATTAATTACGGAAATACCAGTTTCTAAAAACAGTAAATTGTTTGTCAATTAAAAACAGAAATATTCTTCCATTAATACCATTAAATTGATTTTTCTAGGATGACAAATTTAATACTAATTACGATAATATGTGGTATCTATAAGGTTGAAATTTACAAAAAAGGTGGGTTATATTTAGAAAAAAAATATAATCAATTATATAATTTTTATTGAGAAATAAAATATAAAGTTAATTAGTTTATTTTCAGTGTTTAAATATAATAAACACAATAAGAGATTTCATTTATAATGATTTAACAAGTTAACAAATTTTTAAAAAAATTATACTTTTCTCAATCTGTATAGTGAGGATAGTTTCCTCTCGCAATTTAACATTCCTGAAAATATTTAATTTTTTATTGCACATTTTTATTTATGTTCTATTTATGCATGTCGCATACAGCTCACCGACATGTGAAGAAGAGTGTGCATTGCCTTTGTGGAGGACTTTTAAGGGGTGATTGCAAAGCTATTAATTTAAGGTCCATAATTATTTTTAGTTAAACAGGCAACCTGACTGTCAAAGAGAGGTTCTTATACACAATTCCACAGTCATCATTTGAACTTCTAAAAGCAATGAATGCCACGGATATCACCAGAGGATTTTAACCTTTGCCCTCCATCATCTTGCTGCACACGTTAATAATGGGCCACGAATTGAACAACAAAATCTTTTTACCTTATACTCATTCTTATACACATCGTTACAATCAAATTGCTTTTAAAATCTCAATGATGATTGTGACAATGTGTATAAGAATCTCTCTTTGGCAGTCAGAACTGCCTGTTTAACTGAAAAAAATATGGGCCTTAAATTAATAGCTTTGAATTCAACCCTGTCCCCCTAGAAGGCAATGATCCAAATAGCTTTTTTTTTCTTGCATCTTTACATTTTATCTGAATGTCAATCGGACATAATCTAGAGGTTGATCGGACATTCATTATCACCGTCAAGAAACTAGGAGAAGGAAAACATGTCATAACTTATCAGAGACGAAGTAATCCCTTCAAAATAATTTATAGGAATTACAGAAAATTGTCATCATTGAGCTTCTAAAACCAATGACTGCAACGGACACCACTAGAGGATTCTAACCTGGCCCTACTGCAAGCTTACTACTGAATACCTTAATACCGGACCACGAAATGAACAAAAAATTCTTTTAAATCTATGATCCAAAAAGCTTTTTTTTTGCACCTTTACATTTTATCTGAATGTCAATCAGACATAATCTAGATGTCGATCGGACATTCATTATCACCGTCATCATCAGTATAACAATTTTATGCACGATTTTTCGGTAAGTCAAAACCAGAAACTAGACATTATGAGAACAGGGAGAAGGAAAACATGCCATAACTTATCAGAAACAAAGTAACCCTTTCAAAATAATTTATAGGATTTACAGTTGATATGACTAAAAAAAGTCGACATGACCCCATAGATTAAGAAGTTATGGTGGTAAATAGATTCAACTACTAAGTTGATAAGGGTTGAAAGTTCGATTCTTGGCAACTTCGAGTCAAAATAACTAAAATCTGATTGATTGACGCGTACCTTAGACACTAATGCATTAATACGAGGAAGTTTTCTCTATTACCTTATACTTTTCTTGAATAAATTCTTGAAATTTTTTTCCGATAAAAAGTTTATATGTTCTTAAATATTTTTCCAATGGGTTTGATCACAAGTTATTATCAACAGTTTTGTCACAGTGAAAAAAAATTAGTTAAAATGATAAATAATTTTAAAATAAATTGTTTAAAAACACTATAATAGCTTCTTGTATGTAAATAAACACCAACAATCGCTGGATGTTGCTTATATGATTGCTTTGTTGCAAAAATTATCAAGATGCCTGATATAAGCCAATAACTACTTGAATAAACTTGTTGCTTTTAATCAGTAGTTATTGTATTTAACTTTCTAATTCTATTTTTTATCTTTTATACAGTGCAGGAGCTTTATCCAGAGTAACTACTAAAATTATCAGCACAAATATTTTTTTTTGTGCTGATAATTTTAGTACGTTCAGTTTTTACCCTGTACTTGTTTTGTTGTTTCTTAACCCACATGGTAGATAGCAACATTTAGACCAAGTCCAAGAACCCATGTGGTTTCATGGAAGGAGAGAAAGGATGGGGCAGCTTCTCTTGTGACCAAGCTTCTGTTATATGGTAGAAGTCTGACTTGACTTCGTGACGCTGACTTTTTATGGGTAAGGTTTGAGTTCATTCCATTAGTTTACGACACATGACGACTCTCTGGAAAAACTCTTCTTAGATGATCACTAGTACAGGCATCCAAAGAGGTTATGATTGGCAATATGCCTCATGGCTAGATACATATCCGCTAGTTCCACGTTTACACACGATCAGCGATCACGATTTTACACAATCAGCCAGCCATCCCACAATTGTTACATTTGTATGTGAAGAGTCTGTAACAAAGTTCGGAACATTTGCGATCGCACAATGCCTGCTACAGCGTCTGCTAAGTGATTCCGAGTCGTCTGGATGTACCCTACCCATTTTAAAAGCTTGTAAACCTAAAGCTGAAACAACTTAGGACCAACAACAAACCTAGGTCAGTATGATCCATGCCTGGAGTTCATTCCATTCGTTCACATCTCATGACGACTCTCTGGAAAAACCCTTCTTAGATTATCACAAGTACAAGCGTCCAAAAAGGTTATGATTGACAATATGCCTCATAGCCATATACATATCCGCTAATTCCACATTTGTATAATCAGGCAACATTGCTACGTTAGCGTGATAAGAGTTTGTAACAAAGTTCGGAACACCAGCGGCCAGGCAACTCCCTTCTATTGCGTTTGCTAAGTGATTCCGAGTCATCTAGATTCGACTACCCATCCTAAAAGCTTGTAAACCTCGAGCTGAAGCAAATTAGGACCAACAACAGACCTAGGTTAGTCTGATGCATGCCCAGAGTTTATTCCATTTGTTCACGACTCACGACGACTCTCTGGGAAAACTCTTAGATGATCACTAGTGCAGCCGTCCAAAGTGCTAATGATTGAAAACATACATCATCGCCAGATACATATCTGCTAGTTCTACGTTTGTACCATCAGCCAACCATCTTACAATTGCTACGTTAGTGTGTGAAGAGTCTGTAACAAAATTCGAAACACCCTCTGCAGTGCATCGTGTACTGGGTGATACCGAGTCGTTTAGATGTACCCTGCCCATTCTAAAAGCTTGTAAACCTAAAGCTGAAATAACTTAGAACCAACAGCAGACCTATGTAAGTCTAATCCATACCCGGAGTTCATTCCATTCGTTCACGACTCATGAGGGATCTCTGGAAAAACACTTCTTAGATGATCACTAGTACATGCGTCCAAAAAGATTATGATTGGCACTATACCTCATGGTCAGATACATATCTTCTACAATTGATATGCTCCAGATACATATCCTACAATTGCTACGTTAGTGTGGGAAGAGTTTGTAACAAAATTCGGAACATTCTCTGCAGCCTCCTCTACATGATACCGAGTCGTCTAGATATACCTTACACATCCTAAAAGTTTGTAAACATGGAGCTGAAAAAACTTTACCTTTAGGGTTTGAATTAAAAAACAATAATCCGTTCAAAGCTGATAATATGGTAATTATGGTAATTGCTTAATGTGGTAAAAGCTTAACAGTACTTCAACATAACATCAGTTAACCACGTGATTATTACGTTATCATATCCATTTCATTTTATTTCCACCAACATTGATTTTTTCATATATAGGGAAATTTACAAGTCATTTCACTCTTAAAGTAGCGTATAGCAGAAGAATAACGTATAGCACATTACGACTGATTCGTTTCAGCTCGCTTTTTAACGCCCTTAACCACTGCAAGAGTGGACGAAACTGAATTTTGTTAATAAGAGCTTGTTAGTGCATGGCGATGGGCTGGTATGGTTGGTTGACCGTGCTTAACCCTTCCACCGATTATCCTCTGCTCTAAGTATGAAGAGATCAATACCTGAAGAGATAAGGCGTCAAAGACTAAGTAAGCAAGCGAAGCGAGAAAAGATTACGAGTTGGTTTGGCGTAACGAAAACACCCACTCGACATCAGTCACTGCGCAAGTGAACTCCCAAACTTGGGTTTAAGATTTCTCGAGATATTAAGTTAATGCATTTAAATCTAACCATACGATATTAGAAGACAAATGCAAATTGAATCAATATTTTCAAAGTGGAAAGAGGAATTTTGATCCATCGAACAAAGAGAGATCAAAGTGAGAATTTTGAAAATTGTATTAATGCAATGTGATGTCAATTGATACTTCTTTCTCCATTAAATAGACACTGAAAGTTTAAATGATATGAAACAAAAGTAACATTGCGATAACAGTAGACGCGTTTCCTAGAAGATCTCCAATTAATCCAGTTTATTCAAACAGGGCAATTAGGTTCCGAATTAAAATGCTGCTGCTATTAGATTATCGCATTAAAATTGGCTGACATTTTCTCTGAATTTAATTAATTGATCTTTCATTGGAATAGAAAAATACAGGGAGTTATTTTAATGTATAAAAAAATGCTCCACAACTTAAAAAGAAAGAAAGATTGACAATGATTAAAATTATAGCTTTTCAATCGTTTCCTATAGCTATCCTATATAAAACTCAATCAAATACCTAAATATATGTAAATTCTAAAGGCCGTAATGTTATGAATTAATTATGTTTATACCCTAAAATTCGTCCAATTATTTTGATATTTCTTTTTTTTTATACAATTTATGTACTTTCGATTCACTTTAAACTGTAGGTCTGGTCTAACTTGACTGTAGAGCTTAGGGATGACACACTACCCCGTAAAAAGAAAACAACTCCTGTCTCAAAATCTGCCAGTAGGTAGATGGCATTGGTCTACCATGGAGCTGTTGCCCCAATGAAGAAGAAGATATACTTTCAGTGATACAGTTTTAATAAGGAAAAAAAAATCTAATAATCAATTTAAAATTAACTTTTTGATACGTTTTTGTTACGTTTATTAAGGTATCTTTTCAAAAATGTTCTACACTTCCTGAAAAATAAATCTCCCATATGTTTTTTAAGAATTTTATGGTTTACTAAGACTAGAAATGTAGAAATGTACTCGTTTATAAAAAAAAATTTTAGTCTTATGGTGCGAAGTATTACAAAATGTTTATGATATTAATAATCTTAACATAGTTAAGATAAAAAAAAAATTTCCGTAATAACTTCTAAAATATAAAATTCAAAGGAACAAAATAACAGAGGAGAATTTTAAACTTTATGTGAAAATACAGTTAATCAAAAATTATTTACAAATATAATAATAATAATAAAAAACCAGAAGCGTATGAGTATTTCACTATAATCTAGAGCTTTTTTTCCTCATAAATGTCCCAGCATTTATGACGAAACTAGATTATAGTAGAAACCATGGATTTCTTTCAAATACTGAAACCTCACGGTGAAGACAATCGGAATCTTCATCTCCTACTCTATTAGGCTTCCAATTGACTGGTGTTTCATAGTAGAAACAGTCAATTGGAAGCCAGAAGCCTCAGAAGTAGGAGGTCAAGAACTTTCTTTTGGTATTCGATGACATTTAAGGTGGATTTTCTAATAATTATTAAAATCTCACGTTGGAGAAAGTTGACCAATCGGAAGATCCTATCATCCAATCAGCTGGCGTTCTTCGAAGTGAGGTTTTAATATAGGGTAGAAGCTTAATTTTAGGCTTCTAAGCATGTTCCAGAAACTATGAAGCTTGTTGACTACGTGCATGGGCGTCAATGTAGTGGGTTAATGTTGATAGTCATTTGAAACGAATCTCTTTAGAACTTGCATTTAGACAGTTGGAAACTACTCCTTCTTCTTGAAATTCAATGCAAGGAAATTAATCTACTAATTTACCATGCTTTTATTGGTGGCGTGTACATGGGAATCTTCATTTTAGCTTATTTATCAAGCTCCGGAGTGAATATCTCTCCAGCTCGCTAAGTTAGCCTTAATCTGATAAAGTTGACGTACAAAAATTATTCCATTGTCAGTGGCATTGACAATGGCGGAATGAGTTGAGGCACGAAATTTACTAATAAATAATGCCAAACTCGATACAGAAGTCAATCCTATCGATACATCAACATCGAGCGCGTTATCAGAGAGACAAAGAATATCATTAGTTTCACGAAAACCATAAGCGCGCGAAAGGTTTGGAAAATCTGATGATCGATAAAATCGAAACAATGATAGAACGAGCCGAAGGAAACTATACGTAAGCAGATGACAAGCCGGAGATGGAACACGATAGACACGACCACAATCCAGCAGTGAGTCAATCACTCAACTCTCCTCTTTTCTCATCCCCCCCCCTTTTTTCATATATTTTATCAAGGCCCAATATCGAAGCGAAGAATGATTAATAACATGGACGGAGGGAAGATTGAAGAACATATTTGTTTATTAACTACTGTTATCCAGATGGTTCGAGAAGTGAAGAATGGATGGTAAGAAACAGGGCAGAGACAGGTTGTTGAATCAGAAATGCATCCAATTTCAAGTTTGGAGCTGAGCTATTATTCAAATATGAATAGGAAAATGGAAAAAAAATTGGAATATTTTATATAAAAAAAAGTTCTTGAAATTTATGCATTGTTTGCAGAATTTTTTATAAAAAATATGCTTATGTTTTTATTGATGACCAGAGAGTTATATAGCTTCATAATACGTATTCTGCTAAATAATAGAGAGTGTTTTTGGTTTCTATAGGTTTATATTAGAGAGTGTTTGAGGGGTTCTGTTTATAATAGAATGTTTTTGGTTTCCATAGGTTTATAATAGTAGAGAGTTTTTTGGTTTCCATAGGTTTATAATAATGTCTTTGGTTTCTATAGGTTTATAATAGAGAGTGTTTTTGTTTATAATAGAATGTTTTCTGCTTATAATAGAATGTTTTTGTTCCCTATAGGTTTATAATAGAGAGTGTTTCTGTTTATAAAAAAATGTTTTTTTCTGTTTATAATAGAGTGTTTTTGGTTTTTATAGGTTTATAATAGAGAGTGTTTTTGGTTACTATAGGTTTATAATAGAGAGTGTTTTTGGTTTCCATAGGTTTATAATAAAGAGTGTTTGAGTGTTTCTATAGGTTTATAATAGATACTGTTTGAGTGTTTCTGTTTATAATAAATAGTGTTTGTTGTGAATATTAATAAATTTTAAATTTCATCCCTTCTGGACATTTATCCCTACTTTTAGCAAAACCAGGAAACAAATTTAACTTGAGGTATTTATGTCACTAAAATGCATAAACTGTGAAAAAAGGAAAATTATTTATCTAGGATACATCATTTTAATATGACAAATTAAAGCTAAAGCTATTTCATGAAAATAGTTATTACTAAAGAAAAACCTTCTATGATCAAGCATTAAATTGACAGACGATTTAAGATAAGAAACGACAAATAAAAAATCCATTGCTTAATAATTATCGAGACATAAACATTCCTTTAATTATTATTCAAAAAACTGCTTTTAAAAAGGGCGGGGAACGTGTCATCAGCACCCCTATGCAATTACTGTAATTGGTACCCCCTTTTCATAAAAAAAAAACCTTATAAGGATGTGTACAATGTAATGTTTTAAAAAAATGCTGTAACAAAATTATAAATTTACCTTCTGCATTTTTACAACAATCGTTTGCAATCAAGATCGTTTGTAACTAAGAACAATATTATCAACATTTAGAATATTGGTGTTGTTGATAAATTTAGCAAACGATTTTGTGATGTTCGATTAAAAAAATATATATTTTTTAAATTTTTAACCTTGAAAACGATATTTTGTCAGTAGTTACATTGGTAGGTAGAATTTGTAATATTCTAAATAATACATTGGAATTTGGAACGAAACGATTAAAAAATTTTAGGGAACATAAACGAATATGAAATTCGTTTTTAAATTGAGGTAATTCATTTGGAAATAAATTTTAATCGGCAATCATGTTTCATGTATTTCCTTTAAGTTTATGTATTTATTAATTATTGTTTTTAAAATAAATTTGTGGTTTGAAACATTTTTTTTAAAAAAGTTTTCTAAATCATTTAGAAACAATTTTTTTTTTTTTACAATTCATACTATTATTTTAAATATTTGCATTGTAATTCTTAAGATTTTTAAGTGCAAACACAAAAGGTTAAAAAAATCACTGTGAATTGATTAGCTTTTTAATATTTTTCTAAACTGTAATGTATATTATTTTAAAAAATTAAAAATCAATGGATTTAAATGAAAGTTCTGAAAAGTATTACAAACAACAACAAAAAAAAAAAGAAAAATGAAAAATTTCAGTTTCAATAATAGGAATAGTGTTGAAAAAAAGTTTTCGTTTCATCTATCCAAATTTATCCAGAGCTATTTAGTAGGAGAAAAGATAACTGTAAATTTTAAATAATAATCGAAATTTATTTACAAAAGTTTCTTAGAGAATATCTAATTATGTTTAACATGAAGACGTAAAAAAGCATTTAGTACAAATCTATATATAATTCTAAGCCTCTTATACATAATACTGAGCATTCCATATTATACATGCATAGATATATATAATTCTAAACCTCTTATATATAATACTGAGCATTGCATATTATATATTCGGTATATTAAATTATAATTTATTTTCAGTTAACTTGCTATATTTTGAAATGCACATCAAAACTGAAACCACAAATAATAATAACAATAATAATAACGCAGAATGTAATTTATTTGACTAACACGACCCTAAAATCATTTCTGAATACCATGTTATCTAACAGAACGCCGACTTTGAAGTCCTTTGTGTGTATAACAATACGTTTGATTACAAAAAAAGTTAATCCTTTGTTTTTACAATTACAGGCGAGGCAAAATGTATATTATTACACAGATTGAATTATATATAGTCAATTCGTGTAATTATATTAGTACAATATAAATATATTTGGAATTTAAAAGGAATATAACAAGCATAACATTACATCCGTTGCTATTATGCTTAAGACAAAAACGATTCCTCCCTTTACGTAATGTCCCATAACAATATACCATGAGATGGAAGTTAAATAAAACAAACCTCTTCGGATGTAGAAAAGCAAACAAACAAACAAACACAAAACGCATTTATGGACCCACGATGTATTTTAATGATAATAATAACAAACCTATTAAGTATTAGTTTTACGATAATATCAGCAATTTCTAATTTTCTGCGCTGCCGTTATTACCACACGTCACGATAGAAGAGTCGCAAGAAAAAGTTAAATAATAAAAACTACCAGAGGCAGCTTACAGTGAATGAGAAGAAAATAAAATAAATGCAACAAAACTATTTAGTATGGAGAAGGGATGTAATGGTAAATAAATAAATAAAGCAGCAACAAATTTGGATGGTCATTTATTTAGTTATTTATTTTTTTCACGTGATTACAAATTGAATTATGTATTCATAACAGACAACACCACATCGATGGGTTTGACCAACAAGGATCGCCATCTTGAAATTGAAACAGCAACCATGTTTAACAAAGCGATCTACTTTTTTATCATGATAGACGATGTTGGATTAAAAAAAGCAACAACGAATAAATAAAAGAGATCTGCTCTGACGTCCTTTCAATTTTTTATTACATTTATGTAACATTTAAGTATAAAACTTTCAATAATTCCAATTCATTTGAAAACATTTTTGAAACATAATTTGAAAATTCTTTATTTATAACTTCAAACAAAACTGCACTATTTCTCTTCTTTTTAAACGACTGAATGAAATAGTAATAGTTTTTATTACTTTATGTAAGAGAATTTAACTTTGGATTGTCAGTTATTATTATTATTTTTTTTTCATGATTGCAAATTGAATTATGTATTCATAACAGACAAACTCCATATCGATGGGTTTGACCAACAAGGATCCGCCATCTTGAAATTGAAAAAACAACATGTTTGACAAAGCGATCCACTTTTTTTATCATCACGATGGACGATGTTGGATTAAAAAAAAACGAATAAATAAAAAGATATGATCTGAAGTTCTTTCAATTTTTTATTATTTTATGTAATAGAATTTAAATATAAAACTTTCAATAATTTGGATTCATTTGAAAACATTTTTGAAACATAGTTTGAAACATTCTTTATTTATAACTTCAAACAAAACTATACTATTTATTTCTCTTCTTTTTAAACGACTGAATGAAATAGTTATTGTTTTTATTACTTTATGTAACAGAATTTAACTTTAGATGGTCAGTTATTTATTTATTTTTGTAACATGATTGCAAATTGAATTATGTATTCATAAGAGACAACTCCGTATCGATGGGTTTGACCAACAAGGATCCGTCATCTTGAAATTGAAACAGCAACCATGTTTGACAAAGCGATCCACTTTTTTTTTTATCATGATGAACGATGTTAGATTAAAAAACAAAACGAATAAATAAAAAACAATCTGCTCTCTGAAGCTCTTTCAATTCCAATTTTTGAAACAGACAAAGAAATGAAAACAACAAAACAAAAACAAAATTGAGCAGCTGAGTGTTGGAGCTTCAGGTCTGATATGTTCTTGTCTTTATTTTTCGGTTCTGCCGAGCCGGGCGTATAATCGGGTTAGGAGAAGATAATATAAGGTTCATTGGGGTCAATATTTCGGTTGGGTTTTAAGGTTTGCTTAAGCCGCGTTCGGGTTATTGGACGTTTGTACTGCTGTAAGAGAGATTTGAATAAGGGTCAGAGTTTATTTGTAGAAGTATTAGGTAAGAAAAATGGCGTCAGCAAGTAAGGTAAGGTTGATAAATATGTACTGCTTCAAGATCTATGATTTAAATTCATAGATGTAAAAACAAATCTGCAAGTATATTCTAGACTCCAGTCGATGAATGGTGTCTAATAGTAAAGCTCAGAATAATGAAAGTGATGAATAGCAGGTTATTCTAGAAACTTTTTTCACTTCACGATTAGGTTCTTAAAAGAAATTAATCATATAGGATTGGAAGCAACTTAATTTCGCTGAGTCGAGCAAATAGTTATCAATTTCATTTTTCTTTTAATCTGAACGCATATTTTGTGTAGTTTAAATGTAAAGGAGCTAAACCGGGGTTTAAATGTAAAAGGAACCACCATTTTATAGGGGACTGAAACCACTCACTTTTAAGACCCATTTTCACCACCCATTTTCTGTGTTTGATTTGATAAATTAAAGAGTAATAGTTTCAACTTACAAATTATTTGACGATCAGTAGGTGTTAGTAAATGTAATCAAATGAATATCATTATTTATAATGAATTATAAGTAGAATATTACTTGGAATGTCTAGAAATCTAAGAGAATCATATATATAAAGATAAATCGAAATATATATTATTATCCTTGTCATAGACAATATGGTTTGGTTTGTCGCTCTACAGTCATTTTGTGCACACTTTGAGCTAATTAGATCGGGACCTACAGTTTAACGTGGATTTCGTACAACTAACAAACATCCACGGCACAGCCGAATCTGAAACCTGTGGTACCAAAGGCCAGGCCAAAAGTTTTTTTTTTTTTAAAAGAATATTCATTCTGTGAAAAAAAAAAAAAACACTACGTAAATTACTAGAAAATGTTATTTTATTTATTAGTTATGTCCATCACGGTGAAGTTTTACTCTGTTTTGAGCACAGTTTTTTTTTTAGCAATATACAGAGATAAAATTATAAGGAAGGTCACTCAAATAGTTTAAAAATAATAATAAAAATACGAATGGATGAATGTTATTAAAATACCAATCAATTATTCAATATGCTAAATTTTATGAATTTAAAAATAGTTCATGTAGTTGAATAATGATCAATGTTTTTCTTTCCACTTCATTTGATCAACCTTGATTTAGCTGTATGAAAAAAAATGTGAAAGAAAAAAAAATTATATTCTTTAGTAAGCTTATAACTTCAAATAAGAATTTTTATCTAAAAATTTTAATCATTTAAAAAGAAGGGAGAAAAAAAAGATTTCTTTTAATTTCACTATTTCTTTTTAAGTTTTTATTACTTTATGTAATAGAATTCAAATGTAAAACTGTCAATAATTTGGATTCATTTGAAAACATTTTTGAAACATTCTTCATTTATAACTTCTAACAAATCTTTTTATTGATCAAATTAAGTCATTTAAAAGAAGGAAAAAAAAATAGTTTTCCTTCAATCTCATTATTTCTTTTTAAGTTTTTATTACTTTATGTAACAGAATTTAAATATAGAACTTCCAACAATTTGAATTCAACTCCTAGAAGAAGAAGAAAGCGTTATGAACTGGAAGTCGGCCATTACCAAGTAAGGCTTTTAAATGCCCGATCCAGTTACTTACAGACCCAGAACCGAACAAAGGCTTCTTTTCTTTAACAATCCTTTCCCTTTTTATTGCGATCACTTCCGGTCTTGACCCACTTTTAGCCTCCTCACCCTTTCACAAAAGAAAAAAAACTACCATTCACCCCTTCCTTCTAACCCCTTTAACTCTTTCTTACGCAACAACCCTTGCCGGGGGGGGAGGGGGGGTGAACCAGGCAAGAAATAACGAACTCTTCGAAAGAGGAGAACATCGCCAAGGCTTCCCACGAAGATGCAGGGGCATAAAAGAAGAAAAAACGAGTAGAATTTTTGGGGGTGGGCTACCATCTGCCAGACCAAGAGGCAGCTGGGATGCTAACCCCTTTCGTGGGGCCTCTGGCTAAAAGACGTCGATCCATCTCTGTCTTTAAAAAGACTTGGGGTTTCAGTTTTTTTCTTATGACAAAGAGTAAAACTAACTGATCTTGGTACTGATGAAGAGAATCTCTTTTTTTTCTTGCGCAAACTTCTGCAACAAGTTGCTTGTGGGCCTCATTGGTTGATGATTAAGACTGGGATGGTTGCTTTTTTGACATTTGGTGTATCGGTCATGGCATGTTGCAGAGAGCTTCTTGTTAGATGGAAATTGAATTCTGTTTCTGTATCATTTTGGTTATGAAACAAAGGAAAAAATTATTTGTGTGAAGCTATTTCAAGGTATCAAACCTCTATCATTTTAAAAATACTGAAATAGCAAAAAAGAATTACATGTTCGTACCATTCAGTATAAATGACATTTTTATTTGGCATTTTTTTCGCCAGCAGATTTTCTGCAATTTTTTTTCTCTAAATAAGAAACATTCGTATTTTATTGTCGAACAGTAGAAACTATGGATTTGGTTTGTCGCTGTATGGTCATTTTTTGCACACTTTAGGCTAATTAGACCGGGACCTACAGATTAAAGTGGATTCCGAAACACTAACAAGTCTCCATGCCACAACTAGGATTCCAATCTGAAGCCTGTCAAATCAAAGGCCAGAGCGCTAGCCAATTGGCCTTCAGGCCACTGGTTTGGTTTGTCGCTCGACGGTCATTTTGTGCTCCGTTTAGGCTAATTAGACTGGGACATACAATTTAACGTGGTTTCCTAACCACTCACAAACAACCATACTAACGACAGATTTCGAACCTGTCTGCCTGTGGTACCAAAGACCAGTCCTAGTCAATTGGCCATCAGGCCGCTGAGAAATTATGGAAGGCATATTAGGCGTAATATTTATAATTTATAAAAATAAATACATTATAAATATATATATATATATATATATTCATGTTAAAAATTTGGTGAAATATAAGCATACTTATGACAAAAGTAGAACTTGCAAAAATATTTTATTTCTATAATATTAAATAATTATTGTTTTCAATAAAAATATATCAGTAGTATGAATATTTTGATTGATTAGATAATGACTATGGATTTAAGTTAAGCTCTTCAATACTATCAGAGGCAGCTTGTTTTTTATTTTAATAAGTTGACTCACATATGAATAAGCTAATTCTTTGACTCATTTATATTATTTAAGATATTACTGAAATTTTTTTAAAAATTGACAATAAATTCGAAATAAAAAATAAAAAGGATTGAAAATGCTTTCTCCGAAACACACGAGTTATATTTTTTCAATTTTTGATTTTCAATACTTTAAGAGATGTAGTAAATATAGTTCAGTGATTTTATTATGAAATAATTCGTATCATACCTGCATTAAATTTTTAATACAGTTCATTTTCAACAAAACTCCTGGAATATTAAAAGTATAGTAATTTTATATAAAGTTTTTGCATTCATCTATCAATCCGTGGATATAGAAATATAGAAGCAAAAACCTGTAATACATTTATTAGTTGAACTTCATAGTAAATCAACATTAAAATAAATGTCTTCTTTTAGATGAGTCTTTTCAAATGAAAAGTAATAAATTTATAATATTCTCTCCTTTATCTGGTGGTTCATATCCATCATCTAACTACTTAAACCCAGCTACTTAACCTACTTATCAGCAAACAAATTTATCATTTACCTTCCCAACATATACAATAGAACTTATTTTAACTTCTTATTTTAATATATGCTTTTGCATAATTGCATATAAATACAAATTTATTAGTTTAATATTTCATACTATACCGTAAAAATAACAAATATTTTAAAATATTTTAAATTTAACATATATGCTTTTGCATCATTGCATGTAAATACCGATTTATTAGTTTAATATTTCATACTATACAGTAAAAATAACAAATATTTAAAAATATTTTAAATTTAACATATATGCTTTTGCATCATTGCATGTAAATACCGATTTATTAGTTTGATATTTCATACTATACCGTAAAAATAACAAATATTTAAAAATATTCTAAATTTAACATATATGCTTTTGCATCATTGCACGTAAATACCGATTTATTAGTTAATATTTCATACTATACCATAAAAATAGCAAATATATATATGCTTTTGCATCATTGCATATAAATGCGGATTTATTAGTTTGATATTTCATACTATACCGTATAAATAGAAACTATTTAAAAATATTTTATGGTATAGTATGAACATCATAACAGATTCCATAAGTAAAAAAAAATATTAACTACTTATTATGTTTGTATAAAATTCTCAAGATTATAACTTTTTCAACGTGACATATTGCCTACTGTCTAAATTAAGAAATTATTATTCAAAAAAGTAATCTATGTAATAGAGAACTGGCATTTCTCTATTTAATAATCGATCAAGATATCTGTTTAAAATCGATAAAATAACATTGGATAACAACGTAGAAAAAAAGAATATATCCATTCTTTAATTATTTTTCTATATCGTAAATTAATTACCCAATATTAAAAAACCATTTTGCTGAAAAATGAAAAGCCGAAGTAATTTAATCAATAAGCAATTAAGATAATACATTTAAAATTAAATTAATTAAATAGGTTTTTTTGATTGCTCGATTAATTTCAGTCTAATTTTGTTCAGTCCATAAATGAAAAATTGAAGTTACTTTAGTTTCTTCAATGTTATAGGTTTAATTTTATGAAATCGTCTATGAATTAGAGAATATAAATAACTGTTTTAACAAATTTAAATATTTATTTTATAAATAAAAATTACTTAAATATAAAGTAAATTTTATTTATAAAATAAATATAATTTATATTTAAATTATTTTTTAATTTGTAATTTAAATTTTATTACTATTTCTATTTATAAATTTATAATTACCAATACTTTATGGTTGTTAATTACCCATTACTTTATGGTTGTTAATGACCCATTACTTTATGGTTATATTAATAACCCATTACTTTATGGTTTTATTAATTACCTATTACTGTATGGTTATATTTATTATATTTTATAAACTTTATACAAATAGCAGACATATGAGATTACACTTTTTCCATACAGATATTTAGTAATTAATTAAAAATTACTTTATTTACCCAGAAAAGAAAATAGATATTTCAGTTCTATCTGATTTAATTCTGATGAACTATATTACACTACATTGCTTTAATGAATAATTTTCTTGTTCTCAGTTAATTTTCTGGATTTTTTGTTATTATAACAACGATTATGATTATTAATAAGCAATTTAGTAAAATAGGATTTTAAAACCATATAGAATATAATATTTTCAGATAATATTACATTATATATGTATATTAAGGATCAAGATTAATGGCTGAATGTACATGGAATTATATGGATAATAATATGGAGATGGGATTATAAATATAAAAGGATTTACGATTAGATGGATATTAAGGACACAAAAATTATTAACCATTGTTTATTTTACTTTTTTCATAAAATAATAATAATGTTGTTCACTTTCAGAAGAAAAACTATACCCCAGGAAGTGTATATTTTTAAAAATATCTATCATCAAATGTATATAAATAGAAAACATAAAAACCAAAGAAGGAAAAACAAGGAGTGAATGAGAAACACGACTATTTTGCACGAGAAAATCTAATACTAAATCTAGTTCGTTGTTTAACAAAACCAACATATCATTCCAAATACAAGCACGCGCTTAGTTATATATCAAGGACTATATACCCTCATGAAATTATAAACAGGCCATTTCTGATCGATATATATATTATTAATGGGTGTATGTATATGGAATTATATGGATAACATATAAAGATGGGATTATAAAGATTTATGATTAGATGGATATTAAAGGAACCTATATATTTCTAAGGATATTAATTATAATCCTGGAGATAGCTTTATCAAGGACTATATATCCTAATGATATTATAAACCATTCAGCGAGGTATTCATATATATATTCCTAGGGAAATTAATTATAGTAAACCATGTTATTTCTGTTCGATAGATGACTGAATCCAATCAAAGACATATATAGCGATGTATTCCTATATATATAATATTCCTAAGGTAATTAATTATAATATCATGAGGATTTTATCAAGGGCTATGTATCCTCATAATAATATAAACCATGTTATTTTTGAACATGGCAGGATCCAATCAGAGACAAACTTAGCGATGTGTTCCTATACATATATATTCCTAAAGAAATTAGTTATAACATCCTGGGGATAGCTATATCAAGGATTAGGTACCCACATGATATTATAAGCCATGTTATTTCTGATCGATACTTGACTGGATCCAATAAAAGACAAATCTAGGCAAGCTTTCCCATATATATCCCTATGGAAATTAATTATATCCTGGGGATAGCTTTATCAAGGACTATGTACTCTTCTGATGTGTATTCTCCTCTATGTGTCACAAATGTTAAACGTGACGTATTCTTATTTATATATATATAAATATATTATTATTTTTAATTTTCATATTTCCGATTTTTAATTCCGATTTTTGCAGAAAGGAGGAGCTAGCTTCGCTTCAGGAGCGAGAGCCCAGGTGTGACGGATTCTTCCAGGAGGGAACCGGGAAAGGGGGTCTTTCGAGGGACCCACCTGAAAAGCAGAGTTCGATGAATCCTGGAAAGAGCACCCTTTAAAGGCCCGCGAAAGGGTTCAGCTTCTGTTGGGAACGTCGATGCATTTCGGGGCGCAGAAAGGGTGACGGTTTGCCCTTACCTGCGTGGATTTGACACTGAAATCGAGTTTAAGGTGACGAAAAGGGAGGCTCCCTTAAGGTTCACTTTCAGCGCCTGAGAAGTTCGGAAGGACTGTAAAACCTTTTAGAGGTTAGAAAGACGTGCATTTAAACTCTAAAGTCAGATTTTTATTTGACAGTGTTAAGAATTTTTTTAACTGAAGCGCTTGATGGATAGTGCGTTTCAACTTTCGAATTGGACCAGATAGTCCAAATATGTAATCCCAAAACTACAATTAGTAGTCCCAAAATTTTCGTCTCTATGCTGAAAATGAACACGACGAGTAAATCGCTTGGTAGGTTTGGTTTGGTTTGTCGCTCTACGTTCATTTTGTGCACACTTTAGGCTAATTAGACCGGGACCTATAGTTTAACGTGAATTCCGAACCACTCACAAACATCCATGCTACCACCAGAATTGAAGTCTGTGGTCGATGCATTTTGGGGCGCAGAAAGGGTGACGGTTTGCCCCTACCTGCGTGGATTTGACACTGAAATCGAGTTTAAGGTGACGAAAGGGAGGCTCTCTTAAAGTTCACTTTCAGCACCTGAGAAGTTCGGAAGAACTGTAAAACCGTTTAAAGGTTAGAAAGACGAGGATTTTACCCTAAAGTTAGATTTTTATTTGACAGTGTTAAGAAATTTTTGAACTAAAGAGATTGATGGACGATGTATTTCAACTCTCGAACTAGTTAATCGAACTGGACCGGACATTTTCGGATAAGTAATCTAAAAATTACCGTTAGTAGTCCCAAAATTACCACCTCTATGCTGAAAATGATCATGACGCATAAATCGATTGGTTAGTGGGGGAGAAAAGTATGGACTAGTTCGAATTATTTTGTTGGTATAATGATACTAATTAGTAATATTATTTTTTAATATAACCATACTAATTGATATAAACTAGACCATGAATAAATGTAGTACCCCTACTGATTGGTTTGGTTTGTCACTCTACGATAATTTTGTGCATACTTTGGACTAACTAGACTAGGAGCTACAGTTTAATGTGGATTACGAGCTACTAACAAAAATCCATGCCACTGACAGGATTCGGACCTGAAGTATGTAGTACCAGAGGCCAGAGTGCTAGCTAATTGGCCACCAGACCTATCAGTGAAGATCTTAGGTCAAGCGTATGTCATTAGAAAACAATAGAGAGTTTTTGCATACCGTATTTTGGACGTCCGTTAGCTTTTTCTCCCTAGCGCGCATGCTCATAGGAAACATTATTACAGATACGCATCCGCAATTTCCTATGAGCATGCGCGCTAGGGAGAAAAAGCTAACGGACGCCCAAAATACGGTATGCAAAAACTCTCTAATAACAGTATCTTTGAAATAGTTGTCACCAAATAAACTGTTATAATTGAAATGAAAATATATTTTAGCACTGATAATATAATAAATATACTGGATTATTATTAAATGTTCGCATTGCACGTTAAAATAACATATTTTCTAAAATATGTTAATACTTGGACATCAAAATAGAATATACTGATTTCATGACAGCCGGTGTAAAATTTAGTGGTACTGTAAGGAAAGGACAAGTATATTTTAACCGTTTGAATAATTTAATAAATTAATTCAAACAATACGAGTCATTAAAATGATTCGAATTTCATACATCTAATGCAAATTACCCCAGATGTTGTTACTGGAGATATCCTTTCTAAATATACAATTTACTAACACAGTGTATGAATAAGTCTGTGCAACGTGACACTATATTATATGCTGGCTAACATTGGAAGTATTACATAAACTAGAAAATGAATAAATATAGTAACCCTACTGTACCGAATAGGATATACTGGATTGCAGGGCAGCCGGTGTTAAATTTTGTGATACGGTAACGAAAAGACAAATATATTTTATTCATTTGAATAATTTAATAAATTTATTCAAACAATACGAATCATTAAAATGATTCGAATTCCATACATCTAATGCAAGCTACCCCAGATACTGCTCTAGGAGATATCTTTTCTAAAATACAATGCACTAACACAATGTACTGATATGTTAGATATAACGTGCCTCTATAGTGTAAAACGCTGACAAAAACTAACGTTGAATGTATTACATGTCTTCAGTAGAGTTGAATTATCTCATCCGAATGTCTAGCATTAAAAAAATACGTATTCAGAAATTTTTAAATAGATTTTTTTTCCTCGATAAATGTATTTTTTTTTAATACGCTTTTATTAGCTTCACCTGTATGTTTGTATGTAGATATGTATGTAACTGACTTTTTCCCCTGGAGATTTGTTTCTCCTCATATACACTATTTAAGCTGCAAAGAAACATTTACAGGCATCTTTCAGAAAGAAAACAGTTGATTCTTTTTAATATATTAGTTAGCTATTATATTAGTTTCACCTGAATATTTGTTTGTTTGTTAAATTAAAAAGTAAAAAAACTAAAAAAACACGCTTTTAGAGTTAATCAAACTAAAAAGTAAAAAATTAATTAATAGTTTAAAAAACTAAAAAACACGCTTTTAGAGTTAATCAAATTAAAAAGTAAAAAATAATTGTTAACATAAGAATAAAATGACTGACGAGAAAATGAATGTCACTGTTCTAGAAGCGTGGGGTGCTTTGTATGACATTTTAAAACTAACTCTGCATTTCTGAACGAAACTAATGAAAAATTATAACGATTGATATCGAGCACCCCATGCTTTTAGATTCATTTTCTCGTCAGTCATTTTATTCTTATGTTAACAATTATTTTTTACTTTTTAATTTGATTAACTCTAAAAGCGTGTTTTTTAGTTTTTTTAAACTATTAATTTATTATTGGAGTCGATAAGTGGGTGTTATGATGGTGTTGTTTAAATTAACATTGTAGATAGGTAATATGAATTATCTCATTATTATATGAGATGAATTATTTCATGGAGAGTATCTAGCATTAAAAAATATATATATTCAGAAATTTTCAAATATATTTTTTTTTCCCTCAATAAGTGCGTTTTTTTTTTTTTGGAGTCGGTAAGTGGATGTAATGTTCAAATTAACATTGTAGGTGGGTAATATGCTAAATATTAATTAATATTAATACTGAATACACTTAACATTAGATATTATTTACCCTATTTTGTAAAGGCCTCATTACAAAAGATGGTAAATATTATCAAGCAGTATAAAATGATGACAGCAAAGAATTTTGAATACATTATATTAAAAATACACCCCGTTATTATAAGCTTCAGAATTCTCTGTGAAACAAAACAGGAATCCCAATCAAAGAATCAGCAAACCTTCATATACAAAACAGCACTCTATAGGTATCGCTGCGATACACTACACACTACATACGTGAGAGAAAACTTCGGCGTGCACACGAATAATTAGAAAGACCTTTATTCCATATATCTTCCCATTTCCATACATCTAATGCAAACTATACCAGATGCTGCTCTTAGAAATATCCTTTATAAAATACATTTCACTAACACAATGTACGAATATGTCTAGTGTAACGTGCCACTATAGTATATCCTTGCTAACGCTGAATGTGTTACATATCTTCTGTAGCGGTGAGTTATCTCATGCTAAGTATACAGCATTAAAAAAGATATATTCAGAAATTTTTAAATAGATTTTTGTGGATGTAATGATAATGCTATTCAAATTAACATTGTAGAACCTACTTATACTATATGCGCTTAAAGGTAGATATTATTCACCATCTTTTGTAAAGGCCATATTTTTAAAAAAATATTTTATCAAGCAGTATAAAATGATGAGAACGAAGAATTTTGAATACATTATATTAAAAATATACCCCATTATTATAGGCTTTAGAATTCACGTTGAATCAAAACAAACAAGCTCTATTGATAAAACAAAATTCAGAGAACAAACAATCATTAACTATGTTACGATTCACGTACAAATGAAAATTACCTCAAAAGAACCTTTCCTTCTCAAAAACTATACATGCACAAAAAAATAATGATTGTTAAACATAACACAAACCAAAAACTCTTTCACAATCAAAGAATCAGCAAACCTTCATATACAAAACAGCACTCTATAGGTATCGCTGCGATACACTACACACTACATACGTGAGAGAAAACTACAGCGTGCACACGAATAATTAGAAAGACCCCCTCTTCATTCCATTTCCATACATCTAATGCAAACTAGCATTAAAAAAAGCATTATGAAAAGATATATTCAAAATTTTTAAAATAGATATTTTCTCTCAATAAATGCATTTTTTTTTATTGGAATCGGTCAGTGGATTTAATGATAATGCTGTTCAATTTAACATTGTAGACGGGGGAATATGCTGAATATTAATTAATATTAATACTATATGGACTTAAAGGTAGATATTATTTGCCATCTTTTGTAACTATCATATTCCTTTAAAAGTATTTTATCAAGTAGTATAAAAATTCAAAGGAAGAATTTTGAATACATTATATTAAAAATATATCCCATTATTATAGGCTTTATAATGAAGCAAAACATGATCGTTTTGATTCAAACAAGCTCTATTGACAAAATAAAACCTAGAGAACAAACGATCATTAACTATGTTACGATTCGCGTACAAATGGAAATTACTTCAAAAGAATCCTTCACAAAAACTATACACACATAAAAAAAAAAAAAAAAAAGATTGTTAAACATAACACAAACCAAAAACTCTTTCACAATCAAAGAATCAGCAAACTTTCATATACAAAACAGCACTCTATAGGTATCGCTGCGATGCACTACACACTACATACGTGAGAGAAAACTACAGCGTGCACACGAATAATTAGAAAGACCCTCTCTTCACATGGTAATGCAGAGAGAGCGTTCCTTTCATAAAGAGTTACGATAACAGTGATCTAAGAAAACGAAGGAACGAAATTTTTTCAAACCCTAGAAGAAAACCCAGCATAAATTATCCTCCATCCCTCCCCCCTTCTCCTTTTCGACCCCCTTTTTATCTCCTTTATTCACTCCCCCTACTCCATCCCGTCCCCCCCTTTCCATATGAAGCGGAACACATCGCCAAATCTCCCTGCTCATTAATTCGCGGCGCCCGTTGCCATGGAAACGGGAAGACCGAGAGGACTACGGATAATGAGGGGATGGACAGAGAGGATGGAGAGCAAAAGGGATCGAATCGTTTTCTGGAAAAAGTAAAAAACTAGAATTTTTGATGCTAGAGGTTTTTTTTTTTTTCTCCTCTTTTGTCTGAAAGGAAATGGAATTTTATCATTAAGGTGGTATTGGTTTAAAAAAAAAATAAGCATGTAGTACCTGAAGAAATGGAAAGACAAGTTGGAATAAATATGATAGATTTTCGAAAATTGAGAAAAAAATAAATAAACCTAAAGTATTGATATCTATACTTAATTTAATAATTTAAGAATATATATCAATGCTTAAGGTGGACAGAAATTAATGTTTAAAGCCAATAGATGTTATATCCAATTTTAAAAAATTATTTAAAATTTTGATTCTAAATGTCAAACTATTTTTACATCACTTTTTTGATCAAAATGTTATATTTAATGTTGCCCCTTAAACGTTACATTTATTTATTGGTTTATTTTATTTATGTACTTTAATTGTTATATTTATTTTATTTTCTGATATATTTGTTAATGTACTTTAATTTTTATTTATTTATTTATTAATTTTAATAATAATTTCTATTAGAGTGCAACATAAAAATATTTCCCACTTGAAATGCTTAATATAAACAATTTTCGAATTATTTATTTCAACTTATAACCCAATAAATCGTCAAAGAAATTTGTGATTATTTTAATAAATAAAAAGTCGATTTATCATGTGTTTCGTTAGAGACACCTAGAGTTTGAAATGCTTCTATAGTATTTTTAATTATTTACAACTTATAAAACAGCTGCAAATATTCTTAAATAGTTTCAGACTATTTAGTGTTTTAATTTTATGTAATTTTAATTACTTATAATAAATTAAAGTAATTAAAATTACATTGATTGTAAAAAATATTACGGCAAATTATTTAAGTTCTTTTTACTTCATTTTATTAACGTTTTTAAGAAATTGAAAGAGTTGGGGGTGCAGCTCCAGGATTTTTACTACGGTCAATTTTGTGCCCATGAGGACTAATCAGACCGGGACCTATAGTTTAAAGTGCATTTTGGACCACTAACAAACATCCATGCCAACCTGAAGCATGTAGAACCAAAGGCCAGTGAGCTAGCCACTTGACCATCATCTCCATGAGGCAATGCCAGTGAAAAAAGCAGTACGTCCTAGATCTTCGAAATTTGACAGAGCCAGCAAATAAAATCAACAA
Source organism: Caerostris darwini (assembly GCA_021605075.1). NCBI lineage: Eukaryota > Metazoa > Arthropoda > Arachnida > Araneae > Araneidae > Caerostris > Caerostris darwini. Next base: position 135,279 of record BPLQ01003864.1, on the reverse strand, counting down.
CAAATTATTAAAAGTGTTTTGATTACTAGCATATTACTAAGTGTGGTAAAAGAAGAATCGGAAAGAGTTCATAATAGATAGGTTCAGGCAGCTATCATTTATAAGAAAGTTGGAAGTAATTGTCATGAGAAAATGTGAGAGCAAAGAGTTAAAGGAATTAACGCAATAAATGAATCTGTTAATTGTATGTTGAAGAGTTAGGAAGAGCAAATGGTTACTATTAGATATATACGAAACGTTAATGCTAACGTAATGGAAGTAAGGTAAGATCATAAGGTTTACTCATGCTACGTTCGCCTCGCCCTAAATTTATTGCTCGATATTTTATATTAAATTACTGAGCAGGAATAACCATGACATTTCTCAATTTTCAGATTACTATTTTCTTTCAACCTGAAACGTTAATATACATAAGTCTTATTCATTTTCCATTATAATAAAACAATCAACATCCAATAATGTTAAACGAATATTATTCGTTTCAATTATATTGAAATTAATATAAAGGTATTATATATCATTGAATTATGCATCAGGTGTGAAATATTGAGCAATAAATCCTTTTATATCCAAATTGCAACTGGTCGCAGTTTAAAGAATAAAAGTTCTTTTTTTCTGCTGTAAAAGTTTTTGTCTAAAATGATTATGGAAAAAAAATATACACATATATATATATATATATTTTTAACCTTGAAATTTATAAAAACGAAGGAAAAATAATCAGTAATTTACAAATTAAATCTCATTATATTAATTAAAAATGTCACTGACCGCATTTCTTAAAACAACAGGAAGAAATTTCCAGGAAAAGTTCTCAACCACCACGGGAAAATCCCTTGCACGCTTGGACCTTCTCCAACCAAACCGCCGCCCGACGACCTTGGGCTACTAGTGACCTTGAAGGGACGGGGGTGGGGAGACAAACACGAGGGTGCTCTAATTGCTCAGTAATTAACTCACCCAGTGATGAGTCTCGGATAATTAACGAACAATGACTGGTACGTCTGCGGTAGCGCTGTGCCAGGGGTTTAGCGGGGGTGGAGCACAGAAACGGATCGTTGGTCGTTAAAATTCCTTTCCTGGCGAATTCACGGAAAGCACACGAAACGAGCGATGGTGGAAAGTAAAGATTAATGTTGAGGACACGGCTAAACATTTTAAACAGGAAGAAAGTCGGGTAATTTGAATTTCGCTCCAGAGTCTGGGATGGAGGTATTTGTCTTTCCGGAGTTGTTGGAAAAGCATTGCTAGAATACGGGAGGTTCTGGTTAAGGTACTAGACTGGTTTTCTAAGGTACTATGGTTTAATGAATCAATTAATTAATTGTAAGTCGAGTGTTAAGGTTCTGGTTAAGGTACTAAGGTTTTCTGGTTTCAAAAGTTTGATTAGGGAATCTTTGGTCTGCTATTAGTTGTAGCCAATAAGATAATTATAGTGATAGAGAACCTTGTTAAGTTACGACAGAATGTTTAATGGTGGTATAAATTCAAGGCAAAATGAATTACGGTCAATAAATTTCTAAATTTATCTGCCGCATGCACTTCTGGAAAAAGTATAGAGGACTCAGTTAGTTGGGATTCTTTGGGTGATTAGTTTCCAATTAATCGTATCCAATTAGAAAATTAACTAAATGGTCCTTATTAACTAAATATTATTATTGTTAAATATAGCTTGCAACAACACAATGTTCAATGAAAATTATTATTATTGTCAAATATAGCTTGCATAGTAACAACACAACGACTGATGGTGTAAATGCAAAACAAAATGGATTGCAGTCAATAAATTTCTAAATTCATATGCAGTTTTGAAAAAGTAAAGAGAATTCAGAAAATGGGGACTCTTTGGATGATTAGTTTGTTATTAATTGTAGCCAATTAGGGAATTATTATTGTCAAATACAGCTTGCATAGCAACAATACAACGTTTGACGGTGTTGTAAGTCCAAAGTAAAAATAATTACAGTCAATAAATTTCTAAATTTATCTGCCGTTTTCAAAATGTATATAGTTCTGGAAAAAATATAGAGAATTCAAAAAATGGGGATTCTTTGGTGTTTAGTTTGATATCAATTGTAGTCAATTAGAAAATTATTATTATTGTCAAATATAGCATCTATAGTAACAATACAATAATTGACGGTGGTGTAAATGCAAATCAAAAAGAATTACAGTCAATAAATTCCTAAATTCATATGCCGTTTTCTAAATACATGTAGTTCTGGAGAAAGTATACAGAATTCAGAAAATTGGGATACTTTGGGTGATTTGTTTGCTATCAGTTGTAGCTAAACAGGAAGAAAGTCGGGTAATTTGAATTTCGCTCCAGAGTTGGGATATAAAGGTATTTGTCTTTCCGGAGGTGTTGGAAAAGCATTGCTGGAATAGGAGAGATTCTGGTTAAGGTATTACGGTGGATTGAGAAATTTGATTGGGAATCTTTGGGTGTTTAGCCTGCTGTCAGTTGTAGCCAATAAGATAATTATAGTTATCGAGGACCTTGTTTGGTTACGACAGAATATTTAATGGTGGTATAAATTCAAGGTAAAATGAATTGCAGTCAATAAATTTCTAAATTTATGTGTCATTTTCTAAATGCGTGCAGTTTTGGCATTTGTATAAAGAATTCAGAAAATTTGGATTCTTTGGGAGATTAGTTTGTATCAATTGTAACTAAGTAACTAATTATTATTATTGCCAAATCTAACTGGTCTAATAACAAGACAAAGATTGTCGGTAGTACAATTTCAAAGCAAAATTAATTATAATCATAAATTTCTAAACTCATTAGCTCATATATAGTTCAAAATATAGCTCATTGTATACTTAAGTCATTACTTAATGATCATCATAAATGATAACATTGACATCAGAAATGTTAATATCAGTATCAATCGTTATTTAATGGACATCAAAAATGTTACCATTTACATTCATCCTCATTTCATCAGCATTAAAAATGCTGAAAAAGATAACGTAATTTTATATCTAGACACCCATTGCCAGAAAATGAAAATGTCAAAATGGATGAACTACTATTTATATTTAATCGATTTCTATTTTGTGCTTCAAAATATATATTTATTCATAAAATTTTCTTCCACTTATCAATTTTATTGATGATGAATATTAATAATCATATGAAATTTTAAATAAGATTATCTATGAAAATAAGTGTATAAAATATAGCTCATTGTATACTTAAACCATTATTTAATGATCATCAGAAATGTTAACATTAACACAGAATGTTAACATTGACATCAGAAATGTTAACATATCATTATTTAATGAATGCCACACATGATAATATTAATATTAATCTTTACTTAAAGAACATCAAAAATGTTAACCTTTACATTAACCATTATTTCATCAGCATTAGATAAGTTTACATTGCTGTAATTAAAGTTTTATGAATAAAACTCATAAATAAATAAATGCCAAAAATCATTAGACAAAGTTTTATGTAATACGCATAAAGATAGTTCATTAATAAATATTCTTGTACCTTGAAATCATTATGTCTTATAACAGAGAAGAACCATTAAATAACAAGAAAATTTCAAATTGAATTTTTAATTAAATAAAATAATAACCAAATGTCGCAAGAAAATTAATTAGAAATCTAGAACAAATACTTGTTAACTAAATATTTATTTATTTACAAAGGAAAAATTATTAATTAATAATTTAAATGTTTCACAGGAAATTAAAATGTATTTCAAAACTCTAACGAAAATAGTACTTATACTATTTTTTTTGCGTGACGAAATAATAACAGACATGTACTTTTCAATAATTTAAAGTATAAAATTTCCGAGGCTGCTATATTCTTAAAATAAAAAATTTCGATCCTACCTTAAGGCTAAGAAAGTAAGATTTTAAAATTCATTTTAAACATTAGTTATTTTCATAAAATAATAGTGGTAATAGTTAAAAATATTACTGTCAATCCCCACGCTGAAAATGACCATACTTGCTGACGAAATTTAAATGCAACAATAGAGAGTTTTTGCATACCGTACGTTAGTTACCATAGGACGTCCGTTAGCTTTTTCTCCATAGCGCGCATGCGTATCTGTAATAATGTTTCCTATGAGCATGCACGCTAGGGAGAAAAAGCTAACGGACGTCCTACGGTAACTAACGTACGGTATGCAAAAACTCTCTACTATTTTAATTCAAAGGGAAACAGCGAGTGAGGAAGATCATTAAACAATAGAGAGTTTTTGCGCATGCATACCACGTTACATACCGTACGTTAGTTACCGTTAGTTACCGTAGGACGTCCGTTAGCTTTTCTCCCTAGCGCGCATGCTCAGCTTTTTCTCCCCTAGCGCGCATAGGAAACTGCGCATGCGTCTAGCAATAATGTTTCCTAAGAGCATGCGCGCTAGGGAGAAAGCTAACGGACGTCCTACGGTAACTAACGTACGGTATGCAAAAACTCTCTACTATTTTAATTCAAAGGGAAACAGCGAGTGAGGAAGATCATTAAACAATAGAGAGTTTTTGCATACCGTACGTTAGTTACCGTAGGACGTCCGTTAGCTTTTTCTCCCTAGCGCGCATGCTCATAGGAAACTGCGCATGCGTATCGGCAATAATGTTTAATATGAGCATGCGCGCTAGGGAGAAAAAGCTAACGGACGTCCTACGGTAACTAACGTACGGTATGCAAAAACTCTCTAATATGTTTTTCTTTCGTGTTAAAATATTAATGGTTAATTCTTAATGAATGGACATTAAAGGTGATGTCTTATAAATACAATTGATTATAATAATAAAAGAAATTATGATTTTATCATATAAATCCTAATTTTTAAATATATTAGGACCTCTTACCCTTTGCGTTGATAGACAATTCAGTGGCTTTCCTTTAAACAATATACTAAATATACTTTTGGCCGAGTAACTAGCGCTCGATGCCGCAGGTTTTCCGGTTCGAGTCCCGGAGGTGCCACAAATGTTTGTAATGGTTCGAAATCTACTTTAAACAATAGGTCCAGGTCTCATATGACTGCTACTATTACTACACCACACCACATTATTGTCCTTAAAGCTGAGTTGCCCTTTACAGTTTGGGAATGATGTGGGTCAGAAGTCTGATCTCACAGTCACACTGAGAGCTCTACAGTCATATGAGATTGGGACCTAAGGCTTAAAGTGGATTCCGAACTACTACAAACATCCATGGGCCCAATGGGACTCGAATCCGAAACCTGTGGCGCCAAGTGCCAGAGCGCTAATTACTCGGCCATTTAGGTCACGTCTACTATGAATGCAGAGCATAAGGCTGACAACCCTACCCCATCGAAAAAAAAGAAAAATTCTCATGTTTCTGAAACTACCAGTTGGTAGACGGCCTTCGCCCACCATGGGACTGTTGTGCCAATGATGACGATGAAAAAAATATCAAAATTTATCTGAATGTTATAATTCATTAGTGTAAAAATACACAAAATTTTTTATCTCAATCATTTCTTAACTATTCTATAGAAATCTATTTAAATTATTTCATGATACGATATTATAATGTATATATTTCTGTATATAAATCTGCACGTGTATTTATTTTTCCCCTTACACTAAAAAAAAAAAAAAATGGTTTGATAAAGAAACTACAAATAGTTGAGCTATAAGTACTTTTTGAAAGAAAACTGTATTATATTAAATTAAGTAAGTAACTCACTTATTTACAATAAAATAAAATAAATATTTCATAATGAATGATTTGTTATCATAAAAGTGGGCATTATACAAAATATTTACTAAACTTGGTATACCATATTTTATGTTCGCATACAAAATGTTTTATTTATATATAGCTATCAATCAGTTTGATAAATTACTAAGAACACAACCATCAAATTTCCATACATTATCATAAATAAGCAAAGATTTATACGATGCATAAAAATAAATTATAGCTTATCTGTAATGCAATAATTTTTGTAATAATTCCTGTAATGACATCTATCATATTATGTCTTCATATAAACAATACTAAAAAAATAATTTTATCGATAAATATCAGTAGAACAACATATAAGTATCCAATTTTTTTTCTATTTTGAGAGGAATTTTTTTTAAGTATACTACTGCTAATTTTCTGAGAAACATCTAGAAAATAAGATTATGCAGCAACTACAATGTGAATCTAAATGCACAATATTTTAAATAATACTTTATCTTGATTATCATGTTTTTGTTCATATAACAAAAAAAAAGATGACTTTTTAATGAACATTTAATTCTGTGTATTTGATTCTATCATATAGTAAAATATAATTGTAAAAAATTTACAAAGAATATAAACAGTTATAAATTTTATTTTATTATTATTTACTTTAGTATTGTAATTATTAGTTACTTACTAATTATTATTTACTTTATTATTATTATATTTACTTTATTATTATGATTATTTTTATCGTAAAATAATACTGCTATGCTGGAACGAAGATATAAAGCGTATACATACATTATATTTTCAAAAACCACATCAGAACAATATACTTGAAAATGATGATGAAATAAATAATGTTTGAAATGATGGTTTTCACTTTATCTTACTAATCATGATTTTGCATTTGACAAATAAAAAAAAATGACTTTTTAATGAACATTTAATTCTGCGTAATCGATTCTACTATATAACAAAAGTAAAATATTATCATAGAAAATTTAGAAAGTATATAAACAAGTTACAAATTTTATTTTATTTGTTATATTGTAAAATAAGACTGCTATGCTGAAACGGAGATATAAATTTCTTTGAAATTCAGGTTAATCAGGCTTGACGTATGTTATGACATACGTTCAGCTTTTCAAAAACTGTATCAGAACACTGTACTTGAAAATGATAATGAAATGAATAATGTTTGAAGTGATGTGTTTTCACTTTATTTCATTTATGAACCGTTTTATACGAGAAGATGGAATTTTTCATTTGATTTACGTCGCACTCAAGCTTCACAAGCATCGGAAAGAAACCGCATTAAACTTTCCAAGAAAACAAACTCATAGAATCTAGCAGAGTGAAATAAGAAGTTTAATAAATGATAAGAAAGAAAAAACAATTGTTTTGTTGTGTTTTCAATTTTCAAAAGTTTGAAAAAATGTTTAGGGAATATTCTGTAGAATGCAGTTGTTGTTTGTAATCTATGAAATATATGTTGTTTGTAATCATGTTTGACCTCACAAATTTGAAAAATTTTCAATGCAAATCCATACATTTTATAGAATACCAATAAAGGATGGCAGCGTTTTTCGTATCTATAGCAAAAAATAAACGAAGACTGAACCTTCTTCTGATCCGGGTCGAAACCTCCACGGGAACTAAGCAAAGAAATCGACTATTTCGGAGTGTGCGTAAGCCATCGTCACGAGCGCGCGCTCATTCATCTTCACAAGCATCCACCTACACCTAATCAAGTTAAGAAAAGGCAGACGGCCCTGTTATTAAAACCATCGAAGATTAATTTCTTCGGAGGGAAGGGCACACGCCTGCCACCCACACGAGATCTCTCCCCTCCCACTTCCAATGGCACAAAAGAAGTCTCACCTGAGATATTGAGGTTGGTGGAGGTCACGGGCTGAAAAAGACAAACCGAGATTCCCACACAAGAGTTCTCTTACGTTTCTTGGTGCACGTCACCATATGAAAGGCTAACAAAAAGCGAATTGGATATCATGCACAAAATATAATTGTAAAGACATCAGGTGTTTTAATCAGGAGTGCGCAGAAGGGGATGGCTGGCAGGTTGGAGCTTCCCCCTTCCAAATACATAAATGGAATATCTGCAGATGTTCAAGCTTATGTTTTCTTGCTTACTTCATGTAAGTTGGTTGATTGGTTTTAATGGTACAAGGGACATTAAAACCAATAATTGAATAAGGAAAAGGATACCCATTGATAAGAGAAGCCGAAAACACAGAATTCTCGTTGGTTGTAACGTTTCTTGGTGCACGTCACCATCTAAAGGGCTGAAAAAGTGAACTGGATATTATGCACACACTGGTAAAATGTAATTGTAACGGCATCAGGTGTTTTAATCAGGAATGCAAAGAAGGGGGTTGCTAGCTTGATGGAGATACCTCCCAAAAACATACATGAAATATCTGCAGATGGTCAAATTCATGTCCCCTTGTTTTCCTCATCAATATAGATTGGTCAATTGGTTTTAATGCAGCAAGGGCCATTAAAGCTACTAATTGATAAGGAAAAGGATACTCATTGATAAGTAAAACAGAAAACACAGAATTCTCGTTGGCTGCTACGCTTCTTGGTGCACGTCACCATCTGAAGGGCAAAAAAAGTGAATTGGATATCATGCACACACTGGTGAAATGTAATTGTAAAGACATCGGGCGTTTTAATCAGTACTGCGCAGAAGGGGGTGGCTCGCGGGATGGAGCTCCCTCCCAAACGCATAAATGAAATGTCTACAGATGTTCAAGTTTACGTCCCCTTGTATTCCTTATCAATGTAGGTTGGTTGATTGGTTTTAATGGTGCAAGGGTCATTAAAACCAACAATTGATAAGGAAAAGGAAAAGGATACCCATTGATAAGAAAAACAGAAAACAAAGAATTCTCGTTGGCTGTTACGTTTCTTGGTGCACGTCCCCATCTGAAGGGCTAAACAAAGTGAATTAGATATCATACACACACTAGTGAAATGTAATTGTAAAAGCATCACGTGTTTTAATCAGGAATGCACAGAAGAGGATTGGGGGAGAGCTGGAGCTCCCTCTTAAATACATAAATGAAATATCTGCAGATGTTCAAATTTGTGTCCCCTTGTTTTCTTTGTCAATGTAGGTTGGTTGATTGGTTTTACTGGCGCAAGGGCTAGATTTGACCATACTGCAGCGCCAAACAACTAAAGTTGTATTTTCAAAGACCGGGGGGGTATATAGTCTTAAGGGGGTATATGTCTTCCGGTGGCATATAATGTCTTTATATACGTATAGATCAGTGGTTCTATATACGCTGATATATATATATATACGTATAGATTAGTGGTTCTATATACGCTGATACGAATAGATTAGTGGTTCTCAAAGGGTGGCTATGATGCGTCAATTTTTTGTTTTTTGTCAGTTTTCCCATTCCAAGGCAATTTTTATTACAAACAACTAACATTTATTCTTCCTCTTCATTGGCGTAACAATCTCATGGTGGGCCAAGGCCGTCTGAATACTGGCAAGCTTTGAGATGAGAAACTTGAGACATGAGATGTTTTCTTTTTACTGGATAGAGTTGTCAAAGCCTACGCCCAACAGCCGTATTAGACAGGGATCTACGTTTTAAAGTCGATTCCAAACCATTAAAAACATCCATGACACCACCGGAACTCGAACCCGAAACCTGTGGCACCAAGCGCAAAGGGGCTACTCAATTAATCTTTCTGGTTGCTTTTATTCTTCTTTATTCACATATAAAAATCGCCAAGACGCCAAAGATGGTTTCCAAGAAACTAGGTTTGGTTTGTCGTTTTATCCTTGTGCACACTTTAGGCTAATTAGATGTGGATTCCTAACCACTAACAAACATTCATGCCACCGCCAGGATTTTAACCTGACAGCCTGTGGTAACAAAGGCCAGAGCGCTATCCAATTGGCCATCAGGCAATCAGGAGTAACTTCAATAGCTGTATAATAGGAGTGCTACAGTTTATGTGACTTTCAATGTTAAAAATAATTTCCGTTAGTTTCCATCTGTAAATAGTAGTCCGTGGAGTTGATCACCTGGATATAAAACTGTGAGATGTCAGTAGTGGATGCTTATTTGTTATAAATTTGAATATGGTACGTCTACAATTATTTGTAGGTTTTTAAATGTGCCCCGTGACTTTAAAAAGTCGGAGAAATATAGATGAATATTCATGTAGATATTTCAGTTTTTATCTGCCAACAGCCTATGTTTCCTTTTTTACTCATTAAAAACCTGCCTCCTATGAGCTAATCTCTCGATCTGACGTCATTACCTTTATCGTTAGCCTTCTCGTATGTGGGCAATTTTCGTTTCACCATACGAAAGAACTAACGATAAAGCTAATGACGTCAGATTCAGAGATTGGTTCGTGTCATGTATTCAATTTCTCACAAGTTAATAATTGGTATTTTATAGTGAACTAATGATAAGCATTTCTCATTTTAAGCAAATATTTCATTGAACATCAATACACAGAAAACACAGAAATTTGTATGTAGAGATGAAAAAATTGAATGCTATTAGAATTTTATATATATATATATATATATATATATATAAAAAAATTGAATGCTATTAGAATTATATAGAGATAAAATAATTGAATGCTATTAGAATTATATAGAGATAAAAAAAAAATGGAATGCTATTGCAATTATATAGAGATGAAAAAACTGAATGCGATTAAATTATATAGAGAATTTTGAATACAAAGAAATTTTGCCATTAATCTTAAATTATATCTTAAGTATTCTACGATGTCCAATAAGGATAGTTCTATTTGACAAATCTATAAAAACTCTGCTCTGGATCAGACTGCTATTCGTACTTCCTCTGCAGATGCAAATACCTTGGCGAAATCTAAACTTATAATTCCTTCTAAGAAGAATAGCTACTACTCCCACAAGGTTAAGAATGAAGCACCACAAAAATATGAAAATTTCTGCTGGTGGCGTTAAAAAATATCATAAATGTGGCAACTGCCCTGATGTTGAGCTTACTGCTCATCATGTTTTTGATTGCCCAGCTCTTGTAGTCAGTCGCCATACATTGTCTGGACCATCCCTCGGAAGAGGATTTATACTCCGAGCTGGCAATCAACATGGCCAATATTATTCGGCAGAACCAATATATTTGATTTTCCTGTATATATAACAGAGGATCCTGTATGTATAACAGATAATCCTGTATATATATAACAGAGGATATAACAACAAACATAAAATACATATTTCAGTTCAAAAACATTTAAATGACATCTAATTTAATGACATGATGGGATACGACAACAACAACAACATCAACATAAAAACTCTGCAGTATTCTTTCTTTGAGGTACGTTAAATTAGTTATAAAAAACAGTTTTACGCCCAAGTTGCAATTACTGGGCGTGATATTGATTGTAACTGGATTTATTTTTTTATTTAAATATTTTCGTAATTGCAGTATTATATTTTTAATTCCTATTTGGGTTAACTGCATTACATATAATTATAAAATGTTCATTATTTAATTTGATTATTAAGAATCAGTTCACGTTCTAGTTATCGTCATATTTAGCTGAGATTTAAATAAAAAATATAATTTTATGCAAAATTTAATTCCACCTTTTTACAGATTTTGCTATCACGTGATGGTTATAAAATAGATGAAAGATATTTTTTAAACATCAAATTTATGATGTAGGTTGCTTTAAAGCCAAGAAGTTAGCCTATTTAAGGCAATTTCATTTTCTTCATCTCTATATAGTTCCAATAGCATTGATTTTTTTCATCTCTATACACTGAAGTGACAAAAGTCATGGGATACCTCTTAATATCGTATATGCCCTCCTTTCGCCCGGCGAAGTGCAGCAACTCGACGTGGCATGGACTCAACAAGTCGTTGGAAGTCTTCTGCAGGAATATTGAGCCATGCTGTCTCGATAGACGTCCATTATTGTGAAAGCGTTGATGGTGCAGGATTTTGGGCACGAACAGACCTCTCGATGATGTCCCATAAATGCTCGATGGGATTCATGTCGGGCGATCTAGGTGACCAGATCATTCGTTGGAATTGCCCAGAATGTCCTTCAAACCAATCGCGAACAGTTGTGGCCCGGTGACATGGCGCATTGTCATCCATAAAAATCCCATCGTTGTTTGGGTACATAAAGTCCATGAATGGCTGCAAGTGATCTCCAAGTAGTTGAACATAAGCATTTACAGTCAATGTTCGGTCCAGTCGCACCAGAGGACCAAGTCCATGCCATGAAAAAACAGCCCACACCATTACGGAGCCACCACCAGCTTGAACAGTGCCTTGCTGACAGTTTGGGTCCATGGCTTCGTGAGGTCTGCGCCACACTCGAACCCTACCATCAGCTCTTACCAACTGAAATCGTGACTCATCGGACCAGGCCACGGTTTTCCATTCATCTAGGGACCAACCGATATGCTCACGTGCCCACGAGAGTCGCTGCAATGAAAGCTCTGCGAAAGCACTGCGCATTTATACCTGTTCTACGCGATGTTACTGCCATCTGAAAATTTGCATATTGCTATCCCATGACTTTTGTCACTTCAGTGTATAATTCCAAAAGCATTCAATTTTTTTCCTTCTTTTTAGAAATCCAGTACTATTCAGTTTTTTCATATCTGTACAATTCTAATAGCATTGAATTTTTTCATCTCTATATAATTAAAATAGCATTCAATTTTTTCCTTCTCTATATAAATCCAATAGCATTCAGTTTTTTCATATATGTACAACTCTAATAGCATTCAGTTTTTTCATATCTGTACAATTCTAATAGCATTCAGTTTCTTCATATCTGTACAATTCTAATAGCATTCAGTTTTTTCATCTCTATATAATTCCAATAGCATTGAATTTTTTCCATCTCAATTTATTTCCAATTGCTTTCAGTTTTTTCATCTCTATTTATTTCAATTGCAATTTAGTATTTCAATTTATTTCCAATTGCATTCCATTTTAATATTTTAATATATGACAAACTGGAAATTTAAAATCTTACACGTTTTTTTTTTAAACTTACAGAAAACATTTCTGAATTTTGAGTGAGAAATTTGAACTAAAAACTGGACTGAAACTGTTTGGCTAATCAAGAAATCGCTCATTTGAGTCTAGTTTCCAAGTAGAAGAAATAAATGGCGTTATATTTATCAGAACAAGCTGAACATTGTAACATATGTAAACAAAAGTAGTCTTTATATAAAGAGGATGTCAATTAAAAATGAGTATGCTAAGGGGAAGACATCGAAGATTATAATGAGGAGATTATGCATAAGTGATAAGAGGATAATCATTCCTTCATAGGAGCTTAAAAAAATAAAATCATTAAAAAAAAAAGCGAACAAGAAATTAGTATTTTTATTTTTCCTCCCAGTCAGAAATTTAGCCAGAATACAGGAAATGAAAATTACACAAATAAATAAATAAAAGCGTTTTAAACACAATCAAAGATTTCAAAATTTAATTAATATAAAATTAATGTTTTTATTTAAAATAAATTATTAAATCTATGTATATTTTTCGAACAACAGGTAAAAATTCTAGCATATTAATAAAAAAACTTTTTTTTCACTATTTACTACAATACTTATTAACGATCACACTTTTTTTTTAGTTCGTATATAGGGGCTTGTTGGCTGAGTGACTAGCGCTCTAGCGTTCGTGCCACAGGATTCGAGTCTCGGTGGTGCCATGGATGTTCGGAATCCACTTCGTAGTGGTTCGGAATCCACTTTAAACCGTAGGTCCCGGTCTAATATGTAAAACAACCCTAGTAAAAAGAAAACATCTCCTGTCTCGACATCTGTCAGTCTTTGTTTCTCTTGTATCTTTTTAATTTTTTATTGTAACTTAAATCTTTTTTTTTGGGCATCGCCAACGGACCCCTAATTGTACCTATAGTTTTAACTTTTTCCGATCTCTTGCCTTAATTGTTCTCAGGCAAGCGATGTTTTTCCTAACTTCTTAATGGTTTTATTTTATTTTATTAGCATTCTTTTAATTGAAGCAATTTCACTTTGCAAATTTTCTAATTAACTTAAGATGTGGAGGTATTGTGGCTCTTAAAGCCACCTAGGAACTCCGTAACAGGTACGCCCGTTGCCCCGACATCTGTCAGTAGACAGACGGCCTTGACTCACCATGGGGCTGTTGCGGCAAAGAAGTAGAAGCCCTTATATAAAATCTTTAAAAAAAACACATAATTATTATTTAAGTGATTTCCTAATATTTCACAAGTACAACACAAATGTGCTCAATTGCACTTCAAATAAAAACCTTTTCTCTTTTCTTTATTATTATGTTCAATATATAGACCCATTACAACTGACTCCTGGGTAACGTTAAATCTTCTATAAATTTCTAGTATCAATGGACATCAACTCAAGTTCTTATTATTGGAAAAAAAAGATTCAATTTTTGGTGATGTACTAAGAAATATTTCTTTGCTAATGCGTTTTTTCTTCAAAAGTGTTTTTTTTCCCCGCAAAAAAAAGACTACTAAGAAATTTAAAAAAAAAAAATACTGAAGCAAGGTGATAACCACTTTTAAAACATATTACCTTTTCTTTATTAATTTTCTTACACGTTCTTGCACAAAACGCGACCGAGCTAAACACGAAAATTGTGCTCGAGTAAAAAGAGTCTTATTACATAATAAAACTTCAACACCGCACAAAAGACCACTTACTCTAAAATTAAGTCACGTATCAACAAAATAAAACAGTATTGAGAGACGTACGAGCCGCTAAGAAGACAAAGAGCAAACTCAACACGTGGACGTAGACGTCCTTTCATTCTTTGCACACCCGTAACGCCTCATATTGTAGTGGCCGATCATTATTATGACGACAAAGGGAGGAATTAAGGTGAAAGAGTTGGTTTATACAATGTATGCATATTGTGTACGCGGGAATAACAAAGTAAACTGAAGGCCTATCAAATCATCTAATAGGCTGAAAACGTTTGTAATAAAATCACATTTAAGACAGTTTTGAAACCACTTATTTTCTTGTTCTTTCTTTTATTATGCTGTTTTTTTAAATTTTATTCGTTTAATAAAAAATGATTTAAAAAAGGAGTAATTTCTAGTTGCTGAATTTATACTATGTTCAGTAATGCAGGGTCCACTTTGAATTCACGAAGAGATATAAATAGTATAGAATCATATATTGATGTTAATTCATTTATTTAAAGTTAGCTATTTTTTCATTGTGCCTTATAACAAATTCGTTCACAAGTTTTCAAAATGTTAGGATTCGTTACTCATAGGGATCCGCAGGTACAGGAAAGGAAAACTCAGGCTCGAAACAGCTGTTGGTGTCCATTGTAGTCACTGTTTTCAGGAAAGAAGAGACTCGATGGGGAATTATGACACAGTATGTGATGAATTACCACTGTTGAGGTATGTGTTCATGTTCTGTCCTTCAAACATAACCTCATTTTTGTCTTTTCAATTATTTTATTTAAATAAAATTAACAAAACACCATACATAAATCTATAAAAATCTATCCATTTATAATGTAATTTCTAATTCGGTTTATACGATTCCAAATGAGGTCTTGCTCTCAATCTGATGACTTCCCCTATCGGATAGGGAAGATACGCGTTATGTGGGTCATGGTGTCACGGTGATTTCCCTCTAGCAGAGATTATCATGTACCCTGTGGCTTGAGTTGTCACACCATATGTAAACTATCTGGCATCTGAAACTAATTAAGATGCTTAGTACGAGTTTTCAGAGTTTTCTCTCATACGACATACAAATGCGTGTAACTCCTATTCTATGATTTCCGAAGATCAATGTATTTTGTTATCACTCATGAGTGGGCCTACATATGTGGAACACAAGATCTAACAACAAGGGGGGAAAAAAAGGATATAAACAACAAGGGAAAACAAATAAAAATAATAACTGCAACGAACTGAGAAAGATTCATAATAATAATTTGTATAATTTTATTTGTAACACATTGTTAATTACATTTTAAATAAAAAAATATATCAAGTAATAACAAAAAATTCAACTAAGTTTTCGTTCAATAAAAATTACGTTAGTATTAGTAAGTTAAAGACCATCTGTTTTACTGAGCATAGACAATTAATGAATACCGTATCGGAGTTACTGATCTATAGATAGTAAACTGGAACACAATGTAAGGAAGTCTAAAACTTTTTTGAAAGTAAATTTTATTTTTTAAATATTTTTGTTTGTTGAGATTGTTAACAATTGACAAAGATTCAGAATAATCATTTACATCACTTTATCTACAACATGTTAATGATATGAAAACTAAAATGATACATTAAATAATAATCAAAATGTCAACTATGTTTTTGTCTAATAAAAATTACTTTAATATTAATAAGTTAAAGTATGTGTATTATTTAAAGTAAAATAATATATTAAGTATTAACAAAAATGTCAACTATGCTCTCATCCAATAAAAATTATGTTAATTATGAATAAGTTAAAGCCCATCTATTTATACTGAGCATAGACAATTAATGAATACCGTATCGGAGTTACTGATCTATAGATGGTAAACTAACGTCTGAATCGCACAGGGTTCCTTTAACGAGACGCACAATGGAAGGAAGGCGCATCCATGTAACATATTAATTGGAGGGGAGGATCACAAAGCCCCCTTCCCTATTAATTTCTCCATTATACAGCGCACGGATTCCACTTGCAAATTTCCTCATCGCTCGATATGCTTCCAATGCTACTACTACACAAGGCTTTCTAAAGCATACTGCAGAGAATGGATATTGAAACTATGTTTGGAGAGAAGTTTATAATGTTTTGAATTGCCCCGTGAATGGAAAGAACAATTGAAGTTGTGATTCAAAAAGGAGCTCTGAAAAGGAAGGCATAATAATTCTATGCAAAATAAAGGTAACAATTAACAATAAGTGGTTTTCCAATGCCAGGTATTTTGACCTATGATGAAACATTATTCGATTCAACGTTAAGCACTGTAGGGAGTTTGCTATATCATACGATTGGGGAAAACATCCTTGAAGGTAGCATTTGGAACCTTTTACTTTTAGTACCTTAGGTACCTTTTTCCTTCTCCAATCCAGCGAAAGGACTTATAAGTATAGAGACTTATCGTGCCCATTCCTGGTGTAAACGTAAGAGTCTTCTTGTTTGTCTGGTTTCAAACCAAGCTTCCCGAGATCGAAGACCCGGAATATGTCCAAATGTTACAGTTATCGCTTTTTATGGGATGTTTTTCATGGTCGACTTGGGCAACTTTGCGAGAAACGGTCAAACTGTGTAATACTTAAATAGTAACTGTAACTGGTGCATTCCATTTGGACATCTTCCCGAAAACCCAACGTGCTGATCAACAGGCCATACCGGCATATATTAACAAACTTAAATGTGGATAATTTTAATGTAATAAAATTCCATTCAGCATGTATTCTATTATGTTTTTATTAACAGAATTTATAATGCAAAAACTATTTTACAATAATACCTCAATTTCGTTAAAAATGCATATAGCAGTAGATTTTTTTTCTATTTTTAGCAGTAGTACTTAAATTTGCAAATTCATTGACTAATGTGAAAAAAGCACATACAACACATACACATGAAGTTTAAGCAAAACCAGCATGTAAGATCAGAATGCAAAATTTTAAAAAATATAACATATGTCAACACAAGTTAGCCAGTCCGGAGATCTTGAAGTTTATCTCTTGCCTGCTTGTTTCTATCATCTAAATGTCCAAACACCGCAGGGCATTCTTCAAGTTGCGATGCATCCGTAACAGTGTCTCTGCAGCATAATACACAATTGAGGGACGAAAATATGTTAAATCTAAATAAATTTCCTGTAAGGCAATCATGCCTAATCTTCAACCAAAAAGGTGCAACAACATGTAGTCTAGGTCTGTTTTGGTTTGTCGTTTTAAAGTCATTTTGTGCACACTTTAGTCTAATTATACTGGGGCCTACAATTTAATGTAGATTCCGAACCACTAATTAACAGCCATGCCACCACCAGGATTTGAATCTGAAACCTGTGGTACCAAAGGCCTGAGCGCTAGCCAATTGGCCATCAGGCCGCCATGTAGTCTAGGGACAGCTGCAACATTGTCAACACTTTTCTATATATCAGTAGTGGTATGGTAAAGTAATGATGATCATAGTATAAATTTGACTGTTTAATCCTCGTGTGTACATGATGACCGTAGAGCGACAAACCAAACCATAGTCAAAATTTAAAGAATTCATAGCAGCATTTAAATACATTTTAGCTATGTTCTGATACATTGATTTTTTTTTTTTTTTTTTGAAAAATTTGTTTCTTCAAGAATTTTTATTGAAAATCCAATTCTAACGAAAAGATTTGTCTTAAAGTTCTTATTTCATAATATCTCTTTCTTTTATAATCGATCCTTCACAAAATTTTCATGAAAAAAATTAAAATACGTGTTGTTTCTTATCCCACTTGGTCGACAGCAACATCCTAGATCAAATTCATGAAAACTCCTGTCTTAAAAAGTTGAGTCATGATAAAAGGTAAAAAATGCAGCTTCCTTTTGTCCTTGACTTTGTGGCTCAAATACATGGCGCTTCCAAAGAGAGAAATACAACTTTACCCCACCTGACTATATCCGTGGACACTTGGTACCCATTTTAGTCGCCTTTTACGACATGCATGGGCTACAGTGGAGCTATTCTAACCCGGACCCACATAGGAAATAAAAATAAATACATAAAATAAATAAAATTATAATTCGTTTAAAAAATAAAAATGAATAACTTACATCCTCAGTTTCATTTTTGCTTTCAAAAATGTAAAATTTTAATACAATTAATATACAAATTCATAACAATCAAACCTTTACTATAAAAATGAAAAAGGAAAAATCTCTGTAGATGCATAATCTTCATTATAAAAATCAAACGGGAAAAATCTGTGTAGACGCATAATTTTCAAAAGACGAATAACAAAATAAAATTCAAACTCTGCACTTCAGTCCAAGTCCAGATGGAAGCACGTTGGTGAAACAGTTATAAATCATCGGGATTCCAACCTGACGAAAACCTTTTGCTCACGATCGAAGCAGAGATTGGGGCGGGGGAGGGCATCCCCGGGATGAAAAATCGTCTGCCTCTCGCACCATGAACGAGCAAAATGCTTATTATTGGCGCAGCATTGAATTGCCAATTCTTTTCTCTCAATTCCACTCTAAAGAATCGTTTGCTCTGTCTTCAGGTTCATCCCATGCCTTCCATCAATTCTTTTCGGCGCAGACAGCTGGGGTTTTTGGTAGCTTCCAAGACTATTTGCTGCTATCACGCTTTTCAACGGCTCTGATGGTCTGGTAATTGCTTTCTTCTACCAACAGAGTGGTAAATTGTAGTGATTCCATTTATTGCACTTGAAAAAACTTCATGAAATAGAGTTATTTATTACGGTAAGACAGGACACCTCAATTAGTTACATATTTTTGTGAGAAGTGGTACACGATGTAGGCATAAAAAAAACCCACACACAGAAATTAAGTTGTTCAGGAGTGGTGTTTTCCCGCTACAATCAAATAAAACATGAGGTGGGATCCACAGAAATTTTTTTTTTTTAATTCCAGTGAATATGCTGACAGATATATTTGATAAACGTAGAAATGCTTCTTAAATGAATGTATGATTTTGTATGTAAGAATGTGGAAGACATTAAAAAAAACATAAAATCTAATACTTGACATATAGTTTTTATAGTAGCAATAAATTAAGATATAAAAGAATATCAATGGTTTTGTTTTTAGAGGTCTGGTAGTGTTTGACTTATAAAAAAAAAGCATTTCTGCAAATTATTTTCCAAAAACTTTAGGGAATTTATTTATTATTTTTTAAAAGAAAATATTTAATGCATTATATGGTAATTATATATTTACTTATTTTTTGAATGAATTTTTTTTTTATTTTCATTGATTAAAAATGTGTTTAAGAACAACTACTTGATGTGATATAGGTCCCTTAATTATATTACTTAAAGTGAAATAGATACCTTAAATATATATAAAGATAACCATCACAATAAAAAATTAACGGTAAATATATTTGTTTATATGTTTAAAATTGTAATTTAAGTATAAATTTTTCATTTATATTCATCAGTCGCAGAAATATAACTTTTCAAAAATCTCTATATATATTGTAGGATTTTTTTTCACGAGAAATTTTTGGCATTTCATTCCCAGGAGAGAGGAATATGTATTCTTCGACAAGTACATAATAACAACCCATCACTCAAATTTTACAGCTGACAAGTAGTATTGTGGGTAGTTATATTACATGCAATTTGTGGCCTGATGGCCAATTGGCTAGCGCTCTGCTCTTTGATACCACGGGCTTCAGATTCGAGTCCCGGCTGTGACATGAATGTTTGTGAATGGTTCGGAATCCACGTTAAACTGTAGGTCCCTGTTTAATTAGCCCAAAGTGTACACAAAGTGACCATAGAGCTACAAACAAACCAAATCTATACGAATCGCCAAGTGACACCACGGCATTTGCAAACTTTTAACGTGTATTACCGAATATAAGCCGAGAGTGCGTTTTCTCCCAAAAAATAATAACGTTTTAAATCCGTATATAAGCTGAAAAAAAAAAAAAAAAATCCTGTAACGTTCAAATATGTCACCATGAAAGTCGCCATTATATGATTTTTTTTTCTTTTTGCGCAAAGATTGCATTCAAAATACCCGAAAAATAAGATAAAATATTTTAAAAAAATAACTAAACGATTATTTTTTCTCTTCCGTTGTTATTTTTATGTGCTAATTATTTACCGTGGGTTGATGGCCGAGTGATTTATGATGATTCGGAATCCACTTTTAATCGTAGGTCCCTGTCAAATACGACTCCTGTCTCGAATATCACGGATGAATATGATGATGATGAATTTCACCATAGAAATTATAAAATTTTTGTCTACCTGTGATATAGTAATACAACATTTTTCAATAACAAAGTTATTTTTTACAAGTATTCTTCTTTTTCATTGGCGTAACAGACCCAAGGCCGTCTGCCTACTGACAGATTTCGAGACAGGAGATGCTTTTTTACAGGGTAGGGTTGTCATCGCTACGCCCATAAGTATTATTATTATTTTTTATTTTGTATGAAATTCAAAACCAAGATTGTCCAACCAAGATTTCATAATAGTAGAATGTTTTAGCAATTCATATAAAAGATCTTTAAATTATATTTAGATAGCCGAAATAAAATGTTTTAATTAGAGAACTGAAAATAATTCCGGCTATTTAATCACAATTTAACTCAAAATAGTCCACAAATAAATGTTTTATAAAGCTAAAATCAAAATAATTATAAATCTTGAATTTTTAAACAATATTGTGTATAATTTCTATTTTTTTAAAGCTAAAAAAAAAAAAAAATTTTTTTTTTATGAAATGAGTTAGTCGTTATATGAAAATGAGTTGCTTTATTTATGAAATTGTTTATAAATTGGTTTTCTGCATCGTCGTTAAAACGAAAAGTTTGATATTGGCGAAATTTGCGCCACGCTAACGGAAAAAGTACCAAACTTACACCGTAAATAATACTAGAATACTGTAAATAATTCTTCTTTATTGGCATAACAGACCCATGAAAGGCCAAGGCTGTCTACCTGCTGGCAGATTTCGAGACAGGAGATATTTTCTTTTTACGAGGTAGGTTGTCAGCCCTACGCCCAACACTCTATCGCCATAGCGTGAGACCGGGGCCTACAGTTTAAAGTGGATTTCGAACCACTATAAACATCCATGGCACCTCCAGGACTCGAACCCGAAGCTTGGGGTTCCGAGAGCCAGAATACTAGTCACTTGGCCATTAGACCACTTACGGTGAAATTATGAAATTATAATTCATATAATTATCAAAACAAAGACTACTTGTAATGAATCGTTGAAAGAAAAACATTTTGATTTGGCATGAGATGATATTTAGCTTTTCTTTTTCAGATAATATCTTAACCGTAATTCCATTTTATATGTGAAAAATATTGTTCTATAATTGTCTCAAATTTATTTAGAATTGTGTGACTAATCCTCAGTGTCCTGCAGTGCGGGACGGACAACCCATGAGTAGTCTACTCATGGATTGAGGGAAACGGGGCAGCTTCTGTTGTGATGGAGCCCCCGTGGTAAAAGTTTGACTTGGCTCCGTGACGCTCTTTACAGTCAAATGAGACCGGGACCTACGGCTTAAAGTGAATTCCGAACCACTAAAACATCCATGGCACTGCCAGGACTCGAACCCGAAACCTGTGGCACCGAGGGCCAGACACTCGCCCATTCAGGCCCTTATTTAGAATTAGATTATAATAATAAGACATCACGAACTTTTACCATGATGTCTTTTAAACGAGGTGTTGCGGCAAAGTACACCTTAACTTTACAAGCACTAGTTTGTCAAATTAGTTAATTTTGGAATGTTTACTTCCTAATTTAGATCTCATAGTTTAGTTAAATAAATATCAATCACGGTTGACATGATATTTCCCTCGAATAATGATATGCATTCTAAATATGAAATCCCCTTTTTATAATCATTACGAGTGTTTTGTGTCATTTTCTTTTGTTCTTGTAGAAAAAATGACATGGCTGTACTATTTAGAAAAACCCGAGTTCACTGAAATATTTCTGTCACGTTGCGCAGAAAAGGTCCACCCCCTCCCCAAGGAAATCTTGGCCGAGACGATTTCTGTTGAAGTGCCTTCAAAATGTGTTCCCAAACAGACCTGGAATAACTATTAAGGACCATTAATCTGGCTTAGCATTGTCCAGCGGAATTATAATGAGTCGTAATGGTCCTGTTGTGTCCTCTGCATGGCTTAGAGGGGGGACTTTTCTGATGCGACAAATATTTTCGGACTTGTTTTTCTCTTCTTCTTTTGTTCTGAACTTCACCTCCCATTGTCATTAAGATTGTCATTTTTTGTTTGTTTGTTTGTTTTCTGTGCAACCAAAGAATGGGGTCCTTTTTGTGGTGTTTTCAAAGGCATCTGAGAAGGTTCGTACAAGGAATGTAAATGACTATGGTCTTGAATGTTTACAAGGAGAGTTTCGTTGAACCTGTTTTCAAATATTATTCATTTATAACCTTGAATTTTACAGCGCTATTGTACAAAGGTTTGATGATTCATTAGATCTGATTTAAAATTTGTGGCTGTTTGATTTTGTTTTTTGTAAAAGAAATGGAGAAAAAATGTATCTAATGTAAGCATTGCAATAAATACCGTTTGTCCGACAACATATTAAAAATTATCAAAAAAAATTTAAAGAGTTTTTAATTAGTAATAATGCAATTACAAAAAATAATAAATTTCGGTATTAGTTCTTTTGTTTTTCCCCTTAGTATGTCCAAAAGATGTCATCATTTCTTTGCGCATAATGCCAAACGTTTTATGAACTATGAAATTTTAAGTTGGATATCATCCATATTTAATCGGGCTGATGACCAATTGGCTAGCGCTCTGACCTTTGGTACCACAAGCTTCCGGTTCGAATCCTGGCATTGGCAAGGGTGTTTGTCCGTGGTTCGGAACCCACATTAAACTGTAGGTACCGATCTAATTAATCTAAAGTGCGCAAAAGATGACCGTAAAGTGCTCAAACCATCCAGATTTAACACCATTAGATTCTTTCATAGCTGTTTGAGTTTTATTTAGAATGTCATATTTTATAATGATTATAATATATAAACTTATTTTTTGGGTGTTTTGAATGCAATCTTTGTGCAAAAAGAAAAAAAAATCATATAATGGCGACTTTCATGATGACATATTTGAAAGTTACAGGAATTTTTTTATTTTCGTTAAAAAGCTAAAAAAAAAAACGCTTCTATTTAAAAACGCTAAAAAAACGTTTTTACGTTTTTTTTTATTATTATTATTATTTTGAGAAAAAAAATACATATACTCTCGGCTTACATACGGATCGGTTTATATTCGGTAATACGCGTTAATAGTTTGCAAATGCCATGGTGTCACTTGGCGATTCGTGTATAGATTTGTTTTGTTTGCAGCTCTATGGTCAGTTTATGCACACTTTTGGCTAATTAGACAGGGACCTACAGTTTAACGTGGATTCCGAACCACTGACAAACATCCATGCCTCCGCCAGGATTGAAGACTTGAAGCTTGTGGTATCAAAGGCCAGAGCGCTATCTAATTGGCCATCAGGCCGCTGGCGATTAGTATAGAGTTAAAGTTAGGCAAGCAATCCGTTTTGAAATATTCTCTACTTGGGGCCTGAATGGCCGAGAGGCTAGCGTTCTAACACTCGGTACCACAGGTTTCGAGTTCGAGACCCGGCGGTGCCATGAAATGTTTGTAGTGATTCGGAATCCACTTTAAAACTGTAGGTCCCGATCTATTGTGATCGTAGATCGTTGCGGAGGTATTGTTATTCCGCGTCCGTAGCTTATCTTCAAGCTACACGCACCTCCTGGGTAGTCCTAAGTGAGTAACGTGGGTGCAGCACTTCCCTTAAGGCATTGAAGATAATTGTCTACCTGTTTGCCAGCTGCATTAGAACAAAATAAAAAGATTCTGTACCTATGCTGGGAATACTGATGAATCTATACATTGTAAAATCATTATATTAGGTCTGACGAGGTAAATGGAAGATTTGAACCTCCCAAAGACAGCGCTCGGAGAGTTTGTCCTAAGATTGTGAGGTTGTCACTAAAATTAAAGACTATTAGTTAGAGTTGACTTATCAAAGTTCAATTCTTTCATTTTTAAAGTTAAGCTAGTTATGGGACGAATGTTAAGAAGCACACAAACAAGTATGCAGTGTCTGAGCATTCGAAAAAAATAAATTTGCAAATTTAAAGAAGATTAAGACCGTTCTATAAATCTCTGCATAAAGATAAAGGTACATTTATGTCAAATAATCAAGATAATTAATGATCTAAATCTTCCCACATCTTTTGATAAGCATTATCACAGCATCATGACTAAAGACAAAAATGCCAGTCTCATCTAAAAGAACAAAATAATAATCAGGAAAACTGCTATCCTTTGATTCCTGCCATCAATTACAATGATGAAATGCCACGATTAGAAGACGACTTTCAGGTTTTCAGATGTCTTAACTTGATGCTGTTGGACTTTCATCAAACGAGCCTCGCATTGACAGATCTCATAACTCAAGGAAAAGGGTAGGTTTGGAATCTTAACGATTGTTACATTGTTATCATTGGCATACATTTAACAGATATAATCTTTTATGGACTGTATTCTATCTAAGATTATAATTCAATGGTAAATTTTTAACTGATCTGATAAATTTAAAGTCAATGTTGTATGTATAGATGTTAACAATTATGTATGCGTTAATGTATTTTTTTAGAAATAAAAACTATATAACCTTGATAATCAATTTGTTTTCCAACGCATTTGATCTGGTGAGTTACCAAACTCATAATTCAAATTTAATTGATTTATTTTAATTAAATAAAAATTGTAATTTTTGTAATAAGATGAACACTTTATAATAAGTTATTAAACTACTAAAAACTGTAAAGATGGATATATAATAGATTAAATGTGTATTTTACGAAATTGCTATGAATACCGATTTTCAACCGCCTTTTTTTCTGAATTTAGCTTTCTTAGTAAATTATGTTATGATGTATACTGTTGCTGTTGTTTCTTATCCCACTTGGCTGGCCAAGCCCACGAGCCCATACGCACTCATGATTGAAGGGGAAGGAAGCAGCTTCTGTTTTGATGGAGCACCGAGTAGGTAGAAGTCTGACTTTGGCTCCGTGACGCTCTTACAGTCATAGGAGACCGAAACCTACGGCTTAAAGTGGATTCCGAACCACTACAAACATCCATGGCACCGCCGGGATATTCGAACCCGAAACCTGTGGCACCAAGCGCCAGAGCGCTAGACACTCGGCCATTCAGGTCCCAAATTTGTGAATGCCAACGGCACGCGGTGTTCCCAGGTGGTCACCCACCCAAGAACTGACCGCGCCCAATGATGCTTGACTTCGGTGATCTAACGAGAACCGGTATATTCAGCATGGTACGGCCGTTGACTGATGTATACTAGAACAGATAAATCATCATCATCATCACCACCACCACCATGATCACCACCACCACCATCATGATCACCGCCACCATTGGCGCAACAGCTCCATGGTGGGCCAAGGCCGTCTGGCTACAGGCAGAATTTCGAGACAGGAGATGTTTTTCTTTTTAAGGGGTTGGGTTGTGAACCCTATACCCAATAGTCATATTAGACCGGAACCTACGGTTTAAAGTGAATTCCCAACCACTACCAACATTCATGGCATCGCCAGGACGAGAACCCGAACCCTGCCATCGTCAAAACGCTAGTCACTCGACCATCAGGTCCGAGAGTAGTTAAATACCAAGTCATAAATATTATATATCTATATATATATTATAATTCATTATATATTATGTATTAAAAATTTAATTTTTTATTTATTTATATAATTTAAATTGAGGGTTATTGTTTCCGTATGTCCGATATTTGGAAACAACAACACTTAACTTAAAATCCTAGGTCATTCGCCACCAGAACAGTAGCAGATTCAACGTTATCCAGGATGAACCACAGCTGCGCGTTACACTCCACCAACATTTTGACGACACAAGTTTGAGCAAACGCTCAAAGTAATGATATTCGACAGATTCACGTCCTCTTTCCAACACGCAGCGGAAGAACACTTTAGTACGCTGTACAGTTTTAGATGAATAAAAAATAACCCTTGGGATTGATGGCCGAGTGACTAGCACTCTAACGCTCGTTGCCACAGGTTTCGGGTTCGAGTACAGGCGGTGCCATGAATGTTTGTAGTGGTTCGAAATCCATTTAAACCTTAGGCTCCAGTCTAATACGACTGTAGAGCATTTGGCTGACAACTCTGCTCTGTAAAAACATTTTTAAGTGTAGAAATTTCCCAGTAGGCAGAGGGTTTTTTCGACCATGGGAAATGAAGAAGTGAAGCATTGAAAATTTGGTTTGGTTTGTCGTTCTACGGTCATCTTGTGCACACGTGGGCTAAACAGACTGAGGCCTACAGTTTAAAATAGATTTTGAACTACTCACAACTCCATGCCACCGCCAGGATTCGAATCTGAAGCCTGTGGAACCAAAGTCCAGAGCACTAGCCGATTGGCCATCAGGCCGCCAAGCAATGAAGAAGTAGAAAGAAAAGGAATTATTACTTCGGAGACCTAGGGCCTGAATGGCCGAATGGCTAGCGCTCGGTACCACAGGTTTTGGGTTCGAGTCCCGGCGGTGCCATGGTCGTTTGTAGTGGTTCGGAATCCACTTTAAAAAGTAAATCCCGGTCGAATATGACCGTAGAGCGTTGCGGGGGCATTGTGACTCCACGTCCGTGGCTTATCTTCATGTTACACGCGCCCCCTGGGTTATGCAAAGTGAGTACGTCTGTGCAGCGCTTGCCTTAATGCATCCAAAAATGCTGCCTAAGTGTTTGCCAGCTGCATTAGAAAGAAAAAAAAAACTTCGGAGACCTAACGAGCTATCTACAAGGTCACTTTTATGTCACTTATACATTTAATTCAAATTGCCAAAAAGGTTATCATGATGAGTACTCAAAATAATCCAACAAATATAAATAACCTGTCATTCATTATACGATTATTACGACTTATTTTTTATGCGTATGAAATTTTGTATCTCATTTTACACCTAAATGCAATACATTGTAATAATTTTTTTTTTTAAACTTTACATGAATTGAAAAATAATGCTATCAGCATCATGTCAGAAATCACAATCAAGAACAATACCGGAAATTATTTATTAGAAAGTATTCCCTCACACGAGGAAGGCCGGAGTGGTAATTTCATTTTGTCTTCAAATTGTACTGAGAGCGAGTTTCCAGGAGTCGAGGAAATCGCTAGAAGAGGCAGATTTCCGGCGGAGTCGCTTTCCCTCTTCTTGCAAAAAACCCGGAGTTCAGAAGGGGTTACGGGGTTAGACAAAAGGGGCATCCGTCGCATCTGCGTGGCGAGTGACGTCATCTGTACACAACCCTTCCATATGGTAACGGGACGTGCATTCAGAAAAGCGTATTGTTGCGCGAGCGTCAACCCTTTGGGTTCGTTGCCCCGCTGCCCGGAGGTTCCTTGACCTCCGCAGGAAGCGCACCGCAGAAATTTGGCTTCCTTTTTTGAAAAATTCACTTTTGGTTTCATTGCAAAATTTCATTTTCCCAAACAATTATTAAGTTGGTGCACCAAAATTATAAACTTTATTTGTATTACTATTCTTAATTGTTTCGTAAAGAGATTTTTATGGTGCACGTGAAAAGCAAAATCTGTATAATGGAGTATAATAATTTCCTTTATAGTAAAAATTCATGTTAGGTTTTGCAGATGGGTTGAACATCATTGCAATTTTTCATTGTAATTTGTCATCATGATTTTGACAAAAATCAGAGATGGTGTTTATAAAAATTTTTTTTGCCGGATCTGAAAAAAATCCAGATAATTGAATTTAATATTGTTTTATAATAAAACTGCAATTATTACTGCATTGTTTGATTCTGCATAGTTAAAAAAACCACATCACTATATTTTTATTGTCACAGTGATTTTAACAAAAATCAAAGATAGTATTTAAAAAAACATTTATGTCGGACCTGGAAAAAAACTCCGGATAATTGAATTTAATATTTTTTATAATAAAACTGCAATTACTACTATGTGCTGCGTTGTTGGATTCTATAAATGGGTAAAAAACACATCACTGCAATTTTGTCACAGTGATTTTAACAAAAAAATGGACTTATAAAAATAGTATTTATAAAACATATTTTTTTATAGACGACATGGAAAAACTATGTGCGACTTTTAACAACGACAAATAGAAAAAAAAAAAATGACTTTTATGGACGACATGGAAAAATGACTTTTATGGACGACATGGAAAAAACGACTTTTATGGACGACATGGAAAAAATGACTTTTATGGACGACATGGAAAAAACGACTTTTATGGACGACATGGAAAAACGACTTTTATGGACGACATGGAAAAAACGACTTTTATGGATGGAAAACGACATGGAAAAAAAACGACTTTTATGGACGACATGGAAAAACGACTTTTATGGACGACATGGAAAAAACGACTTTTATGGACGACATGGAAAAAACGACTTTTATGGACGACATGGAAATGGAAAAAAATGACTTTTATGGACGACATTTTTATGGACGACATGGAAAAAACGACTTTTATGGACGACATGGAAAAAACGACTTTTATGGACGACATGGAAAAACGACTTTTATGGACGACATGGAAAAAACGAATTTTATGGACGACATGGAAAAAAAAGTCGGGATCATTGAATATACTATTTTTTTATAATAAAATTGTAATTAATACTGTATGCTGCATTGTTGGATTCTACAGATGCGTAAAAAAAGCCACATCATTTAATTTTTCACTCTAATTTATTGTCACTGTGATTTTGGAAAAAAAAAAATCATAATCAGACTAAGATAATCCGAAATGAATTTGTTTCGTTATTGTTGGAATAATTTTAAAACAACAACATCTTTGCTATTTCTATCTACGACAAAGACATATCAGAGTTAATTTAATCAAATCATATGTCACTTAATTTATTCACTTTTGTATATATATGTTATACATATACTAATGAAAAACCAAATTGTAATATATATTTTTCCATAAGAAAAATTTTAAAGGTAACAAAGAAGTTATATTTTTTTGTTAGATTACATCATATTTGAAATTAAATAATTGAAATTTAAAAAATACAATTCCATTAAAGGAAATTAATGACTTCTTAAACGAATATTAATTACAATAAAATATACTTTATTTGTAAAAGAAGAATACAAAAAATTTTACATTGTGATTCTATTATTATTATTTTAATTATTTTTTGCAGGCTTGAATTGATTAGAAATTCCACATATCACTGTCATTGTTGTCTCTGTTTATGATTGTAATTTTTATCACAATATGCAATGTTTCACTGTGTTTTTTCACAATTGTCACTGTGATAGAGACGAAAAAGATGGTACAAAAATCATTGGCTGTCCCATTTCCATGCTATAATTCTGTATGTATGGAAAATATTTAGACCTTCATCAATCCTTACAAGCGATCAATCAATCCTTCATCAAGCTTACAAGCGCAATTACTTCTGAAGGCAATATTGTGCACATGTTGCACAATATTGCCTTCAAAATATATAATATTTGATCATTTGTTTCTTGCTGTTGTATCAAGCCAATGCATCATCATTATCACGTCAGCGAGGGTTGATGCCCTAAAGAAGTTGTTTTTTGGAATTGAGGTAACCTTGTAAAGGGAATGGATACTAGATTTTTATAGATTTATGTGTGCTTATTTTTTATTCCACTTTGACGACCAAGTCCAAGAACACACGTGGTCTTATAGAAGGAGGGAGTAGCTTCTGTTGTGATGGTGCACCCGTAGGTAGAAGTTTGATTAGGCTCCGTGTCGCTGAAGACGGACGCAGTGCCTTCTGGGTGGGCTTTTAGGAGGAACTATTCCACATGTGTACATCATATGGGAGAAAACACGAAAACTCCCGCTAGATAGTCCGATTAACGAGGCAAGATGCGGAACGCCATTGAGTCTGCTCGTTTTTTGAAACTGCGTCTACAATAAAGTCACCAGCGGATTGAACTTCAGCCCTAATGCTCACGAGCGGCAAGCGTTGCCACTGAGTCATGAGTCGGGCATTGTTACAGAGTAAATATCATTAATTTTAAGTCTTAACGAAATGGAAAATAATCATAAAAAATATCCGCAGTGTTAGTTAAAATAAAAAACCAACATAAAATTCATCTTCTGTCCCCCCATCCTTTTTTATTTCCTTTAATTTTTTGGCTTGGATTTTGAAGATAGTTTTAATTATTTTATTTATCTATTTACTTTTGCTTCTTTTAAAAACTTAGTTATGAAGAAAAAAGTCGAAGAGAAAAATATCAATAAAAGAGAAGTGGGAAAAAGCTATATTTCATTTTTTAGTTGCAAATCTTTTATATTATTATAATAATTTTTCACCCATAAATTTGCTAGTAACTAAAGGTGAAATTAATATGTTAACAATTTGATAATATCTCAATAATCTACACAAGTGAAGATTTTTATTAACAGATTTCAGATTTTATTTATTTTATAAACAGTTGACAAAAATTTTTAAATCTGAATTTTATATATTATGAATTTCATATAAAAAGAATTTTTTAAAATAAAATAAAAAAAATAAATAAATAAAATAATTAAAAGAAATAATAAAAATTAATAATTTAATAATTTAAAGAAATAAATAAAGATATTTTATCAATATTAGAAATTTTTAAAATTTTGCTTAAACTATTAATGAGTTATATAAAATAATCATTTACTATCTTGTTCCTTACAAACAAAAAATAAATTAATAAAATTTATTCATGAACTACTTCTTTTTACAACAAATATTATTCTAAAAGAGAAATCATTTTATTTGAAATTGGTGTAAAGCAATTACCGATAACCGATGTCCCTCTAGAGTGAACCTATACCTCTTTTTATAAAACTTTATATTTAATATATTTATCACAAAACGCGTGAAAATAAAAATTGTTATTCAGTTAAAAATACATATATGTTGAATGTGTATAATAAAATAGATATCACAATAAAATACTATAGACATAGTTGATGAAAACTTCCTAAAAAAATCAATTTATAAAGAGCGAAGTCAAAGCAAAGTAATTTTTCATAAATAGGTCCATTGTTAGATGTCTTTGAAAGCTTTGAAAAACGCAGTGTTTATTATGCCAAACCTTCGTGCATGTTCTTTTTCAAAGACATATTGTGAGTGACATCAACATTTATGAAAAATGACTTTGTGTTATTCAGTTTATATTCTGTTATTTGAATACTATTTTCCAGTTATTTTAAATGGAAAAACGGGTAAAAGCAGCTTTTATACAGTATTTTCATTTTGTGTGCAATATTTTTGGAATATGTAAATATAATGTTTTTAATTTATTTTCTTAATTTAGAAAATGCCACAATTTAACTTATCAATGATAAATCATAATTAAATTTTGATGGATTGTTTTTAAACACGTAAATGCAATCTGTCAGAACTTAAAATAAACAAAAGCAATTTATTATTATATATTTATTTATGTATTTAAAATGAAAGTTTATATAGAAAATTTTAAATAAAGCAATTATGTTGTTGTTTCTTATCCCACTTGGCTGGCCAAGCCCACGAGCCCATACGACTCATGATTGAAGGGGAAGGAAGCAGCTTCTGTTGTGATGGAGCACCCGTAGGTAGAAGTCTGACTTTGGCTCCGTGACTCTCTTGCAGTCATAGGAGACCGTGACGCTTAAGTGGATTCCGAACCACTACAAACATCATGGTACCGCCGGGATTCGAACCCGAAACCTGTGGCACTGAGCGCCAGAACGCTAGACACTCGGCCATTCAGGTCCCAAATTTGTGAATGCCAACGGCACGCGGTGTTCCCAGGTGGTCACCCATCCAAGTACTGACCGCGCCCAATGATACTTGACTTCGGTGATCTAACGAGAACCGGTATATTCAGCATGGTACGGCAGTTGGCCCAAAGCAATTATAAATATGATATATAATTTTATTGTTAAATGTGGCTCTTTTCTAAATCAGAAAAAAAATTAATTTTTTAACAGCATAACATTTTAAACTTTAAAAAAAAAATGTTTCAATGAAATTTTAATTAATTTTTATTTTTCTGATTAAAAAAAAAAAAAACTATAAAAGTTATTCAGGAATTAATTGTTCAGTTAATTTCAGCAAATTTTAGGAATATTTTGTGTTTTAAATACTTTTATAAAATATTATTACGTCGTTTTTTAGTTACTTAAACAAAGACGAGATAAAATTTAAATGCATACTAATTAAAGTTTTGAAGTCTTTTTTTTTTTTTTTTTTTTTTTTTTAGAAATTCATTAGGAAATTTTTGAGTAGAAATTTAAAAAAAAAAATTTTTTTTTAGAAGTTTCTTTTTATGGTGAAATAAAAAGTAAGAAATCAAATTTGTATATCTCCAAGTATCTTATTGCCAAATTAAATCCGTTATTTAAGTAATAGTCAAAATATAATATGCATATTAAGTAGTGTCTTTACATGGATGCGTGTTTATATTACAACGTTAGACGTCATAGTACTTACAGATATGTTACGCTACATCTTTTTTCCTAGATGAAATCGCCTAAATAGCTATTTTTATTTAATTGTTTTCTGTAATTCCGTATTCAAACATTTAAATGGAATATTCTATTTTAAATAAACTTATTCTGTTTAGGCTAATCACTTTTTAAACTTAATTTATGTCCAAAGATTGAATATTCATTAAAATATAAATTTGTTTGTAGTGGTTCGGAATCAACTTTAAACTGTAGATCTCTATCTAATATTACTGCAGAGAGCAGGACTATTAGACCCTGTCTAATATTACTGCATTGCCAAATTATATCCCTTATTTAAGTAATAGTCAAAATATAATATGCACATTAAGTAGCGTCTTTACATGGATGCGTGTTTATATTACAACGTTAGACGGCATAGTACTTACAGATATGCCCAATAGTACTGATAGTCCAATACCTTAAAAAGAAAACATCTCCCGCATTGAAATCTGCCAGTAGGCAGATCGCCTTGGTCCACCATGGGGCTGCCTAGTACTTACAGATATGCTCAATAGTACTGATAGCCCAATACCTTAAAAAGCAAACATCTCCCGCATTGAAATCTGCCAGTAGGCAGATCGCCTTGGTCCACCATGGGGCTGCCTAGTACTTACAGATATGCTCAATAGTACTGATAGCCCAATACCTTAAAAAGCAAACATCTCCTGCATTGAAATCTGCCAGTAGGCAGATCGCCTTGGTCCACCATGGGGCTGTGGCGCCAATGAAAAGAAGAATAGTCCTTATAGTATATACCTGTAAGGCAATATTATCCACATTGTCTAAAAGCATTTGCATTTTAGAATTCTAGAGAACGCAGATATTTTTACTATTTATTTTTTTTATCTCTATCGTATTTTACCCAGACAAAATATACAATTTTTTGTTGTTGAAAATTAAAGGGCTTCACGTTCTACTTTTGTATGCACGTATAACCGACAGACTCTGGATGAAAGGACATTCTCTTCTGGGAGGACTAACTTCCCCATATATGCATAATGTATAGGCAAAAACACCGAAAAATTAAATCCCCAATATGACTTTTCTCAAGTTGTTATAATTGCCATAGAGTCACCCCTCATCCTACTCTCTAGAAATGATAACGTTTGGTTTAACGTGGATTCCGAACCACTCACAAACATCCAGGATTCGAACCTGAAGCCTGTGGTATTAAAGGCCAGAGCTCTAGACAATTGACCATCAGACTACAGATCACGGTTTGGCTATTATATAATGGCCATAATGTTATTATGTAATGATATAAATAATATTTTTATTACTTTTTAATATTGTTATTACATTGTTATTCAAACACAATTGGATAAACACACAAAAAATAGAAAGTGCATTTTTATCCGGCTAGTGTCCTACTGCAGAGGGCCTAAGGTCCGAATCCTCTGGCGGAATACGCTGCAGTCACTGCTTTCAAAAATGAGGAGACACAACAGCGATTGTGACAACGTATGTAAGCTGATTGGTGGAAATTTTACGGGTCTACTAACATACGACATGCAAATGTGGGACAGTTATCTCTAAAAGTTTTCTTGGAAAGCAAAGACCTCTCATCCACTGACTATTAGCTGTTCATTGCATACGTACGTGGAAAACGAAGCTCACGGATGTTCCGCAGCCTGATGGCCAATTGGCTAGCTTGGCCACAGGCTTCAGGTTCAAATCCTGGCGGTGGCATGGATGTTTGTGAGTGGTTCGGAATCCCCGTTAAACTGTAGGTCCCTGTCTAATTAACCCAAAGTGTGTACAAAATGACCTTAGAGCGACAAACCAAACTTACACTTTCCAGGCGGCCTAATGGCCAATTGGCTAGCGCTCTGGCCTTTGGTACCACAGGCTTCAGGTTCGAATCCTGGATGTTTGTTAGGGGTTCGGAGTTCACTTTAAGCCGTAGGTCCCGGTCTCATATGACCGTAAAGCGACACGGAGCCCAATCAGACTTCTCTCACCCACATCCTTCCCAAACTGTGAAGGGGCAACTCAACTTTAGGCACAGCGATGTGGTGTAGTGTAGTAGTGGTTCGGAATCCACGTTAAATTGTAAATCCCGATGTAATTAGGTCAAAATGACCGTAGAGTGGCAAAGCAATCCACAGAGCCCAATCAGACTTCTCTCACCCATATCCTTCCCAAACTGTAAAGGGGCAACTCAACTTTAGGCACAGCGATGTGGTGTAGTGTAGTAGTGGTTCAAAATCCACGTTAAACTGTAAATCCTGATGTAATTAGGCCAAAATGACCGTAGAGTGGCAAAGCAATCCACAGAGCCCAATCAGACTTCTCTCACCCATATCCTTCCCAAACTGTAAAGCGGCAACTCAACTTCAGGCACAGTGATGTGGTGTAGTGTAGTAGTGGTTCGGAATCCACGTTAAACTGTAAATCCCGACGTAATTAGTCCAAAATGACCGTAGAGTGGCAAATCAATCCACAGATGCACCACAAACAAAAAAGAAACATAAATCTTAAAACAAGTTAAGTCCGAATTAGAGACATATCGATCCACGTATCCTAATGTTCATAACTTGCACTGATATGAATAGAGAAATCGTAATCTAACACCGGTAACATTTTTCTATTTTTTTTTCTTTTTAATTACAGTCGAACAAACCACAAATGAGAGCAAACAGTAAATATGCCAGACTTTGATAAGAGTTGCTCAAGTAGTTAATTAAAAAGACAGCTTGGAAGGCATGTTTCTAATTAATGTCGAGACGCGATAAAATCAAGAAGATCTATTCGGATCCGAATTGCCTCTAAGAGACATGAATAGAGAATTAAAAATAGAAGAAATTGGTATTCGTATGTTGATGAAAATAAAATTATGATTTATGAATCACGTTTTGTGGACACTAGACGGTTTTAATTAAAGGAGCTCCGTTGTGACTCAGTGTCATTAAAAGAGGACTTTTACTATAAAATGTTTAATCTAATAAAATGATGTGTGGTACTGTTCATAAATTAAAAATTTCAGAAATGCATAGCTCTCGTTCAAAACAATTTATTCAAACACGAAAAATAAATTTAATTTTAGCCGTTTTATATTAAAATCAGTATAGAACTAAAGTATACATTTTTGACTAAAAAATCTAGGTTTTTTTTTTTATGTATAATACATATTTATACACATTTTTTAATGTTTACCAATATGATGATGGATAAAATGTAGTAATATTTATGTAGTAATAGAAATATCTGTAATAATTTTTATGCAGTAATATTTAAATGTGGCATCTTATGGCCCAGTGTCTCGCGCTCTGGCGTTCGGTGCCACAGGTTTTGGGTTCGAATTCCGGCGCAGCTGAGGATGGTTGATGATATCCACTGATTGAGGATGATATCCACTTTAAATCGTAGGTCCTGGTCTAATATAAATGTGGAGCGTTAGGCATCGGGCTGACTATCCTACCCCGTAAAAAACAAAGCATCTCCTGTCTCGAAATCTGTCAGTAGACATATGGTCTTGCCCATCACGGAGCTGTTGCGCCAATGAAGAAGAAGATTATTTAAATGTAGTAAATATTTCAAAAGATAATATTGATAAGCAATAATTTTATATTTACTGTTTAAAAAACGCCGTATACTGTTGCAATTATTAAAAGAATTATGAACATCTGAATTTATAGAGTGTGTGATAACTGATGCTTATGTGATAAGCCTGCATTTAAAAACTGCATTCTATGTCAGTAGTATCGTAAATTAAGATTTTTAAATAAATTTGAGATTTGGCGAGGTAGCCACCAGTAGGACAAAGCTGAAAAACATTGTACATCTAACTTTGAAAAAAAACTGACAATCAAAATTAAGGTTAGGTAGCAAAAAATCAAAGAAGCAACGATATTCAAAACTGATAGAGTGCAAGTAAATGACCAGTACAATTAAATGATAGCAATCAATGTTATTCTACACTCATGTCCATAAATTAAGGATAATGAAGTTCAGGCAAAGAAAGAGACAGAAGCAAAACAAATTTGACTTATTTGTAAAGTCTATTTATTAAACAAAAGGTAAACAGCAAAAAAGATGCCATATGTTTGACATAATTAATAAAAATTGCAATTTTTACTCCCTGGAGCAAATTTTAAAAAAGAACCTATTTACAAAAAACAGTATAACATGGGCAGTATGATGGTTAATGATGGTATGATGGTATGTCTCCCGGACGATGCAATACAGGCCTTACAACGCCTAGGCATGCTGAGTATCAAATTATCAATATGATCTTGGGGAATATTACACCACTCTTCAAGCAATGTCCGCCCAAGTTCCGGTTGGCAGGTGGGAGGGGGTTGACAGGCTGCAATTCGTCGACCAAGCATATCCCACACATGCTCTATTGAATTCAAGTCCGGTGAGTATGCTGGCCAATCCATACGGGTGATATCCTCCAATTGAAGGCATTCGTCTACAATGTTTGCACGGTGAGGACGGGCGTTGTCATCCATAAACAGAAAATCAGCACCCATGGCGCCCCGAAACAAACGTACATGTTGTTCCAGAATGACATCCCAATAGATGTGCCCTGTCATCGTTACACTCTGAACATGCAGGTCAGTTCTGGAACCAAGAATAATTCCTCCCCAAACGAGCCATTCTGCACCACCGTAACGGTGTCGTTCAATGGTGTTCTCTTGGTGGTAACGGGTACCTGATGCTCTCCATATGAAAGTCCGGCGAGAATCAGACTGCAAACCTGGACTCGTCGGAAAACATCACACCAGACCACTGTTGCGGTGTCCACAATGCATGCTCTCTACTCTAGGTTAATCGCAGGCGACAGTGAGTTACGGTAAGTGGAACACATCTGACAGGCCTACGAGCATATAGACCAATGTGCCCTAAGCGTCTGTACACGGTCTGCCTTGAAACTGTCGTACCGGTAGCTGAAGAGAGCTGACGAGACAGGTCTGATGCTGTGCTCCGTCTGTTTCTTTTGGCAGTAACTGCTAAATACCGGTCATCATTCGGCGCTGTAACTCGGGGGCGACCTGTGCTGTAACATCTACTCACATTACCATCATCTTGGAATCGTTGTCAAAGCCTGGAGATGACACTCTGAGCGATTCCAAGTTCCTCGGATACTTCCAGCTGGGTACGTCCACATTCCAGTCTTCCAATAATTCTACCACGTAAAAAATCATCCAAATGCTTCCTTTGTGCCATAACTATGCGGTTATTGCACTAAAAGGCTTTTAAAGCGCTTGTGAACAATTTTACTTCTTTGCCACCATTCCTTATATACCCCTCTCTTACACTCTCGTCATTGTGACGTACTATACGCGCCATCTGGTGGTTTCCTGTAATTTGCATATTCTTCTTCAAGATGTGTGTGATAATTCTACAGGTGAAATTTTTATTTTAGAGTTCAATTTCTGTGTGATTCTGAATTATCCTTAATTTATGGACATGAGTGTATCTTCGAAATCGAATGCCGAGTGAGGAAAGACGAGATATACTGTTGTCTCTTTTGCAATTATTAAAACAGTTATGAACATCTGAAATTCCAGTGTAATTTATGTGATAACCTTGTATTAAAAACATAATTCTATGTCAGTAGCATTGTAAAATAAGATTTTTAAATACATTTGAGATTTGGCGAGGTAGCCGCCGGTAGGGTATTGTTGAAATACGTTGTAAATCTAACTTTGAAGAAAATGATCAGAACAAAAATCAGAGAAAGAAAAAATTTCAAAGAAGCAGTGGTGTTCGAAATTTATATATTGAGTATAAATGACTAGTGGATCCTATGAAATGACTAGGCCATGGTAAAACAATGTTATTCAATCTTTGAAATCGAATATCGAGAGAAGAATGACAATGCATATTGTTACCACTGCTGCAATTATTAAAAGAGTTATGAACATCTGAAACTCCAGAGTGACTTATGAGATAACCCTGTATTAAAAAGACAGAATTCTACGCCACTAGTAGAGTTGTAAGTTCAGGATTTTAAATAAATCTGAGATTTAGGGAGAATTAAAAAACAATCAAGTAAGGCATAACTAAAATACATGGTAAATCTAATTTTGTCCAGAACTAACTTGACCAGAGCAAAAATAAAGGGAAGGCAGGAAAAAAAAAAAAAATCAAAGAAGCATCGATATTCAAAATTTGATATAGTGAAAGTAAATGACCAGTACAATTACATGACAGCAATCAATGTTATTCCATCTTCGAAATCGAATGCCGAAGAGAGGAAAAGACGTGGGAATACTGTTGCCATCCGCAAGAAACTTAAAAAATGAGGCTTTTGCCCTTTGAGAACCAGTTTAAATTCCGAGCGCCAGATAACGAGTACCTACCTCTTAAGTTAATTGCAAATTTATACATTAGGGTGAAGTAAATTAAATCCATAATTCATTATGATCCATCATGCGGCTTCAAGAAAAAAAATGCATTTTAACGCAAAGATGAGGCAATATTTTAGAAATCGAAGAGCCATTCAGATCCTCGAGAGATAGTTTTAATTAAACCTTTCAGCAGGAAACACAGATGCAATCTCGCTTTGAATAGAGTGGGAATGAGTAACCCGACCAGAAAGTTTTACTGTCGCCCGTATATGTATCTGTCAGCAAATTAATTCTCCAAATACCCTCCTGTTGTGATTTTTAGTATGGATAAATGCAAATCCGATCCATAAAACATATTCCATCAGCACCACAGACAAGAAGATAGAATATTTGATTGGTTTTTTGCTAATTTTTTTTACCGATATATTTCTTCTTGTAGCTGTTTATTGTAAAAATGTATACAACATATTGAAATGCGGGAAAGTACGTTTGGAATAGTTGACCTCTCAGTACCCTCAATGTTGTGACTCTCAGTATAAATAGATGTTAATGAAATCAATAAAACATATTCCATCAGCTCAAGAGACAGAAGATAAAATATTTGACTGGTTTTTCTGGTATTATCTCTCAGCAATGTATTTCTTCTGGAAGCCATTTATTGAAAATAATGCATCTAAAATATTTGAATTAAAATACAGGAAATATTTGTTGAAATTAATATACCTAGAGTAAATTATTTATAAGAAAGAAAAAGTTATTTTATATTATTCATTTTAACGATTGGTACTATTTTAATTTCTTCTTCTTCAAAGGCGCGACAACCCCATAAGAAACCAAGGCCTTCTGGCAGATTCCGTAATATGAGATGTTTTTTTCCCCCTGTTTACGGGGTAGAGTTGTCTGTCCTACACCCAACAGCCATATTAGATCGGAATCTGGGGTTTAAAGTGGATTTCTAACCACTACAAACATCCATGGTCACGCAGGCACTCGAGCCTGAAACCTGTGATACAGAACACCAGGGCGTTAGTCATTCAGGCATTAGGCCCAATATAAGCCATGCAAAATAAAATATGGGTCTGATGGCCGATTGACTAGTGCTCTGGCACTCGGTACCGCAGGCTTCTTATTTGTGTCTCGGCAATGCCAAGGATGTCTGTAGTGGTTTGGAATCCACTTTAAACCATATGTTCTGGTCTAATATGACAGTTAGGCGTAGAGCTGAAAACCCTATCCGTAAAAAAACTATCTCCTGTTTAAAAATCTGCCAGCAGGCAGATGACCTTGATCCACGAAGGAGTTGCTGCGCTATTGAAGAAGAAGAATGGCTTATTTTAGATATACGGGAATATTGTATTATATAATATTATTAGATGTATGGCAGTATTTAACGAATAAAGATTTTTGAGATTGGAAGAAGAAAAAAAAAAAAAAAAAAAAAGATTCAGCAAATAACTTGAAAAAAAAAAAAATTATTAGTTGTATTTTTAAAACATTAATTTTTAAACATTAATTAATAATAACATTGTAATTTTTTTAAAGGAAAAAAAAAACATTTTTGCTAGTTGTTGACTAAGACTAGTATTATCGATTAATTAATTGTTTATTGTTTATTAAACTAGACTTTTGCAAAAAATGAAAAGGGTTCATTTGTAAATTTAAAGTAAAATAATGCGTGAAATAAGTAAATTTGTATATTAGAAAAACAAAATAAATTCGTTGAAGATAGTAGATAAAAGCTATTAAGCATGTAGCAAGGACGATATGGATTTCTTAAAAAAAAATATCTGTTTACTTCTGAATTTTAAAAATTTGTGTCTTTATTCAAATTCAAAGATTTGTAAGATTAATTTTACTATCTCGGATTTCATTCGTTACCATTCACTATTAAGCAATTACCATTTTTATTATTTATTTTCACCGTTTACTTATGAAGATAATTTCTGAAACATTCGAAGAAAAATATATTGCTGAGTCTTTACTCATCATCACATCAAACATTTCTTTTTTTGAACGAGAGAAAATGATTTCTTTTATTATCTTTGAAGTGAACACGGAAATTCAAAAATATGCTGTTAATAAAAGGCTTTAAACACGCCAATTAAATGATAGCGCTGAAAAAGCATGACTTAAATAGAGCTGTAAGAGCCAGACATTCCAACTTCTACTTGAAGGACAAAAAAAAAAAAAAAAAAAAAAAAAAAAAAAACCCGCGCCAGATTATGAAGTCGTTAAGCGTCCGCATAATCCTTTAATGACGTAGAAGACCGAAACGCAAAATTTCTCCAAAAATAATTACACACAACAGTTTTTGCCGCGAGAGAAGACATTAATCGTGATATCTGCTAAATGTTACCTCACTCGCGCAAGAGGTAATTGCATGTTTTGATATGTCCAAACACCACCGAGGCCGGCTTTTCAACAGGATTGTTAATTGCCAAGCAGATTAACATCGGAAATAGGCATTCGACTCCAGCTAAACAACGTTTAGGGTAATACGTCATTTAAATGTATCGCTGAAACACTCGGTTCATGTTGAAAAAAGGCATTAATAATAATGAGAAAAAAAATCGAGAACTTGTTTTCTTTTTAAAAAAAACTTTACATGTCAACAAAAGATACTACTGTGTCCAAAAAGTAAGACCAATAATTATTATTTTTTTTAAAAATTCTTTATTTATTCTACCAAATTTTTTTCGTCGCCTTCAACGTAATCCCCTCAGGACACAATGCACAATGTTCCTCAGCCCCAGGAATTTTAAATTGAAAATTGGTCTTACTTTTTGGACACAGTAGTATTCTTCTATTTATTGAGTTTCATTAAAAATTAAAATCTACATTCAGTATTTTGTATCTGAATCTATTTTCATTAAAATTTGATTTGAATAATCTATTTATATTAAAATCCATTTTCAGTTTTTCAGTTTGTATTTTGAAAAGTTCTACTGGACGAATTCAAATTCCTTTTACATTTTAGAAAATTTTTTGAAATTCTTTTCTAAATCTGAAAATATACTATATAGCGTAAGAAAAGGGAATCAAAATGTGACTGGTTAGTTGGGCTTCTAATATGAAGGAACTCAGTTCAAACACGACTAGTAAGCTGGATGGAGAATTTCAGTGTTTACCCCAGGGGTGAAAATGTCATCTTCTTCTTTTCTTTTTCTTCATTAGCGCATCAGCCCCATGGTAGACCAAGGTCGTCTGCCTACTGCCAAATTTCGAGACATAGGATGTTTTTGTTTTACGGGGTAGGGTTGTCAGCCTAGTCATATTAGACTAGGACCTATGATTTAAAGTGGATTCCGAACTATTACAAGCATCCATTGCACTGCCGGGACTCAAACCCCCAAATTCTGTGGTACCAAGCACTAGAGCACTAATCACCCGGTCATTAGACCCCAGTAATGCTAACTTTGCATAACTTATATTAGATATATATAGACTTACATATAATGCAGTATGGATATGTTACATAAATGTGGTAATACGTAATTATGTACCTGTAGCACTGAGCGCCAGAGCGCTATTCCATTGACCATCAGGACCCTGAACATGTCATAGACCTGAAAACTCCTTCATTAGGTACTAGGATGCGTACTAGCATCTACCAAATGTCATCAATGAGCATGTTCATTTTTAAACGGAAGTAGCATTACATAGGTGCAATGTAACATGTGACTCAGCCTGGGATATGTTGAATTTGTTACATATTAGTTATAATAGTGGCGAATGACATCGGTTAAATGTTTGGTACTAAAAATTAACAACAATATATTTCAGAAAAATTAGTCCATCCCCAATAAAAAAAGAATAAAAGAAGCTTATCTCAATCGTCAACAATGAAAAAAATAATAATATATATATAAATTTTTCGAAAAGACACATATAAGAGATATTTTTATGGTGCGTAGATATTTTTTATTTTATTTATATTTGAAATTCAATATTTTGCCAACTTAACAGTTGATTGGTAACTTAATCAATCGCTTCTCTCTACATTTGTTTTTAT
Source organism: Caerostris darwini (assembly GCA_021605075.1). Classification (NCBI taxonomy): domain Eukaryota; kingdom Metazoa; phylum Arthropoda; class Arachnida; order Araneae; family Araneidae; genus Caerostris; species Caerostris darwini. The sequence continues at coordinate 91,949 of BPLQ01003864.1, read as the reverse complement.
GGCGATTCTTAAAAATAAGTATCCAACGGATTTTTTTTAAATGACTGATGTCAATATCACTGCAGAAATCGGTAGAGCAACAACTAGATTTGAGATACAATTTCTTGAAGTTTCATTTTCACTTCAAGGAAGTAACATTATAGGAGCTTATATCAATTGTCCACGATGAAATGAGGACTGTTAGACGACCATTTTGGATTCAGTCTGTTACAGACATTTTATAGAAATATCCCCAAATTCTCTTAGAGCCATGATACACCAAAGATTCAAGATTAAGACCAATTCTCCAACTCTGTCCTCAAACCATTTAATTTAAATTTGATCCAACTTCTTGACACAAACACGATTATCTTTCGAATTAATAGAAAACCTGAATTCGTAATGAGGCACTCAGAATAATCTTAGATGACCCGTATTAGAGAAGAAAACTGTTTTCGACTGAGTCGTCGACAGCACTCGTCAAAGAAGTCGACATAACATTGTTAAAGGTCGATTCCGGATCAAGGGTCTATTAGGGATAAATTCAGCAGGAATTGTAATACATCATCATGTTATGAGTAAGATTTAATTTCTCCATCTAGAAGAAGGGACGAAGTTATGATAATAAATACGGAAGGAGAAAATCTTTTATTCAACAATAAACAGAAAGATTGTATTATTTTTAATTACATTACACATTATCTTTTCTTTCTCTCTACGTATAAAGGATATACCTCTATGCGCATGTTTCAGCCTAACTTGAAAAATATAACAGTTAAATTTTTTACCCTTTAATTAATTAAAAAACTTTTATTTATCATAAATTATTATTTTTATTATATTGCCATCAAATTTTCACGTTATAGAGGGTAACAGCCTTAAAAAACTGATAACACCATTAGTTAAGCTATTGTAAAAAATAGTAATGAAATTTACAGTATTAAATTCCAGGTTATTTTCCAAATTAACATTATTATATTCTTAAAAGTAAATGATAACAGATTAAAGATGAAAAAAAATTTTATTGAAAGGTTTTGGATTATTTTGTTCGCCAATTTATATTATATAAAAATGGAGTTTGTATTATCATCATTAAAGAATATCAAATGAACAGGATCAAAGGATGTGAAATCAATAAAAATGATATATTTTACCCTACTGACAGAGAATAAAATTGGAGAAAGTTTTATGATTTAATTACTTTTTTTTTCGGGACATAAGACAATACACAGCCTACAAAATATTTTTCTACCAAAAATATTAATAACAAAAAATATAAAAATATAAAAAAAAAAAAAAAAAAAACTTAATAGCTCTAAATATAAATTGATTATAATGACGATACTTAAAATAAATTTGATGTAAATTCCAAACAGCATTCCCCACACAATTTATAAGCCCCATAATCATGATCAATCATTGGCATAAATCCAGTTAAAAATTACAACAGCTCGGTTTAGAGATCATAGATTTAATGGTACAAAAAGGGAAAAATTGAAATTTTCCCGGTAATCATATTAGGGAACCAGAAATGAATAGTATTCAATTAATGATGTAATCTCTCACAAACCAATATCCATCAGCAACTATCTTTTCAATATTCAAAATAAATTTGATGTAAATTTCAAACAGCATTCTGCAGAATTTATAAGCCACATAATCTTGATCAATAGCTGGCAGAAATCCAGTTAAAAATTGAAACAGTTCGTTTTAGACTCAACGGTCCTGAAAGGAAAACTGTAAGGTAATCTTAGAGAGAACCAGAAATCGCCAGTATACGTTTAATAATATAATCTCTCACAAAACCAATATTCATCAGCAACTAACTTTTCAACATTCAAAATAAATTTGATGTCAATTTCAAACAGCATTCTGTACAATTTATAAGCTGCATAACCATGATCAACTGCTGGCAGAAATCCAATTAAACATTGTAACAACTCAGTTTAGAGGTTATAGATTCAACGATAGAAATCAGAAACAACCACCAAACATCGACAGTATACATTTAATAATATAATCTCTTACAAAACCAATATCAATAAGCAACTCACTTCCCTATATTCAAATTGATTTTGAATACATTTTATACAAATTCCCATCCAAGCAGTTATACGCCACATAAATACGATATATCGTTGTTGAAAGTAGAAAATCTTACAACATGACGAGGTCGCAGACAACGTTGGCGCGGCACGCAAGGAAGGCATTGAAATTTCCAGGTACAGTAAGAAGTAATCATGTTTTTTTTTAGAACCAGAGAGAGATCATTTAGCACTTATGCATTACCCGGTAGGAAAATTATAAGGCAAATCCACTTGTCAGTCTCTAGAAGATGGATTGGTGGCAATAAAGCAGGCGAAGCATCTAATTTACCAAAGGAGTTCGGATACAATGTTGCAGAATTGGAAAAGAGTTACTACATGTTTAAGATAAGAGTTTTTTTTAATTCTTTTTTGCTTTAAGTAATGGCTACACAAGGACAACAGAGCAAATTGCTTGGGATAAGAGGGTGAACAGTATTATATGGTTGAGTTCTGGAAGGGTACAAAACGTAATTTCCACAGCCCTTTAAAAAATTGCTTAAGAATAGGTTACCCTGGAGACATTCAATGTGACTGCATGGGAGGATCACATATTCATGCCATAGTCAAGAATATTCTCTAAGCATGAAAAAATTTTCAACAGCTTTTATGATTCGAGCGATTGCTTTATGTGCAAGTTGTAGTGTTTTTTAAATATTTTATGTAATTTTCTGTACCTCGGGTGACCTTGACTAAGGATCACATATTCATGCCTTGACTATGGCATGAATATGTGATCCTTAAAAGGTCACCAGGCTACAGAAAATTACATTTTTAAAAACACTAAACTTGCACATAAAGCAATCGCTCGAATCATAAAAGCTGTTGAAAATTTTTTCATGCTTAGAGAATATTCGTTTCAAATTGCAATAAGTCAATAATGTTATAGTGCAGTGGCCCCCCTTGGTAATCATTACAGTGCCCCCCCCTTGGTAATCTGCTACATAACCGCCGCATTAGTATAAAATGGCTTTTCGCATAAACAGGAAACAACAATACAGCAAAGCTAAAGCTAGAATTTAAATCTTATCCATCACTTGCTCACGTTTATTTAAAAGAGAATGTGAAATTAACAATTTTAATGTAAACAATCAATCTGAATTTAATTGCATTTGAAAAAATGTTGTAATGTTCATAACATTGTGAAAATTACATTTCCGGTATTTCACTGTACTATACTCACTGGTATACTAGTACTTAAAGGCACCTGATTTCCTAGTACTAGTACTAGTTGACAAGTATTTAAATGTCTAATATGACTACTACTATTACACTACACCACATCATTGTGCCTAGAGCTGAGTCGCCCTATACAATTTGGATAAGAAGTCTAACTGGGCTTTGTGACGCTCTATAGTCATATGAGACCGGACCTACGGCTAAGAGTGGATTCCGAACAACTACAAACATCCAGACGCAAACCAGAAAACTGTGGCACCTAGCGCCAGAGCGCTAGTCACTCGGCAGTTCAGGCCCCAGGTCTAATATGACTGTACAATGTTTAGCGTAGGGGTGACAACCGTACCCCATAAAATGAAGACATCTCCTATCTCGAAACTGCCAGTAAGTAGGCGGTCGTGGTCCACCACGGACTGTCGCGCCAATGCAGAAGACTAGTGCTTAAAATAACTTGGTTCATATGCATTCCTCATTACATTTCACATATAGTATAATATATATATATAATGTTTGGATAATATCTCAAAGATGTATATCTAATGCATTAAAATGCATGTTAATTTATTAGAAAAAATTTACTAATACAAATAAAACCACTAAATTTTCCATATATTAAAAAGGTAATTATGAATTGATTAATTATTTTGCTGGTATATTTAGGATATATCGTAATTAGGTATCCTTCTAAATGGAATTTCGGCAATCTTGAGATATAATAGAAATTTTGCTACATGACTTTTCTGATGTGTGACAAAATGCATCCTGATCTGGATTGACTTATTTTCTATTATGAATTTTTTCCAAGCTTAATACGCCCAATAGTATAAGACGAAGTTTTTGAATAATATTCAACGATGAAACAAGCTAATATGGTAAAATGTTGTCTTTTAAAGACTCAAGTTAGTGGAATTAATGCTGCAAATTGTACATGTGGCAGTATTTGCAGGACATGCCATGAACTCTGGTTACTTATTATTATAAATGTGTGATTTCATTCATGAAAAAGTTATTAATAAATTCATCAGCATATAAACTTTTGAATAACACTATATATTTTATTTCCGAAATTGCATTTTTAGCTGGTGGTTTTATTACATAAATATACAATGAAAGTTCAACGAAAGTCTTCATTAACTTTCTCACATTAGAGAAATTCAAACTCAATAAAAAATATTCACGTAACACAGTTAACAAAAATTTATTTCATAGCAATTTCAAAATGTCATCTAAATATATTTGTTTTAATTACGGAGCGTTGCATGTATTAAATTATTCCAATGATAAAACGAGCTTAAGCTTTATGCTCTCAACGACGATATATCATAGTTATGTGGTTTATAACGTCTTGGATGGAAATTCCAATCCTAAACGATAATTGCAATCCTAAAACAAGCTTTCCCATACCAGAAATTCAAACTAGACAGTTAAAACCAGAAGTCTATAGAGAAAGAATCAAACTTAATAAATAATAAAAAAAAAACCACAATATAAATTAAGACACGGAGTTGAAATGAACTCGGCAGCAATTTCACAATGGTATCTGGAGATATATATTTCAAAACACGGTGGGCGTTTTCAAGCATTAAATTTCCTTTTTTTCAATGATAAACGAGGAGATTGGGAAGTACCTTCAGACGGTATGATTATTTCTTCTGCGATGCTGGGTAAAATAATTAAAGTCAAAGGAAATAAGATAAAAATACAAGAGGGTTGATAGGAATCCATCTCCCCATAGCAGTTCTTCTAAGTGGTGTTGTATCGCAGAAATTTTGATTGATGGTGTCAGATCACGTTGAAATACAGGATGACAAGCCTTGGAAATACAACGCGAGAATCACGCGAGAGTTATACGAAATAAAAGAAATCGAAGAAAAAAAGACTGAATCAAAATTTCTGAATGGGTGTAACTATTTCAACCATGTTTTCCTCTTTATCGTAATTGGGACTCGTATAAGAACAGATGATAATAATTAGATTTAAATGGTTAATAATCGCGTATCAAAGTTTTATTTAAAAGTAAGACCTTATTAATGCTGGTGACGGATTAAGTAAAATAAATTAATGATAGTACTGAGATTTTCCTCAAAGGTTTTCAGTAGTATCTCAGATAATATTTCGTAGTTCCGTATATTCAAAACAAAATTGATCCAGTATTATATTTTGATCTTGCTTTAATTAAAGCCATCAAAGACTTTTTGATAAAAAAAAAAAAAATGTAAAAGCGGCACTATATTTTATTAACTTCGTTACAAAATAAAGTCATATACAAAAACTTATTAAAAATTTTGAAGTATATTATCATCATTAAAAACATTTATTTTAATTAGTATGGCCAACAATAAGGAAGTGTTTAGCTCATTTTGTTTAGGAGCCTTTTTAAATTTAGCTCAGTGCAATGACAGACAAAGAAGGTTTATCTAATACAGATGAATGGATAGTTAAAACTAATTATTGCAAAATATTAGAGCAAAATGATTTTAGTGCTCTTTACTATACTTAAATTGCTTTTCAGAATGTTCACGCAATGTCGTTTCAAAGCGTACTTTCAGGCGGTTTAGTCTGTAAACGTGAAAATGTTTGTTGATTTAAAGCCAACTTTAAAAGATATGAACTTCGCTACAAAATAAGGTTACATAAATAAACTTATTTAAAATATATCTATTTCCATATGTGTGTGTTGTTTCTTATCCCACTTGGTCGTTAGCAACATCTTGACCAAGTCTATGAACCCGTATGGTCTCATGGAGGGAGGGGGGGGGCAGCTTCTGTTGTGGTATGGCACCCGTAGATAGAAGTTTGACTTGGCTCGTTGTCACTGAAAAAAGAGGGCAGTTATGGGGGGGGGACGTTTTAGGGGAACACCCGCATTTGCTTATCGTATGGGAGAAAACAAAGAAAACTTCCACCAGATAGTCCGACTCACAAGGCAAGATCACAAAGCCATCGAGTCTCCTCTTTTTTTGAAACAGTGTCTACAATAAAGCCGCCAACGGATTAAACCTCAGCCCTAATACACACACACACACACACACACACACACACACACACATATATACATATATATATATACAGAGAGAGAGAGAGAGAGTGAGAGAGAGAGAGAGATAGAGATAGAGAAATAAAGATATTTTTTTCTAACTATTATCAAGCATGATAAAAATTAAACTGTGTTAAATTCTGTTCCATTTCTATTTTTAAAATTACCATAAATAATAAAATTATAAGATCGTGACAGAATAATTTATGAATTTCCCCAGACTCTTAAAAATTATTTAAAAATAATTCTTAAAAAAAATAGATGCAAGGGTTAGAAAACAATATTTAAACAGCATGTTTTGTTTATAGCATGTTTTGCATGGTAATAGCATGTTTTGCATGGTAATAGCATGTTTTGTTTTTAGTAACTTTTCCGCTACGTTACAGCTATTACCTTGCAGAATTTTAAACGCATACAAGAATCGTTGAAAATAAAAATAATGTTAAAATTCACGAAGCGTGCAATTAAGATAATTGCAACTAGAAAAAAGCTTAAATGTCACTACAAAGCAACTAACCCATTTCGAGCGCCGCAGAAATCAGCACTCTCGAATAATTACACCGTGATTTGGTGTTCAAGACAGCCAACCAATTTCTCCCAATCCTATCCTATTGATACGGGCACATCGCTTTTTGGAACTCTTGCTATCTGTCACACATTTCCGAGCATGTAATTTAACTTGCCAGAATGCATCAATGCTGCCTTCAATCCAGAGCTTTGCAACTTGTCAAAGCTCATGGAGGTTCAATGAATGAACTCAAAAGAAAAAAAAAAAAAAAAAACCTGTCATTCCCTGATACTTTAATGGGCTCTGAAGTAACGTTTATCTGTCAGAAGTCAAGACGTTCGTAACACTGTTCGTATCTGTAAGATGTGAGTTGTCCCTGATACGAGTTCTATTTGTAGCCAAATTGGAATGAAAATGAGATGTCAAAGATCAGGAAATAATGCTCCATTTGAATGTTTAATGGTGTTTTTTTAATGGGCAGGGTGGTTTGAGTAAATCTATTAAGATAAAAATTCCATTAGAATAGATTTATAATAACAGTGAAGTCTTTTTTTTTGTCCAAGGAAGATTATCAGTTCTAGAACAGTGTTATAAATTTTGGTATCGAATTCACATACATTTTCATCAAATACAAATTGATGAAGAGATTTCGAAACAGGACTCCCAATATTCGGTCCAGCACTATATCCAACAATACATTATTAGAACATTGAGATTACGCACAGATTTTATTTATCTTTTAAAAATTCTAATAAAAATTATATTATTTTGTTTTTTTTTATACATTGGAAACTCCAAGATCCACTGAGTATACCAGGAACAATTCACCGACAGGATAATATGGCAAGTTATTGATTAAGAAGCATGTAATTTAACTTGCTGGAATGCATCAAGGCTGCCTTCAATCCAGAGCGTTGCAACTTGCCAAAGCTCATGGAGGTTCAATGAATGAATTCAAAAGAAAAGAAAAAGAAAAAAAACCTGTCATTACGGGATACTTTAATGGGCTCTGAAGTAACGTTTGTCAGAAGTCAAGACGTCGTAACACTGTTCGTATCTGTAAAGATGCGAGTTTTCCCTGATACGAGTTCTATTTGGAATGAAAATGAGATGTCAGAGATCAGGAAATAATGCTCTATTTGAATATTTAATGGTGTGTTTTTTAATGGGCAGGGTGTTTTGAGTAAATCTATTAAGATAAAAATCCCATTAGAATAGATTTATAATAACAATAAGGGCCTTTTCTTTTGTCCAAGGAAGATTATCAGTTCTGGAACAGTGCTATAAATTTTGGTATCGAATTCACATACATTTTCATCAAATACAAATTGATAGATTTTGAAACAGGACTGTCCAATGCTCGGCCCAACACTATAAAGAAAGTAACATATATGAAATCATATAATACATCCTTAGAGCATTGAGATTACATAATATTTTATTTATCTTTTAAAAAATTATAACAAAAATTATATTATTTTGTTTTTTTAGACATTGGAAATTCCGTGATCCACTTATGCCAGGAACAGTTTACCGACATGTAAAGAAGGATAGCCTTACTATACAATTCACAGACAGGTAAAGCAAGAACAATATGACTCTATAACTATGCCATACTATAGTATTTATTATTATTTATTTAAGTTATTGGCTTCTGGAGAGGGCAATTTTTAGGTTTTTCCCTTGCATTTGCGTGTCGTAAAGGAGAAGACCTAAAAACTTTCTGCAAGACAAATCAAATCGATGTCAGTTACTATCATGCACTGTAATTTATCATAACAGTAAAGCATTTGTTTTCCTTCAAGGAAGATTATCAGTTCCAGAACTGTGTAAAAAATTTTGGTATCGAATTCACACACATTTTCATCAAATACAAATTGATGAAGAAATTTTGAAACAGGACTGTCTAATACTCGGCCCATCACTATAACCTATATAAAATCCTACAATACATCCTTAAAATATTGAGATACACAAAGATTCCATTTATGGTTTAAAACATTCTAACGAAAATTATACTATTTTATTTTTTACATACATTGGAAACTCCTCAATGCATTGAGTCATTAATTTTATGCATAAGTTTAATTCTTTACTAACAGTTCTTTGATGTTTTGCAAATTTCATAAACAGTGTGCAATATGGTAAATCGTATCGGCAGTTATCCTTCTCTAGAAGATAGTACTTTATTAAAAATCTCTACTGTTTCAAACAAACACCTATTAAAAAGTTTCTAAGTAGGAAATTAAAATATAAGATAAGCATACTTTAAAATAATCAACAAATTTAAATTTTTCAAAATAGATCCTTTTTTGCACATAATGGATTAAATAGACCGGGGCATACATTTTAACGCGGAATTTGAACCACTGACTAACATCCATGCCACCGCCAAGATTCGAAGCTGAAGCCTGTGAAACCAAAGGCCAGAACGCTAGCCAATTGGCCATCAGGCAGCCAATTTTTCAGAACATAATAATTATTAGTAATCATTATTTGAATTTAATTATTATTTGAACAAGCACTAAATAAGAAACCTCGTATCTAAAAAAAACCACTGAATATTAATAATATTTTTGAAATTTCAAAATAAATAAGTCGACTGTTATTCAAAATTTTCTTTAAAAAATTTCATCAAATAATCAATTATAATTACTATAGGATATCGATTATCTTTATTTTGGAAAGGAAGAAAAAAAAAATGCAGAATAAGTTTATAACTTCTGCTATATCAGATATTTTCTGTTATATTATTTGAACCATAATAATAAAGCACTAACCACAAACATTTAGGATAAACAAAAATTCACACTATACGAAAGATTTTCCACCAAAATGGTGTTTTCTTCGGGTTGGATAGAGGTAGATAAAAAGCACCTTGGGGAGATGGAAACTGAGGGTCATTGACTGTAAAATTTTGCCAAAACAACCACGAAAGAAAAGAAAAATAAAAGCGAATCACAAGCACTTTTATCTTCTTTTTCTTTTTTCGGGAAGAGGATATTACGCATTTATTTATTTTTTCTTTAACCCTTTCTCAAGTTCAGGTTGCAGAATAGATGCAACCAACCCTCAAGGCACTGTTGTTTGTTGACTTCTAAGTATAGTATAAACATCGCGATCGTATTATTTTTTGGGCAATGTGCTTACAGGTTTAGGATTACATTGGGGATTAATTTGGGTACATGGTTGAATAACTTTAAACATGAGACAGAATTGGTTAATCGAAACTGGGATGGGTATACTTGGATGTCTTGAATTTCAATCTGTATACCGAAGTGCGTGATGAATGGAGAAAAAGACCCAATTAAAAGGAGATGCAACAGTAAACTCACATGATCTGTAAAAATTTAATTTTACCAATGTTTTGACACTATTAAAAACAAAACTGTCTACATCAATACTTTGAAGAATCGAAGATAATTTTGTGTATTAATATTAGAGTAATTATAGATCTGATAATAATTTTAGATATTTAGTTGGCTATGCTAGATGTTTCATATTAAGTCCATAAAGAGTTTGAATCTTGATGTAACTGTCATATGATATAAAAATAAATAAACGTTTTGATCATGATCAGATATATTTTGCATAGTATGGTGATTGAGATAATTAAAAGTTTTAAAATAAACTGGAGCTTGGTGCCCCAGGCTCGAGTTCCGGCCGTGCCATGGATATTTGTAATGGTTCGGAATCCACTTTACACCATAGGTCCCAGTCAAATATATTGTAAAGCGCTAGATGTAGGGCTCTACCTTGTAAAAAGAAACTATCTCCTGTCCCGAAATCGGCCAGTAGACGACGGCCTTGGCCCATCATGGCGAAAATGAAGATTTGGTTTGGTTTATCGTTGTACGATAATTTTTTGCATTTTTTGGACTAATTAGACCGGGACCTACAGTTTAAAGTCAATTCAGAACCACTCACAAACATCCATGCTCCCGCCAGAATTCGAACCTGAAGCTTGTGGCACCAAAGGCCAGAGCGGTAGCCAATTGGTCATCTGGCCGCCGAAAATGGAAAAAGAAGAAAATAAAGTGGGGATTAATTAAGACATATTCTTGAATGAATCAAGGACTATGAAACAGAATGAAATTGATTCATTTGTATATGGAAAACTGAATCGAATTTCAATCTGCTTATAGTATATAAAAGAATGGGCTTTTTCATGAGCTAACATGTTTTACCACTGTCTTACAATAGTGAAACATCTTGTTTATATCAACTTTTAAACAAATACTGCAGACAATTTGATGTACAACTGTAGTAACTCTCTGTAGTAGCGAACTGTATAGCTTGATGTTTTAGTTTTATTAATTTTTTTAAAATAATGATCACAAGAAATGGTTTAAATCTCGATGTAACTACTTTAGAGACATAGCTGCCTGCTGATTTCGAGGTAGGCATCTCATCATAATTGACAAAGTTAGATAATTTTTAGCAAATCGGCTACAAGTTTAAAAAAGTAGAGATTAATTTAGCTCCATGTTTGAATAAATTAACCACACTATAGGATTTTTTTTAAACCGAAACTGACATGTGTATAGATGATTAGCTTGAATTTCAACTCGCATAGATGTGAGTGAACTTTTTTCATAATACATCAAAATACCTGATAAGATGAAATGATAATCTATGCGAGCTTTAGATGTTTAATGTTACCCATGTTTTGACATTAACGAAACAAGAGGTATCTTGTCTGAAAAGAGTTTTTTTATCGCCGTGATTGGCGAATATATTTGAATAATTAATGCGGACAATTCGATGTACAAAAGTTATTTAATGTAACTATAGCCTCGATATTACTTTTAGATGTTTTGGTTCTTAAAACTTATTAATATTAATTACTTAACAGAATTTGAATTTTGATGTGTCGCTGTTGTTTTGATTTCGAGGTAAATGCTTTTTAATTACAGGTTGGCGAGGTTTCACATTTCTTGGCGACTGGACTGTGGGTTACAATGGAAATTAATTTGGGTATATGCTAGAATGAATTAAGAACTGGCTTTGAGCACCAGATGGAATTGATTAAGTAAAATTGACGTGTTTATAAATAATATCTTGACTTTCAAGTGTACACTGGAGGAATTGAACTTTTCATAATGCAAAAAAATGCTTGATCAATAGAAAATGTAATTAAAACCTTATATGAACTTTACACGTTTAGTGTTACAATATTTTGACACTAATTCAATAAGAGAGTGTCTTGTCTACTTTAGTATTGAAATATGGCTATAGTGTAATTGTAGCTTTGATTTAATTTTTTAGATGCATCGGTTTCATCAATTATTTGATACTAATTAGATGTTCTTTTATACATTTATGCATTTATTTTTGACTAAACATATACAGATTTTTTTTTTTAGAAATATATAGAACTATATATATAGAATATATAGCACTTAAGAAATATTTTCATTATAAATATTAATTAAGCTTTCTTTTGAAGATAAGAAATTCATAACAATAAATTATGCAAAAATTTGTTCGATTTTTTTATATTTAAAACTTTTAATGAATTTTGTTTTAGATTAATAATCCGTTCAGGTGCAAATTATTTTAAATATTTGCTTGAATTTTTTTTTTTTTTTTTACATGAAATTGAGTTAACATATAGGCATGTAATAGGATATCTTTAATTTTAATGTCATATAACAAGTGAACCTTTTAACAACAAATAATTAATTGATACAACTTGGTCAATCGTGATCAAATAAATCCATGTGACATATTTTATTATCATTGTGATAAAAATCATCGAAACTGAATCATCGTCGTTCGTTTACCAATTTACAAGAATACTATAATAATCTTATATGTTACATTGAATATTTATATATTATTTATTCAAAATGTTCATGAAATAAATTAGGTTGAAACACTCTACAAATAAGGATATACGAAAAAATTATATACGAATGGAAAAATAAGAATATATATTATATCATGGAAAAATAAGATATATATTAAAGATTATAAAATACATACTGTTATCTTTCGACAATTGTTATATGAGATTTTTTTTTTTAAATTTTATAGTATTTGACTAACAACTTTTCATATAAAAGCAATTATATGTGGTTTCACTGTCATAACTGTTTATATATACTATATAACTTTTTCATATATATCTTATCTTTTTATAATATAATATATATTCTTATTTTCATTTTTATTTTATTTTATTTCACGCACATTTTAGAAGAATTAATATATAAATCTGCAATATAATACATATAAAAACTATTACAGTATTCTTGTAATGCTGGTAAATGGACGGTGATGACTCAGTTTCGATTATTTTTATCACAATGATAATAAAATATGTCACATGGATCACAATATAATAGTCATGGAATCTTTTTTTAACTTTTATTACCTGTAACCTAACATAATTAGACTCTTTTAACGCATTTAAAATAGCATAAGAAGAAGTTTAGGGTTTTTATTTAATTGTGCAAAGTGTCCGTGAAATAAATGAGATTGAAAACACTAAACAATAAGGATATAGTATATTAAAAGATTATATAACGTATATAATCAGTCATGACAGTAAAACCGCATATACTACTACTGTGTCTAAAAAGTGAGAACAATTTTCAATTTAAAATACCCGGGGCTTATGGAATTTCATTTTTTTTTTTTTTTTTAGGTTGCTGGCACTGTCCTTGACACCTGTGTGAAATTTGACTTTAAAATATTCATTAGTGTTTGAGTTATGCTTGGTTTTGTGAGACGCTAAAACTGATTCCGGCGATTTTTGAAATGTCTGAATTAATTGAATAAAGAACTTTGCATGAAATTTTATTTACGGAAACGTATAGAATGTTGCAGAAGGCATTCCTATATCGCAAAGAAATGTTTAGAAGTGGTATAAACAGTTCAAAGAAGGCAGAGAACGCGTTGAAGGCGAAGAGCTCTCTGGTCGACCATCCACCTCAACCGACGAAGCTCACGTCCAAAAAAATTAAAGATTTGGTGCTTGCAAACTGCCGATTTACAATTAGAGACCTTGCTGATGATGTTGGAATTTCAGAAGGATTGGCCAATTTCATTTTCGGCCTCAAACGCGTCAAATCTCGATTGGTACCGAAAACATTGAATGCGCCAGCTCGCATTGCATTGATTCTTCGTGACTTTTTCACCAAAAATGATACCCATATCATTCCACAACCACCGTATTCACACCGTGCGACTTCTGGCTATTCCCTAAATTCAAAAGACCACTCCGGGGACATCATTTTGAGTCGATTGAAGAGATTCAACGTGAATCGCCGCGTGCTTTCAAGGCCTATCCCTGGCGATGACTTTTTAGCGTGCATTGAGGATTGGAAAAAAAGTTGGCATAAGTGCATTGTGTCCGGAAGGGGATTACTTTGAAGGCGATGAAATAAATTTGGAAGAATAAATAAAGATTTTTTGAAAAAAAAATAATAATTGGTCTTACTTTTTGGGCACAGTAGTAAAGAAGTATGGTGTCAAACAAAACAAAATAAAAATCGATTTCCACAAATCTGTTCACATTATTTCTAAGAATGATTACCACTGATGTGATTCGTCACAGTGATTGTTCAATCACAGCAATTGCTGTAAAATAAGTACAATAGGATGTCTCAACTTCATTACAAAACATAAAAACATATAAAAAAAAGTTTCTTGTAAAATGAAATACTGATTTGTTTTTAAACACTATTATAAATAATATTCTTAAAATTCGATACATGTAGTGGATTTTACACCACATTAACCAGATATATAGAGCTTTGTTTGAGATAAACTTAAGTGCATGCTTGAATGAATTGAGAATAAATTTTATTCTCTTGATAAGGTTGGTTAAGCAAGACTGACAAGAAATTTAATTGATTATAGCGAACTGTCTTGAATTCTGATCTCAAAAGTGAGTGAACTTTTTCTTAAAATGGCGAGGAGAAGAATATGTGATTAATAACATTCTGAGAAAGATACAGTGATAATTGAATGCAAAGGTTGAGATACTTTGTAACACTTTACGTTCTTTCACTAATTAAAAAAAAAAATCACATTTCTTTGATGACAAAAAAAAAAATGTTATTTTGTACAAATTGGATAAATGACACAAACTTGACATGAAAAATTATTTTCATGAAAAAAATATATTGCTGCAGATAAAAGTATTAAGCAGCGTTATCTGTAAAAAGAAACAAACAATAAAAATTATTTCAGACGATTTTTTTAGTTTTCTGGAATATTTTTTTAAAAAGGAATCTGGCACTTCTGTTTAAATTTCAATGGCGGTCTCAATTTTTTAACTGTATTTTATTGAATATTTACAATTTATAATAATCTAACAATTTAAATAAATTTGTATTTTATTTTGCCGGGTTTTGTTGAGAATATTTGTAATAAGGATTGTAAAAAAAGTTCAAAACACATGATTTATGAACACATGATGAACATTTTTTACATTACTATTTCCAGGTTTGTGCTGTTGAGTCATTCATTTATAATTTAATGTGGTTGTTTATTTGTTCAATTTTTTTATTTTTTTGTATATTGCTATTCTTTATTTATTTTTACATTACTGTTATTTATTATTTTTTTTTTTACATTGCTATTATTTATTTATTTATTTTTACGTTACTGTTATTTTTTTTTTTTTTTTTTTTTTTTACATTGCTATTATGTATTTATTTTTTTACATTACATTTTATTTTTTAATGACACTTTTGTTTTTTAGAATGAATTTATAAAATCGTTTGGAATTCTAACAGGTTTTTAAAATTAATTTTACGTGCTTTGTTATAAAATCGTTTGGAATTCTATAGGTTTTTTAAAATTACTTTTACGTGCTTTTTATAAAATCGTTTGGAATTCTAACAGTTTTTAAAATTACTTTTACGTGCTTTTTTATAAAATCGTTTGGAATTCTAACAGTTTTTAAAATTAATTTTACGTGCTTTTTTATAAAATCGTTTGGAATTCTAACAGTTTTTAAAATTAATTTTACGTGCTTTTTTATAAAATCGTTTGGAATTCTATAGTTTTTTAAAATTAATTTTACGTGCTTTTTATAAAATCGTTTGGAATTCTATAGTTTTTAAAATTAATTTTACGTGCTTTGTTATAAAATCGTTTGGAATTCTATAGTTTTTTAAATTAATTTTACGTGCTTTGTTATAAAATCGTTTGGAATTCTATAGTTTTTAAATTAATTTTACGTGCTTTGTTATAAAATCGTTTGGAATTCTATAGTTTTTTTAAAATTAATTTTACGTGCTTTTTTTTATAAAAATCGTTTTGTTATAAAATCGTAACAGTTTTTTAAAATTAATTTTACGTGCTTTGTTATAAAATCGTTTGGAATTCTAACAGTTTTTTAAAATTTCTTTTACGTGCTTTTTTATAAAATCGTTTGGAATTCTAACAGTTTTTTAAAATTACTTTTACGTGCTTTTTATAAAATCGTTTGGAATTCTAACAGTTTTTTAAAATTACTTTTACGTGTTTTTATAAAATCGTTTGGAATTCGAACAGTTTTTTTTTTTTAAATTTCTTTTACGTGCTTTTTATAAAATCGTTTGGAATTCTATAGTTTTTTTTTAAACTTTTTATTTTAATCTGCTTTCTTTTTTCAATTTTGAACGATAATTAATGAATCTAATTTATTACCTGAATGTGAATTATTGATACATTTTCTTAGTTTGTTTGTTTAAAATTGCTGTTAATGTGTTTTGTTTTTACATTAAATTATAAATTTTATGGTTAACCTGTATATCGACCCACCCGATTAAATTTTATTTTTTAAATATTTTAATGTATTGTTTTCCTAAAAATAACTTACATATCCAATAAAAAAAAGTTTTATTTGACCATTTCTTAAAGTTTTTTTATTTTTTATTAATATAAATTACAAAATCAGGTAAATTTTTGAAATGAGCTAATTCACTTGAAACATAGATTTTTAAACAGACACATATCTTCATATAATTCCTCTTTCAATTTTCAGATCAAGGACCCTCTTGTATCGTCGCTATTATACCTATCTTATCTTGTTCTGCGCTGTCCTGCGCATGCCTGCATACAGAATATTCCCGATAGCAACAATGTAAAAACGTAAAATGATTAATAACATTTTAAAATTCATTTCATATCAGCTCTACAAAGATTTGATTAGAGGCATATAGATTAATTTTATTAATATCTTGACACTAATTGCGATTTCATGTATATTCACTTATTCATCCCATTTGAGTCAAGTAATAGTTAAAAAAATTAGTGTTCAATGCGTAATCTATGTTAATTTGGGAGTATGTTATAAAATATCATGATTTTGATAAATGATCTTATGTTAATTTAATATATATAATTTTAACAATTTAACTTTTTTTTAATTTCTAGGTTACATAAGGTCATATGCAATCATCTTCAAATATGCCCTTTAGCTCTTAATTTTTGAATGAAAATGTTATAAGAATAAATAAACTAACTAAACTGAAATAAAAATTTTATTTAGGTTTATGTTTTTATTCACACTTCCTCTTTATTTAGTTTTTGTACAGTAGCTTTATAAGCTGCTTTTAATTACTTGTTTTTAGTCGTTTAGTCGTTTCTATTTTTCTCATCGTATACCACTTTTTGAACTTTTTTGTAAGCCTTGTGCTATATTTGTGATATACGAGAGACTAAAAAATAGTATGTGGTTAATTTTAAAAAAAAATGTAACAAAAAACACGAATTTTTTCACGAATTTCAATTTATCATGTGTGAACATACTTTGCTGGACGAATACTCATTGGAATATAATTAATCCAAGAAATTTATGAACGGCAATTTCGCATGTTAATTTTAGAATACTCCCCTAAACAAACAAAATGGTAGTTCTGTTCATTTTATGAAGCAATGGGTTCCAAGAACGGGAGTTATGCATTTTATTTTCTTTATTTGGCGATTTTTCTTTTGCGGTTTTCATCAATTCTCTTGCTAAACAAACAAAATGGTCACTGTGGGTACAAAATACTGCGATTTTGGCGAATCCATGTGGCGCGGAAAAGAGACTTGGCCAAATCGGAACCCTAAAGTGCAGAATCCCAACAAGTACTATCAAATTCGATAGAGACAGGAATATAACAAAATTTGATGAATCTAGAACTTTAGAAAGGAGCACTACCTAAATTCAGACAGAAAAGTCTGTTAAACGATAGTTAAATTAACTTTCATAAGCATAAACTAATCGTAAAAACTATTTTGGGGATATTGAAACAATCTGTTTGTGTTTTGAAAGCCAGACAATTAATTCAAAATGAATTACAGAGCGAGCCTGAGACTTGATATGGTTCAATTGTTATAGTTAGCGACACATATTTTAAGTCAGTTTTAAAATACACATCAATAAAATCATGTGAAAATCAGCTTTTAGTTTACATAAAAGTTTTTGAAATTAAAGTTTCTCGGGTTACGCGAAGAAATTAATCTGTTTCAAATAATAACTTATATTCTAACTTAAATTTATTTTATAGTTTCACTTTTTTGGAGACGCCACAGACCTCTAACTAGGACAGCACCATGTTCACACATGACAATGATAATAATCACCAAACGATAAATACTGAAGGAAGAAAGAAAAAAATTCAACAATTTCTTAAATAGAAAGAAAATTAAATCGATTTTGATTCTAACCGAAAATTAGAATGATTATATCGCTCATTCTAGCATTAAATAAATTTCTTTTCAGCAACTAATATCATGATCTGAATGGTCACCAAAACTTGAGATACATATTATATTACCTTTCTTAAAATGTCAATGCCGTAAATTTTTAAACGTAGCATTCAACTGACTGCTGCATGTATGACAGCATTAACAGCTTAAATATGATATAAAATGACTAACTGTTGAAAATGTATCCCATTAAAAAATTTTTTAGAATTTTCTCGAAAACCAAGTTGTATATATGTTTGTTATTAATATTTATATTTATATTATACCATATTTGTTCTTAAGCAACATTTATTTAAAAAAAAAATGTTATTTATAAAAAACAGTGTCACATTAGACAGCATATTCTATAAAAAATCTGTGCAGTTTTACGTTATCAGCATCAGAGTCAAACAAAACAAAGAAAGAATCAGAGCAAAGAATCCATCCGCAAAACTACCTTCTATTTTTTAAATGCATTTGGTATTTTAATAATATATTCAAGATAACGAACAGAAATTGATTATTTACCAATACAAGGCCTTCTTACACCCCCCATTTATCCAAAATACATATAATTAAACAAGAAAACTAAAAAAAAACTACTTAATTTAAATACTGTTTATTTTTCGCAACAGTATTCAACTACCAGAAGACACCCGAAACCATACAGATCTTCACGAAAAAGCACTAAAACGAACGGCTTCTGAATTAAGTGGCATTCTTAGGACGCAAATAAGTACACCGATACTTCCTAGAAACTGATTCTCAGTGAAGGTCACTCATTTCCATCCTGAAGTTTCGATTGCAGCATCTTTCTTTCTTTCTTTACTTACAACATCATGGAATTCCTGTCGTCTTCCTGGGTTCTTTTTTCAAGGAAACAGTACCAACCACGTAATGGTCGTGCGTCATGAGGGGAGGATTTCGAGAAAACCGGCTCATTGCAAAAAGTATCTGCTGTTTTGCAACAAGCCTGTAGAAAGCAACCGAGAACCAATAATTGTCTGGTATTGTTAGCAGCAGGTCATTTTTATTGCGGTAACTTGGTATTTCAGTTGGACTCATACTGAAATACCAAGTCATTTAAATAAAAATGTCAGCGTATTTCCACGTTTCTGTCATAAGTAAAAATGAGTTGCTACTTACACTTTTAAACGAACAGTATCGGTATATTTGAGAGACAATTTGATCCCTTATTTAAAACTGTGATATACTACTGTGTCCAAAAAGTAAGACCAGTTTTCAATTTAAATTTCCCGGGCATATGGTATTTCAATTTTTTTTTTTTCTTTTCTAGGTTGCTGGGCTGGCAATGTCCTTGACATCAGTGTGTAATTTGACGTCAAAATATTCATTAGTGTTTGAGTTATGCTTGGTTTTGTGAGACGCTAAAACTGATTCCGGCGATTTTTGAAATGTCTGGATTAATTGAGCAAAGAACTTGCATTCAATTTTGTTTGCGGAAACGCATAGAATGTTGCAGAAGGCATTCGGTGAGCATTCCTATAACGGAAATAAATGTTTAGAACTGGTATAAACAGTTCAAAGAAAGCAGAGAACGCGTTGAAGACGAAGAGCCCTATGGTCGACCACCAAACTTAACCCACAAAGCTCACGTCCAAAAAATTAAAGATTTTTTGCTTGAAAACCGTCGATTTACAAATAGAGACCTTGCTGATGATGTTGGAATTTCAAAATTCCATTTTAAAAGATGTTTTAGGCCTCAAACGCTTTCAAATCGTGATTGGTATCGAAAACATTGAATGCGCTAGCTCACACTGCATTGATTCTTCCTGACATTTCCGCCAAAAATGAAACCACCGTAATCACCTGATTTAGTATCATGCTACTTCTGGCTTTCCTTAAACTCAAAAGACCACTCCAGGGATAACGTTTTAAGTCGCTTGAAAGACATTTCAAAAATCATTTTTAGCATCTCATAAAACCAAGCGTAACTCAGGCACTAATGAATATTTTGACGTATAATTTCACACAGATATCAAGGGCAGTGCCAACAACCTAAAAAAGAAAAAAAAAAGGAAATACCATATAACCGAGAAATTTAAATTTAAAATTGGTCTTACTTTTTTGGACACAGTAGTATATGACTCAACAATTCAATTCCAGGACCTCTTGTTTACAATATAAAACCAAAAATTTCTTGATATTGTAACAAGTCATTTTTATTGCATAAATTTCTGAGTAAAAATGGTTT
Source organism: Caerostris darwini (assembly GCA_021605075.1). Lineage (NCBI taxonomy): Eukaryota > Metazoa > Arthropoda > Arachnida > Araneae > Araneidae > Caerostris > Caerostris darwini. The sequence goes on along the minus strand of BPLQ01003864.1, from coordinate 71,271 downwards.
ACTTACAATACAGAACTGTAGCTTTAAAGGTTTAGTCTTTTATAACATTACTATTCAGTTCAAATATTTAAAATTATTGCCTTAGTGTATTTGATTACAACTGAAAACTGTTTCTTATTGTAAGCAGTAGACCATTTTTTTATTGCTGTAAATTAAGCCATAGAGATGGTTTGCTACTTACAAATATACTAACTCCCTGGCACCACAGCCCATCAAGGGTCAAAGCCGTCTGCATACTGGCAGATTTCGAGACAGGTTTGGTTTTTCTTCTTGTGCACACGACCGGGACCTACAATTTAAAGTGAATTTCGAACCACTACAAACATCCATGGCACCGCCAGGACTCGAACCCGTAACCTTGGTACCAAGTGCCAGAGCGTTTCGAGACAGGAGATGGTTCTTTTTACAGAGTAGGTTTATCTCCCAAAGCTCTACTATCATATTAGACCGGAACCTATGGTTTTAAAGTGGATTCCGAATCACTACAAGCATCCATGGTACTACTGGGACTAGAACCCGAAACCTTTGACACCAAGTACCAGAGTGGTAATCACTCGGCCATCAGGCCCGATTTACAAATATACAATGTGTAAAAATCGATTCGCTGCATTTAAAATTTTTTATAAAATTTACAGCTTAACAAATACTAAAAAGTAAAAAATTTAATTACTTAATTATATAAACGTTATCTAACTTAATACCATTCTCTCATGCCAGGATTAGTTTTGTTTTATTTGTCGCTCTACGGTCATCTTATACACACTTTGGGCTAAGTAGACCGGGACCTACAGTTTAAAGTGGAATCCGAATCGCTAACAAACATCTAAGCGACCGCCAGGATTCGAGCCTGAAGCCTGTGGTACCAAAGGTCAGAGCGCTAGCCAATTGGTCATCAAACCGCCGCTCGGGTCAAGAAGATGGAAACACGCATGTGATGATTTAAAGACATTTGCGTCATTTCCGTTCTGTTATCAATGCGCTTCTTGAGTGCATGCAAGTTTAAAAGTCGTTTCATGTCTAAAAATATCATGGTCATTGATTAAAATCATAACAAATGACTTGAAGAAAAAAATAAAATAAAATGATATACCACATCTTATACAGTCGGGAGTTATACATAATATTAAGAGTGAAAAAATTCAAAATGACGAAAACATAAAAAGTCGCACGTAACTGAATCGGACAGAATGTGTGAGAGAATACATTACAAATTCAGGAGTAAAACCGATTTCCTGTTCTCGCTGAAAACGGAATGATCTCCAGGGAGGAATAAAGCCATCAGCTCTAGAGAAGAGCTTTATTTCACCCCGGGGAGAACTCGACTGCTTTAAACAATTGATGTTTACAGTTGCAGGCACTCCGGAGGTTTTTGTCATCATTCACTGGCGCAGCGATTTCTACAGGATCATTTGAAGCACCCCTTCTTGTTGCATTCCTTGCCCCTTAAAAAAATACCTACAGTTTTATTTTCAAATTTCAAACTGCCTACTTTTTTATATGTCGTTGTTGTTGTTTTGTTGTTTCTTATCCCACTTGGGTGGCCAAGCCCACGAGCCCATACGTACTCATTGAAGGGGAAGGAAGCAGCTTCTGTTGTGATGGAGCACCCGTAGGTAGAAGTCTGATTTTGGCTCCGTGACGCTCTTACAGTCATAGGAGACCGGGACCTACGGCTTAAAGTGGATTCCGAACCACTACAAACATCCTTGACACCGCCGGGATTCGAACCCTATACCTGTGGTACCGAGAGCCAGAGCGCTAGCCACTCGGCCATCAGGCCCTCCATATCGTCATTGTATAAAATGAATCTGAGTTTCCTACAAGGAGATATTTTCAACAATTTCTTGTCGCCAGAGAATCATGATAGCAAATCTATTTCAATCTTCTTGTTGTTGTTATTACTGATCTCCCTGGTGCTGGAAAGCCTATATCACGTCCAGAAGACCCAGTCACAGCCTACTGGGCCATGGCTAAGAGTATTATGCAGTTTCACTTTAGCGAGGAACCCCGAAGGCACAAGACTGAATAAACCTCAAGACAACGTTCTACGATCTCATTACACCTACAGTTTAAAATGGTTTCAGAACCACTACAAACATCCATGGCACCGCTGGGACTCGAACCCTAAACCTGTAGCATCGAGCGCTAGACACTCGGCCATTCACGCCCCATTTCAATATTATATAGTTTCTACAGATATTTTATACTTATTTAATTTTTAAGTAGTTTTGTTGTGTTTAAGTACTGAAATCTGCATACCTTAATTGAAGAACCTTTCAGAGTTCTTATAAATGTCGGAGAAAGCTGTCTGAAATCCCGTAGGATTTCAGAACAGATATACCACAGAGGAATCTCGGTTCGAGATCCGACAAATCAATCTGAATTATGGTAAATATGTTATACGAAGTGTCTCAATGTAAAATTTGAAAGAAAAAAAAAAAGAATGCTAAAATGTATATATATATATATATATATATATATTGTAAGGTTTAATTATAACCGCGAGAGGTCGCTGTTATAACTAGTAACTGTGATCAGTAACTGTGGTCCAGTGCGGTAAGTAGCAGTTGCGGTGAGATCTTGAGAACCACCGAGGTGAACGCTAGGAGCGTCAGATAAAAACAGACGGTCAGGGACCGGCTTTGGTTTTTAGATATCAATAGTATTGTAGAAGTGGCACAGGGTGCCAAGTGTATGTATGTATTTATAGTGTAAATAAAAGATTAGTATTATTAAAAGAGAGTATTCCCTCCTGACACAACGAGTTGCTAGTACAGTAGCTAACAATATAATACCTGCATTTAAAATAACCAGATTTCAAATACTTTTATTATCTGAAGAATTTTTAGTGCTTCTTTATTATTAAAGGGTGCCGAGATAATTGGCCAGTTTTTATAAAGATGGCAGAAGATCCTACATGCAATTTCCTTTCATGCCATTCCCAACCATTTGAAGATTCATAGCGGGGCCGGCCATTATAATAAAAAGGTACAAAAATTTCTTTTAATTTTCGTTTCCGTATAAAATTTTCTATTTTTAGCAACTATATGTATCTAAATGCTTTTTAAGTACAGCTCATAAACATTCTCCAATATAATTGATGCAATAAAAAAAATCAGAGATAACAACATGCAATTACAGTAGTAATCCTAAAGAGGTAATAACCGATTAGTTTATTAGTTTTTCAACAAATCTGATTAGCTTGGTTGAATGCACTTCGAAGCAAGCTAATCAGATTTTGATGCTAATTAACCAATACATTAATTCCAACACATTTTGATAGGACTTCACTAGTAATGAGAAACGCATCGCTAAATGAACGATTGCTTTAGTCCAGTCATAAACATGCCATCTGTCATTAAAAAAGACTGAATATGCATAAGCGGTCATTTTTCTTGCTCGTTTTCTCTGGAGGAGACGTGGTCGCAGACAACGGCTCAATCCTCCTCTTGCCTTTGATGTAACGTCGACTAATGGAAAGAAAACAAACCGCAGAACTTGTAGGATAACTAATTAACCTAATGTAACCTTGTGGAAAATTTTATCCTTCCCTATCCCCCTTCCCCCTTGTGATACGGATGGATGAATGGGAATTTAAAATAGAGTAAAATCAGTTTTGCTTTCTGTTGGTGGTTGACCGCACGATTCAGGATAAAACAAACAAAAAAATGTTCAAGTTTTAGATGTAATGATAAGTCAGATGTTGATACCGTCTGATGGTAATTAAATTGAAACTAAATTGCTGTTATGTATCTTGTTTAAGATAGCTAATGGCTTGTAAATTAGCGTGTTTAGAAAAAAGACTGAAAAAAAGACCAAAATGGAAACCTCAACAAATAAGTAGATTTGAAAGTTTGCAAGCAATCCAATCATGAACACGATAATTCTATAGGAAGGAAATTTAAGCTATTGGGTTTGAAAGATGTAAAGGCTGTACATGCGAGTGTTCGATCCAAATTAAAATTATATCAACGGCAGTATAGCGTGGTAGGTGAACCTTGGACAGCATTGCATATTCTACATGTACGTATAATAGGTGAACTTTGGATAACATTGCATCTTCTACATCAGGGGTGGTCAACCCGCGGCCAACCTTGAAAACTTTTCCGGCCCATGAGATTTATCACACCTATACAAAATATGTTTATTTTATAATGGCCAAATTATTGAAAACCAATGTATTTAAAAAAATTGCATTATTTGTGCATTCATATATTCAAAAATTAACTGTCGAAATTATGAGAAAAATTATCCTTGATTTTACAATAATAGTCTTGCGAATACAGATATTGCCAGACATTGATAATATAAGATATAATATCTGACAGATATTGATATATGCATATGACATATATATAGAGAAATTTTCCAATTTCAGAAATCTGGCACAAAAAGTTGTTAGCGATTTTGGTTCAACATACACCTAGAAATCGTTTTTTTTTTTTTTTTTTCGAAAATGAAATTGACCAAATACAAAACACGCTCAAACATAACGGACGCTAACCTTCAACGCCCATTACGATGTGCAAATACCCAAATTGGGGAATCAATTTTACAAATAGCCCATTTGCGTTTAGTATCATTATTATTATATTGTCTATGCTTACATGTAAGAATAACTGTAAACACAAAAATAATAACTCATTATATTCAATTTTTCACTCCAAAAAATATCTATAGTGGGTCTCAATCTATTATGGGAATATATAGTTTTATATGCGGCCCGCGGAGTTAGGAGGCATTTCCAAAGTGGCCCGCAAGATCATTTGGGTTGGCCACCCCTGTTCTACATATACACCTTATCGGTGAAGAAGATCTCAGGCCAAGTGTCTAACATTAGTAAACAACGGCAATATGTATGAAACAGTTGTTACCAAATAAACTGTTATAATTGATATGAAAAATATATTTTATTATATCTATTTTTAAATGTACGTATGGTACATTAAAATAACTTAATTTCAGAAAAATATTAATATTTGCAGATTTCTTTCCGAGTTTTATCCATATTTAAACAAACAGGTATACAATTTTATTACTTTCTTGTTGACATTAGGAATAAAGATTATATTATTTATTTATTAACGTCAATTTTCAACACCAATGGTAATTATTTTTTTTGTTCTAACCACAAAAAATAAATATTATATTATAATTTTTATATTAACGTTAAATTGTTTGTTATTTATTATACTAAAATAACGTTAGTTATTAAACATGCATTATACAAACTTTTTTTTTGTCAAACAAATGGAAAATTATTTGCCAATAGATGTCCCTATGCCCGATATAAACTGAATTTGTTCATTTTTCATGCGCTATTAGAACGAAAATAAAAAATAATGGCCTTTAAACAATTTTTTAAATTCAATACTTATTCAGGAATAGTTTAAAGTTATAACAAAATAATCGAACTTTTAGAATAATAAATTTTTGAAAACTATGAAATATTTCAAATTCACTTCACTTATACTTGTCACATCTTGAGTTCTGTCCTTTCATTAAAAGTGCACTTATACTGCACATTTTTGTATCGGAAAGTATTCGAATTCAACCTTAAAAAAAAAAAGAAATTCGGAAAATCTTGCAGACTGTGAAAGCGATCAATCAGCAGCGGGAAAAAAAATCACGTATTGATGGTACTTTTATTTTAAAATATGACAAAATAATTAATACTTGCAAGAACTCCTAACGCTGCATTCCATAAAAAAGAATGAATATCCGGACAATTTATGAGATATTGGTAAAAGATGGCAGGTAGGAGTTAAGAAATCATAAATCATTCCTTCTTAAAAACCATATACAAAAATTCCCCTCATCAGTCACTCCTCAAAATATACTGTTTTACAATGTACAGAAAATGCGTAAAATACTAAAAGGACATATAACAGCAAACAAATTACCCCACTTTAAAGACTAAAAAATAAACAGTAAAACACGCATAAATAAAGCAGTAACATTCCCTCGAAAATTAACCTAATCCGTCACTTTTCAAAACAAACTTTTTGTCCCTTCACCTAACAGAGAAAGAAACAGAGATTTAGCAGGCCATTTTGGCCCTCAAGAAGACACGAGACAGACAACCGATACACCATAATGTGCACCTCACAATGGCAAAAAAAAAGGAGGTACATTCCTCTCTTTTTACTCTCCATGTCCCGCAGAGTACAAATAATAATAATAATAATGATAACAATAAAAACTCATTCGAAAATTAAGCTAATCCGTCACTTTTCAAAACAAACTTTTTATCCCTTCTCCTTAACAGAGAAAGAAACGGAAAGATTTAGCAGACTGCTTTGGACCTCAAGAAGACACCAATATACCATAATGTGCACCTTACAATGCTAAAAAAAAGAGGTTCCTCTCTGATGATTTTTTTTTTTTACAATCCAGGTCACGTAGAGTACAAATAATAATAATAATAATAATAACAATAAAAACTCCTTCGAAACTTAACCTAATCCGTCACTTTTCATCCTTTCTCTTAACAGCAAAAGAAACAGAAAGGTTTAGCAGACCGCTGTGGACGTCAAGAAGATACAAGGCAGACACCGATATACCATAATGTGCACCTCACAATGGCAAAAAAAAAGGAGGTACATTCCTCTCTTTTTACTCTCCATGTCCCGCAGAGTACAAATAATAATAATAATAATGATAACAATAAAAACTCATTCAAAAATTAAGCTAATCCGTCACTTTTCAAAACAAACTTTTTATCCCTTCTCCTTAACAGAGAAAGAAACGGAAAGATTTAGCAGATTGCTTTGGACCTCAAGAAGACACCAATATACCATAATGTGCACCTTACAATGTTAAAAAAGAGGTTCCTCTCTGATGATTTTTTTTTTTTTTTACTATCCAGGTCACTTAGAGTACAAATAATAATAATAATAATAATAATAATAATAAAAACTCCTTCGAAACTTAACCTAATCCGTCACTTTTCATCCTTTCTCTTAACAGCAAAAGAAACAGAAAGGTTTAGCAGACCGCTGTGGACGTCAAGAAGATACAAGGCAGACACCGATATACCATAATGTGCACCTCACAATGGCGGAAAAAAGAAGGTACATCCCTCTACGGTGATTTTTTTACTATTCCAGATCACGCAGAGTACAAATAATATTAACAACAACAATAATAAAAACTCCTTCGAAAATTAACCCAATCCATCACTTTTCAAAACAAACTTTTAATCTCTTCTCCTAACAGAGAAAGAAACATGAATATTCAGCTCTATTTTGTCTCTACTCCTAACAGCGAAAGAAGCAGAAAGATTTAGCAGTCCGCTTTGAACCTCCAGAAGACACAAAACAGACACCCATACACCATAATGCGGACGTCAAGAAGACACAAGACAAAAACCGATATACCAGAATGTGCACCTCACAATGGCAAAAATATAAAAGAAGGTCCATCCCTCTATGGTGCGTTTTTTACTATTCCAGGTCACGCAGAGTACAAATAATAATAATAACAACAACAATAATAGTAATAATAACAATAAAAACTCCTTCGAAAATTAACCTAATCCGTCACTTTTCAAAACAAACTTTTTTGTCCCTTCTTCTAACAGAGAAAGAAACAGAAAGATTCAGCAGGCAGCTTTGGACCTCAAGAAGACACAAGACAGACAACCGATATACCATAATGTGCACCTCACAATGGTAAAAAATAATAATAAAAGGTCCATCCCTCTATGGTGATTTTTTACTGTCCCAGGTCACGCAGAGTACAGTATAAAAATAACAATAAAATGGTGCGAAGTTTCCAATTTCACGGAGGCTAGTCTGAAGGTGGACAATCATTTTCTCCGTGTGATGAATCCCTTGGACGTGACTGGAAACGCGCGTGAATGTCGTGAGCTGCCCTCTCACGTGCGTTCCGTGAGGGTTCTTGCGTCGTGGAGCGTGAACCCTCGGATCTCATCTTATCTTATTTCCCAGCAGCACTCGCTTTTCGGCGTCCCCCCCTAGGGAGACTGATGTGTCCTCTAATAGAGCTCGATCACGAGATATTTATCTGTTCCTTCATATTTTTATTTTGTTATGTTGTAACAAAGGAAATCGGTTATGCTTCGATTGAAGGTTAATAGCATTTTGCTTAACTATCATTTTTCATTAGGGGTTTCCCCAGAAATCCATGAGAAATACTTAAAGTTGCGGAAGGAACAGTGATTCGGTGGAATTCGAACATCTTTATCTTTGCCACTTCCCAGGAAGGATTAATTTTTTCGACCTCATTTTTTTTTTCATTTCTAAAAATAGCAGAAGCTTTAAAGGTTTCTTCAGTTTACTTTATTTCGGCAATGAATCGTGGCATGATTGTTTAAGCAGCAAATTAAAGTATTCAAAATATTATAGTTGCTAATAATCTACTTTATTGAAATGTTAAAATAACTATTAATTTCCTTACAACAAAAAATAGTCAAATATTTTAATGTTTGTTACCAAACAATGAGTAATCTGATCAGGGATGTTACAGAAGGACCAGTTTGGTTTGGTTTGATTTGGTTTGTCGCTCTACGGTCATCTTGTACAGAAGGACCAGAGATGAATAGATTTTCTTTTTGGATGAATCTGATCATTGACGGCAAAGAAGGGCAAGAGATGAATGGATCTTCTTTTTGCATTGTGTATTATTAATCTGACCAGGATTGGTGAGGATTTGGTTTGCGTTGTCGCTCAAGGTCATTTTTTGCACACTTTAGGCTAATTAGACCAGATCCTACAGTTTAACGTGGATTCCGAACCACTCACAAACATCCAAACTTCTGCCAAGATTGGAACCTGAAGCCTGTGGTACCAAAGGCCAGAAAGCTAGCCAATTGGCTATCAGGTAGAGGATTAGTGAAGAAGGACCAAAGAGGAATAGACCTTCTTTTTGCATTCAGAAATACGCATTATACTGGTGTATTGATAAAATAATGCAAATTTAGTATACAATTTTCAATATTATTCAACGTTAAATATATTTTGTACTGTTGTCTCTGTATTGCCAGCTGCATAAGAATAACAATAACATATTGAACTGTTCAATTGTATTGTACGCAGGCTGTTTTTAAAGGCTAATATATAGAAATTTTAAAAGATTCCTTGGTTCAACCATATACAAAGTAGTTATAAAATAAATTCCATATGCAAGTTGAAACTATTCGACACGATATTAATTGGGTTTTGATACGAATTAATCATCTTTTTGCATTGAGAAATGCGTATTATTAATCTGACCAGGATTGGTGAAGAAGGACCAAAGGGGAATAGATCTTCTTTTTTGCATTCAGAAATACGCATTATATAGGTGTAATGGTAAAGTAGTACAATTTAGTATACAATTTTCAGTATTATTCAATGTTAAATGTATATCGTACTGTTTAATTGTATTGTGTTTTAAAAGATAAATATAGAGAAATTTTAATATATTCCTTCGTTCAACCATACAAGAAGCAGTTATAAAATAAATTTCATATGCAAGTTGAAGCTATTCGGTACGATATTAGAACTATAGTGAACCATAATTTATTATAAGGAACTAAATAATTAAAAGAAATTATGTTATTCAATTAACTTAAAATCAACCAACTTTAAATCAGTTATTTAAAGTATTTATGGTAATTTGAACATGGTCAAGTTAACCTTTCCACTAATTTTGATGAAATTTTTAATCTCCTTATCTTTATTTGAGGTAAAATACTGTAAGAATAAATATTTCTTTTAAATGAACATGCGATGTGTCCCGACGGAAAGCAATTTCAGAGATACAATGCAACAAAAATAAACACATGTATCGATTTGTAAATGACGGGACGTCATATCTCTTAGGAAGCCATATCTCAGTTATTTCGTCAACCGTGCAGTATTATATAAAGTTATGGCTTTTATCTATAGTTAAAGCTTATGCCAATAAATATTGGTTTTTTATGATAACAACTGATATCCCGATATCCAAAAAGTATCCGGTGAGTTTCAATAGATTTATGCTTTCATGTTACTTACTTATTTTTCGCCATTAACAACAATACAGTAATTCTTCTCGCGCTTGAACTACCAAGAGGCGAGATGTCACCACAATGAGCTACATAAAAACACAAATTCGTTACATTGTATCTTAACAGCGTAATTTATTTCGTAAATCACGTCAACCTTATCTGCAAGTGAACAATTGCAGTACGATGAAAAATGTACGAGAACAATAAATAATTGTATAAGTAATAAAATGATTCAAAAATGAATAAGAACTAAAATAAATTTAGATGTCGAATTTAAATATTATTCATATATTCGGAAAAGGTGAAAACATTAATAATATAATTAATAGGACAACAGAGTTTGGAAAGATACTTTATGCCATCAATATGCAGAACAGCAACTATCTTTGCTGTAAAAGATTCATTTAGCGAGAGTGAAAGATTCACTTAGAGAGAATGAGAGTGAAAGATTCATCTAGTAAAAGTGATTTCTGAAAGTATGGAAATAAATGATTACATAAACAAATGTTTCACGTTATCCCAGTAAATGCTAAATCCATATTTGTGAATATGTAATAAAATTTTAATTTATAAAGCTTTTATGATTCTATTTGCAAGCATATTTTGTGGAACCAATTACCCGCGAAAAATCTAGTGAGAGTGGAAGATTTTTCAAACGAGTAAAAGATTCATCTAGCGAGAATGAAAGATACACCTAATTAAAGTGAAACATTCACCTAGCGTGAATCAAAGATTCATTTCGTAAAAGTAATTTCGAATATGTAACATTAAACTACGGAAATGAATTACAGTTACATAAAAAAGGTTCTCGATATCCTAGAAAGAATTAAATACATATTTGTGAATATGGAATGGATTTTTTATTAATAAAACTTCTTATTATTCTATTTGCAAACATTTTTTTTTGTGGAACCAATTACCCTCGTAATTCTAGTGAGAGTGGAAGATTTTTCAAACAAGAGTTAAAGATTCATCTAGCGAGAGTGAATGATACACCTACTGAAAGTAAAAGATACACCTAGTGAAAGTGAAAGATTCATCTAGCGAGAATGAAAGTAACACCTAGTAAAAGTGAAAGATTCATGTAGCGAGAATCAAAGATTCATTTAGCAAAAAAAAATTTTGAATAAGTAATGTTAAATTATGGAAATAAATTATAGTTACATAAAAAAGGTTCTCGTTATCCCAGAAAGGACTATTATAAATACATATTTGTGAATATGGAATGGATTTTTTTATTTATAAAGCTTTTTATGATTCTATTTGCTGGCATTTTTTTCGTGGAACCAATTACCCGCGTAAATCTAAGTGAAAGTGGAAGATTTTTCAAACAAGAGTAAAAGATTCATCTAGCGAGAATGAAAGTACACCGAGTGAAAGTGAAAGATTCACCTAGCGAGAATCAAAGATTCATTTAGCAAAAGTAATTACTAATAAGTAACATTAAAGTAGGGAAATAAATTTACATTAAAAAGGCCTCTCGTTACACCAGTAAAAGATAAATACATATTTGTGAATATGGAATGGAATTTTAATTTATAAAGCTTTTTATGATTATATTTGCAAGCATATTTTGTGGAACCAATTACCCGCGTAAATCTAGTGAGAGGGGAAGATTTTTCAAACAAGACTAAAAGATTCATCTAGCTAGAATGAAAGTACGCCTAGTGAAAGTGAAAGATTCACTTGTCGAGAATCAAAGATTCATTTAGTAAAAGTAATTTAGAATAAGTAACATTAAACTATGGAAATAAATTGTTACATAAAAAAAAAAAAAAAATTTCGTTACCCCAATAAAAGCTAATATATATTTGTGAATATGGAATGGAATTTTAATTTATAAAGCCTTTTATGATTCAATTTGCACACATTTTTTGTGGAATCAATAACTCGCGTAAATCTAATGAGAGGCGAAGATTTTTCAAAAAGAGTAAAAGATTCATTTAGCAAAAATTAAAGATACACCTAGTGAAAGTGAAAGATTCATCTAGCGAGAATCAAAGATTCATTTAGCAAAAGTAATTTCAAATAAGTTACATTAAAATATCGAAATAAATTATAGTTACATTAAAAAGGTTCTCGTTATCCCAGTAAAGGTTAAATACATAATTGTGAATATGGAATGTATTTTTAATTTATAAGGCTCTTTATGATTCCATTTGGGTTTTTTATTCTATCTATTTATTTTGAGGAACCAATTACCCGGATAAATGGAGATTGTCAAAACAATTTATGGAACCATAAATCAATTTCAGAAGTTAAAAAACCAGAACAAATTTGACATATAACTACAAACCTTGATTAATTCTCCTATAAATAGGTTTTCTATAGATTCTGATAGCAAACGAAGCTAAAATAATGAAATTGGCATCATATCGAATAAAAATCGATATTCACTCAGCAAGCAGTTTAAAGATAAGTCTTGAAATTACAGTTCTTAAAACATACTAACATATCAAGGAAATGGCAGAATGATGGATGGTAACTTTCAATGAGCGAAGACGAACAATTGGCACTTTAATAGATGATGACCATTTCCAGAACTCGTACAGGATATGCGATCGCATCTGCTTCTCGTTCATGAGAGAGATGAACCATTCGTTTAAATAACGCATGAGATATGTGTATCACACGATTCGATCAGCAATATGAAATATCCTTGGAGCATTATTGGAGGTACTTAGACATCCTTGCTTGATTTCGGTTTCAATTTTCAATTTGGTAGCAGTCAATTTCTTAGGGCAATTGATTCCGCCTATTTTGGTGTAGTTGTTCGATCCCAGAAATGAGATAGTAAATTTGCTACTGAATGCACCACCGTGACTAACTTATCTCGATATACAGAAGACATGTAAGGAAAGCAGTGGATTGTCTACAAGACTTGAAATCCGGTTATAACCTTTTCGATACAAATTGATATACACAGTTGCACTTTAGAAGCGTATTTGGTCATAAGAATAAAAGGAGTATAAGCACATTTCATGAATGGATCCCTATATGCACATAACTTGAGTAAAAGTTAGGACTTAACTTGAGAGCTAGGGCAGGTTATGCGTGTAGTCCTGATTCAGTGATGTTTCACGATTGAAACATTATTTCTTTAAACAATAACGACACTTTTGGCTGTCGTATTTATTAAAATTTGTTCAGACAGCAAGCACTGCACAACTACAACAAGTAACACACAAAACAAAATTATATAACAAATATTTACAAAATCATCTTAAAACATGTTCGTTTAAGAAAGTTCGTTCTTTGTACCTTCCGTATTGTCTGGAACTCTTCTCTCGACCGTTGTACCCACGGTGTTGCCTGGAACTCTTCACTCGACTCTCTGTACATTCTTTCTTCCTCTCCCATTATCGGTTCCAAAGTCTAATGGGCGACAAAAAACGAGCAAAGTCCAAAATCTAATCTAACATAAGGATCAACCCTTCCTTGAAAAGCAGATCAATCAACTTTGAATTCTTGCCCGTTGGCTATATTTTAATTCGGGAAGACATGATGGACTACTTGGTCATTTTTACCCCCATTCTCAATAAACTCTTCCGATCATGATTTGGTTTAGTTTGGTTTGTCGCTCAATGGTCATTTTGGGCACAAGCTGAGCTAATTAAACCTGGACCTACAGTTTAACGTGGATTTCGAACCACTCACAAACATCCATTCCACCACCAGAATTCGAATCTGAAGCCTGTTGTTACCAAGGTTCAGAGCACTAGCCAATTTGCCATCGGGCCGCCTTCCGAACATGAGTAGTTTCTTTCATTGTCGGTTGCTGTTACAAGATCATTAATTCTTCATTCGTCCTTTTTCGATTGTAATTCTCGATTAATTTCATTAATACATCTTTTTAAATGTAAAAATCCTTCATTGCTTTTGAAATTTATACAATTTCTTCGGCTTCATTTTCAATAGATCAAAAAGGTAACGCAGCTGACACTTTGCAATATATCGCATATGAATGAAACTCAACGTTGGACAAATTAAACAGAAACAGGCGTACATGCAAAAAGATCTGCTTATTGTGGTCACGATTCCCCTTTAAACACTTTTGGTACCGCTGTACAAAGTTTCCCAAACCCTGTGCGTAGAATTTCGGCACTTGACAGTTCAGCACTGATGATTTTCACATTTCATTGGCGGTAAAAGATTGGGAAGCAAGCCACGTCTTCAGATGAAAAAATCCATTAGGAAAAAAAAACCCATTAGAAGTAAGGTGGAGGTGATAAGGCGGTAGGATTAAAAAGATCCAATCTGAAATTTTTTAATCGGAAGAGTACAGGCATCTGATCGTTGGCATATTTTTTCTTCTCTCATTATTGAAAGACCATGAATAGCACATGAATTTCGACGAATTTCTGTAATATTATACGCATCTGCATGAAGTAACAGGGATTTTGTGTTATAGGAATCAATTGTTGTAGGATAGTTTTTGAAAGTTTATAGTGTAAGTAAAAGATAGGTGACTACCACTGCGAAACCACGATTTCATAAAAGTTATCAGCCATAATTTATAAAATATGGGTAATTTTTTTGTGTCTCTTATTTAATATTGCTACTTTGATATTATACGAATAGATCACTTGTTCTAATTTCAAAATTTCTTCATCAGTCGAGAAAAAATCTAACATTATCAACTATAGTTAAAACATTTTGTTGTTGTTTCTTATCCTATTTGGTAGGCAGCAACATCTAGACCAAGTCCAAGAACCCATGTGGTCTCATGGAAGAAGGGAAGGTTGCCTCTATTGTGTTTTAGGTAGAAGTCTGTCTTGGCTCCCTGAAGCTGATTTTTACAGTTCATATTAGACCGGGTCCGACGGCTTAAAGTGGATTCTGAACCACTAGAAACATCCATGCCACCACCAGAACTCGAACCGAAACTGTGGCACTGAGCGTTAGTCACTCGGCTATCAGGGCACTTTTAAAGCATTTTAAATTAATTATAACACACTCTAAGTGTATTAAATTTTTAATTGCTCAGAATTATATTTAGTATCCAAACAGTTCAAGTTTAAATATAAGACACTGTATCTGTGCTTCTATTTATGCCATTTTCACGACATGCCAATTTGCATGTTTCCTAATGTTCGTTTATTTATTACATATGTGAACAAACATAAACCATATGCATAAAACTGCATCTAAAGAATTTTAAATAAAAAATATCAATCACATTTATTTTTATTAATTTTTTTCTCGTTATGAATGTTTCTCTATCCCCAATTGTTTTAAAAGACAGATTAGTAGAAAGATAACATCATATAAATATTATTTTAAAAAATACTCCTCTCTTAAAAGTGACAGCGATTGCAACCGAATAAATATTTTAACTAAACAATGAAACTAAAATTAAAAAAATTCTAAAATGCCACTGTCAGTAAATTAGAATGAAAAAAAAAAAATCTGCCACTAAAATTACAGTCCTCAATCGATATTCAACATGTACCAGCCCGTATTTCCTTTCTTAATCCCTAGCAAACACCAATTCGAATGTTTCAAGAATAACAACGCCAACACACTATCTTCGAACACGAGATTGTATTCTTTGCATCAAAAGAAAACTATTCCACCCATGTTGTATTTCAAATTAAAAACAGCCCACAAACCCAAACTGGCCAAACCCTTTGAACCAACAGCCAAAACCACAGCGGAGTAATAAGTAAGTGTTATTAAAATTTCCACTTCTTTGTTTTCTTTCTTTTTGTTTTTTTATTAAAAAGAAACAAAATTTTAAATGGTGGCTCACTTCACACTTCCACTTGGCCCCGAAAGATCCACCATTCTGATCACGCGTTCCCGATCTGTCATATCAATCAGATAAATTTTAAGTGAATTCCATCAGCCAAGCCATCAGATTTTCTTTGTTGGCGTGATTTTTGTTTGATGGTGGCGGTGGAAAAGTAAAAAAAAAAGAAGCACTCTGGCGAAATCGATTTGGGGTAGGGAAGCCAAGCCCACAGGGAGGTTGGGTTGACCACTTCGCCAAGGCGACATTTCCGTCCCATCAAGTGTCAACACTCAGCAACACCCCTGTCATTAGTATTGGAAGGGTTGTCCTTTGACCGCACTTACCGCGAAACAAAGCGTCAACGCACTCTTCAAGTGGAGAAAAGATACTAATTTGCAACAAAATGATCAGCCATGAAACTTTGTACGATTTATGGTAACGTACCGTCATGGTGTAAAAGGTATATTAACTGCACCACACTATGCAGTTCAACTGACAAAGAAATTTTTTACCATGGTGTTTATTTTATTTATTTTTTCCTATCAAACATTTTGTAAAAAAATTGATGCCAATAAAAAATTCAATGTTAAATATTTTGATTTTGAAATTAAATTTGTCTCGGTCATGATTTGTATGCATAATCCTGATTTTCTCTCATTCTAAATGAATTTAATAATTTGATACGATTTATACTAATGTACCGCCAAAGTGTAAAAGGCATATTAGCTGCACATATTAGCTAACAAAATAGCTTTTTACCATACTGGTTTTTTTTTCTAAAAAAATAAATAAATAAATAAAAATTCTTGCAATAAAAAAATTCAATGTTAAATATTTTGATTTTGCAATTAAATCATGTTAAATAAATCGTCTCGGTGATGATTTGTCTGCATAATCCTGATTTCCTCTCATCCTAAAGAAATTTAATAATTCGATAATAGTACAATTTAATAAAAATTATATTGTGCATTGCTATAAATTATAATAATAATACAATTTATAGCAATGCACCTCATGGTGTAAAAGGCATATTAGCTGCACTACACCATACAATTCAAAGAAGCTTTTTACCACATTATTTTTTTTTCTCCATAAAATAAACATTAATTTCAATAAAAAATTCAATGTTAAATATTTTTATTTTGCAATTAAATTCGTCCCGGCCATGATTTGTATGCATAATCCTGATTTACTTTCATCCAAAAGGAATTTAATAATTCGATCCAGAATCTCAAAAAGAGAGGATTTCAGATATTTTGCGTCTAATTCTTTAAAATAATTTTCTTTTTTTTTGTACCAGTTACAGACAGAACCATCTTGGCTTTACACTGGGACATTGTACAATTTATTGTGAAAAGGCTTACATTCTTATATATTTAGGTTACATGTATAAAAAATTTGATTAAAAAAGGGCCACTATGTTGAAGGAATTTAAAACGATAAATTCCAAAGACTGATCTAATGTTTATTTAGACAAATCATGCTTTTTACACAGTTAATAGTTAAACATAGTATGTAATTAAAAGATTCGTTGCAGTAAAGCTTTTATATATATAATACAGAATTGTGGCTACATAAAATGTACTCCATGATGTATAGATGATTTGGATTTGTTTAAATAAATATGAAAAAAATATTAATTCTTCCTCAATGTATTGTAAAAAAAAATAGCATTTACTATGTTGTCCAAAAATAAGCAAACTGTAAAAAAAAGCAGAAAACAAAAAAATAAAGAATTCAAAATAAATTTCATTGAAATAATTGTACAGATTATGTACTTACTATTATATTTACTTTTATTTCTAATAATACAATATGTATATTTATATACGTAAATATTACATTTATTTTAATTTAAAAACATGAAAATAATTAATATCTAAGTTAAAGGTGCAAAAGTTTAAGTGCGATCAACTTATTGAAAGGTATATCATGTAAATAAAAGATCATTAAATAAATGTATTTTCATCTGAATAAAAATATAATAATTTAATAAGAAATTAAATTATTTTTAAATTAAAGGATATATATATATGTAAATCTATTAAATAATTTCTTTAAATTTTAAAATTGTAATATTTTCTACACTAGAAAAAAAAATTCACTCGTTTACAACACTAAATAAAAAAGAAATACAGAATTTTTTAAAATTTTATAATGGATAAACAAAAATGATCATTTTATACAAAATCAAGGGGAAAAACAAAGACACATTTAAAAGAATTTATACTTTAGTACTGAGAGTACTTATCAATAAGATTCAAATATTGATTTTCCTTTTGGTAATCTATCTTTTTCTCGTACTTATCCAAATCTCTAAGCTAAACATTCAATTGAAAAAAAAAAAAAAAAAAAAACCAATAAGATTAATAGTTTACAACTATGTATTATTTTGTTATATCATCAAAATGAGCCAATTAGTTACCAATCATTATCAATAACAAAATGTGCCAATTTATAATGTCAATTGCAATCTTTTCATTCCAGTCTAAGGAAAAGTTAAAAACTATCAGGCAAGCACATCAGACGGATGAACAGGTTGACCAGTTCGTTAAATTAACTTCACCTTCACATCAACTGTCACCACTCATCAATATGTCATGTTATTATAATTCAAAAGGTTGTTTAATTCTTAATGAGAAAGAAAACGTTAGAGCTTTTTGGAATTGATGAGCGACCATTATCATAATGTATAAATTAATAACGAAAAAGTATAAAGGATCATACTAAAAATAAATATCCTGTGACCACATTAGAGACAATGTTACTTATGTAATATATAATTACAAATTAACATTAACAAAATATCAAAAGATAAACATGAGGGAATTTAACGGTCTGACGTCATTTCCGTTTCGTTAGCACTGATTTTTTTTTTTGTAGATTTTGAAAGTAGCTTTACTAATATTATTTTAATAGCATTTATTATTATTATTTTTAATAGTCATCTACAGTATGTTTCTGATCCTATTATTTTAGAGAACTTTAGGGTTATTTTAAATATAAAATATTAAGTTTTCATTCCATAGATTCTCACTGTGCGAATGAAATGTGTAAAATATAATAATTGTGGTATAAGAATCAAAGAATTCCACATAAATATAAATGCTAATATATTTTTATATATAAAAAAAAATAATAATAAATTTATTTTAAAACCAATATCTATTATTTTTCAATCGATAGACAATTTTCTCCATTTATAGCTTTTTAAAAATTTATTCATTTTGAATCGTTCTTCTTCTTTTTTTTTTATTGCCTTAACATATAACCAAAATATTAAACGAAATTGGAATAAATTTTCTCTTAAAGACATTTATGGAACAAACCTGAATATTTTAGAATTCGAATTTTTTTTTTTTTTTTTTTTTTTTTTTGTAAACAAATAAAGCATAACAATATTTATTTCACAATGGATGACTTTTAAAGTTCGCATTATTATTGTTCGTTATTTAATATTGATTTTGGTTTATCATCAATGGTTACAACTTAACAGTACAACCATTATCAAAATATCAGAAGGTAAACATGAGAGAATTTAATGATCTGACGTCATTTCCGTTTCGTTAGTACTGATTTCTTTTATGTAGTTTTTGAAAGTAGCATTACTAATATTATTTTTAATAGCATTCTTTAAAAATAGTTACTATAGTACTATGAATTTATCATAAGCTTGAATTATGCATGTAATGAGAAATGTCATAGATGATATATATTTATTATTAAAAACTATATATATAAATGCAATTTTAATTAAAAAATAAAAGCAACTGCCTTCATCAGAGAACAAATATTTTTAACTAGATGCCTTAAAATTATTTCGCATTGGTTTTAAAATTCTCGAAGTATAAGTTGTTTGGGTTATCATCAATGGTTAACTGTTAACAAACAACTTAACAGCACAATCATTAACAAAATATCAAAAGATAAACATCAGGAATTTAATGATCTGACGTCATTTCCGTTTCGTTAGCACTGATTTTTTTATGCAAATTTGGAAAGTACCCTTACTAATATTATTTTTAATGCATTTATTAAAAAATAGTTACTATAGTATTATGAGTTTAGCATAAATTTGCATGTAATGCATGTAATTAAATTATGCATGCGATGTGAAATATCATACATGATATTTATTTATTACTAAAAACCCTACATAAATGCAATTTTAATTAAAAAATAATAGCATCAGCTTCATCAGAGAACACATATTTTTAAATAGATGCCTTAAAAATTATTTCTCATTGGCTTTAAAATTCTCGAAGTATAAGTTATTTGAAATATCATCAATGGTTCCAACTTAATCGTACAACCATTAACACAATATCAAAAGATAAGACATGAGTGAATTTAATGTTCTGATATCAGTTCCGTTTCGTTAGCACTGATTATTTTTACGTAGATTTTGAAATAATTATTAATATAATTTTATAGCATTTATTAAAAATATTAATTAGCTGTATATTAATTGGCATTACTAATATTATTTTTTAATAGCATGTATTAAAAATAGTTTCTATAGCATTATGAGTTTAACAAACTTGCATTATGAATTTAATATGAAATACCATAGATGATATTTATTTATTATTATAAACCATACATAAATACAATTTTAATTCAAAAATAACAGAAACATTTGTAGCAGTAACTCTTCATCAGAAAATATTTTTAACTAGATGCCTTAAGAACTATTTTACATTGGTTTTAAAATTCTGTAAGTATAAGTTGTTCGTCTGGATTTCAGAAAAGTACATGATAAATTATTACATTCAAGGTAATTATGTAGAGTCGGTGAGACACAAAACAACCCACGTCAAACTGTCTGCGATTAAAGAACTTGCACATATTTTTAAATCTTATTAAGTTTATTAAAAGGAAATACAAAATGGTAAAATAAATCCTGACATTAAAAATCTATCCATTTACAACCACTCATGACAGACGTAGAATAAGATGATGAATGTGAATGTATAACATGATATTCGAAAACCAGCTTAACGTCAATCAAAATCAAACAAATTACATTCGAAAATATAGTATACATATTTATTACATTTAAATTAAAAATTTTCATACACGCTTTCCAGTGAGTTCTATTTTTTTATTTTTGTTAATTCTAGGTGCATAGGATGCATTTCAAACTAGTTATGAAAATTAATCACAGATAAAGTCAAACTGACTTGAACCTGTTTTCTCTTTTAAAAGTTGTTAATGATTAATAATTATAATAGGGAGATTTTTTAAATAGAATGTCCAAAAGTACCTTAGATTTTATATTAAAATATTTTGGAAAAAAATATTGCTGATTGAAAGCATTTCTCAGATTAAATTAAGATAAAACTTTTGCATTATTGTAATTTTTTAAAAATTCCATACAGAAATTTATTAGAAGAGACATTCAAAGGATAAAGTTTCACTTTATGCATAGATTAGGAGTTTTAAATTATATAATATGGAATTTAAAAATATTAATACACTGTTAGCAGTATAAGTAATATCCATTTCATATATAAATAAATTATACATAAATTTTAATTAAATGTAAATATTAAAGATGAATTTTGTATACTCAAAAACTCATACCTGAAATATTCATTATATTTTTTTCACCACAGTTAAAATGATCGTTTTGACATTTGATAAAAAGCAATTAAAATTATCGATACAATCTAAAAAATCGTCTGCAAAAAAATCGTCTGTTTAAATTATCGAATGGAAGAAAGAATTCTTTTTTTGTTTTTTGTTCTTTTTGATGGAAAATTGAATTGATTTTTGATTTGATTTTTCCTTTTATAGATGATATAATATATCGATGATGATGAAGAAAATTGTAACCTGAACTTCAGACTTCAATTTACAAAAATAATTAACAAAAAAAAGAAGAAAAAAAAAAAGAAAAGAAAAGAATGTAATTTTAAATGATTAAGTAATATAATATTCATGTATAATAGCAAAAATAATAATAATTTAATGAACAATTTTCCAAATTTACAGTATGTGGAAATATAATTTTGGGAAATTTTACAAGAATTCTCAAAATCAATTTAGAGACAATATTGAACAATAACAAAAATTTTAAAAATATTCATTTGTTTAAAATGTTGGTGAAATAAACTGAAATTCGATTAATTATAATATGGTTTCTTTACATATTGTCCTGCATTATTACATTTTAGTCTATTAGATTGTACACTCTTTTAAATCCATATTAAAAATTAATGTGGAAGCAATTTAGTATTTTAAATGTTAGCGATAAATTCTTCATTTAAATACTACAACACACATAATAGAGAACAAAATCAAATGAATTTTATTCAAAATTGTATCTTTAAATGAAAAATCTTTGCAAAATCAAATGGCCATTTTTGATAATGTTGATTTAAACTAAGAAAAAAAAAATTGCTGTCGGATTTTAATATCAAATTATAATATCCTCATTTATAATATTATCAGATTGTAGGCAAAAGTTACAATTGATTTAGAAAATTATTATTCAAGGCCAAAAATTCTTTATCGAAAGAATCGAGTTTATTTAAATAAGTCTATTAAAATATTTAAAAGAATATTAGTTCATCACAAAGCATTTTAACAATTAGTTGATATTATACAACCGAAAAAAAAATTGAAAGGTCATTATTTGATTAAATATGAGAAAATTAAACGTAATTATCCAAGATAATACTAAGGAAAATTAATGGAGAAATATATAAATTAAATGATTTTTTTATCTCTTCGAATGATTTATGGGATCATTATATTTCTGGATTTGAGCATATGTTTTTTAAATAAAAAATCAATATAGGAAAGGTATAATTATAACATATTACAATAATAATAACCTTCTCTTGTTGGTCCCGATTTATTACATCATCATCAATAGCACGACAGCCTAGAGTGGGCCAAGGCTTTTGTTTGAAGAGATTTCCATGCATTCCTCTGGGTGACAAGAGTCCTCCAATTCTTAACCTTTAGTACAACAAAATCTTTTTCAACTGCGTCTATCCATCGCAACTTGGGTCGTCCTTTTCCTTTTTGTCACTGTGGCTTTGCCAAAACGAAACTTTTTACCGGGTTTAAATCATTCATTCTAAATACATGAGCAGCCTAGTTTAATCTATTGATCTTATCTGGGTTTTTATAACATTTATAATTTTCTGCGTTTTATCATCTTCTCCAACAATCACTTTCCCTAGCACCTCCAAGAATAGCCCTTAAAATCTTCAGCTCAAATATACCCAAATGGGCATTATTTATTACAGCTCTGATTAATTCGTAGATTAAATATATTTTTAAATTTTATTTAAAGATTAGGTACAAATATAGGGTTTACAAACATATTAAATTTAAAATCCTTCCATTTTTTTACAGGGAATTTTCCTGTTTCCAGGGAAGTTTCCAGTTTTATCATCTTCTCCAACAATCACTTTCCTTAACACCTCCAAGAATAGCCCTTAAAATCTTCCTCTGATTTTATTTATTGCAGCTCTGATTAATTCATATATTAATTTTTAAATTTTAATTAAAAATTAGGTACAAATATAAGGTTTGCAAACATATTAAATCAACTTCCTTCCATTTTTCTGTTCGAACACTTTCTTTTTCAGAAAAACGTTCGGAAGTTTCCACCAGTAACCCCGCGACCTATTGCCTCACCCCCCTACTAAACACAGAACATACCCTTCTAGAAAGTGAAAGACGAAATAACTATAGAAAGGTGAAACAGAATTGACCTTGAACGGAGAGCGCACCTCTGTGGGCCCCTTCCCCTCTCCTCGAGTTCCATGAACTTAACCACTCGCAAGGGGCCCCCGAAAACGAAGGGGCACCTGACGAAAGTGAAAAAAATAAAATAAGAGCGACGAAATGCTTGTGTATAAACCTGTTGCCACCCCTGGTCCCTAAATTTTCCCTCCCCCCCAGAAAAACGTAATAAACCTCCGGTGGGTTAACTTAGTACCAAAACCAGATCGGGGCTTTATGGTTACGGTTGGTGAAGTGGTGATGATGCAATACAGGTTCGTGGTCTTGACCTGGTATCCGTTTTGAGGATATCTTTTTAATGAATCACTTTTGGGACTCATTGGATTGGGATTATTTTTAGAGGTGAGTCAATTTCTCGCTTTCTTTTTTTTTTATCTATATTGTGTGTAAATCCTATATTTATTCTCTTTTATATGATTTTTCAATGATAGTTTAAGTATTGTTAATTTTCCAGTCGTGGAATAAGTGATTAACAGAATTAATAATCAAGATATGTCTACTTAAAATAATAAATAAATGTATGCATTTCATTATGTGAACACCTTTAAATAATAAATAGATATATACATTTCATTTCTGAAAGAAATTGCAATTCTTTTCAATTGGATTTATCAACTAAATATTTTAGTTCAAATTTTGCGCTTACAAACAACTTCATTTGGCATTTAAATTTGTAAAAGTCCAAAAGTCCACTCAACCTCAAAATCCACTAACTACCATTTCCAAAGTTTTCCAACCAAACTCATGATTAATAGGCTACTGAAGACAAAACATTGAAAATTTAATATTTTCTATATAACCTTTTCAATTTTAATATTTTCTATGTTTTCTAGATAATCTTTGCTATTTTGAATAATGTTTTCGCTTGAATATCTTTGAAAGTTTAGTTTAACCAAAAAATTATTAATCTACAGTTGTTGTTGTGACTAAACCTCATTGTCCTGCAGTGGGGATGCCATGAGTAATCTGTTCTTATTAATCTACTTTTGAAATAAATAATTTTTATTAAACATTACGCTAATTAAATACTTATTAATTATTTTTTAATTAAACATATTTACGTAATACTACTAGGTGATTATA
Source organism: Caerostris darwini (assembly GCA_021605075.1). Lineage (NCBI taxonomy): Eukaryota > Metazoa > Arthropoda > Arachnida > Araneae > Araneidae > Caerostris > Caerostris darwini. The sequence goes on along the minus strand of BPLQ01003864.1, from coordinate 46,696 downwards.
ATATCATTGGATATTATTAAAAAAAAGCTTTTTTGAAATAATTAAAATTACATTACTTTATTAATAAGAATAATAAAATATTTAAATATTTGGTTATTTTTGGTCTCATATTTTCAACAAATATTCTTCACATGAAAATATCTCATTGAAAATTCCATGTTTATGAGACTTTATTTTTGTAAGCAAATAATCTTTTTTCAAAACAGGTCAATATCGTTTTAGAGTTTCAACTAAAGGTTTTTATTTAAACTAAGCAGAAATTTTTTTGTGAATTGAAATTATTTTTTTTATTTGTGAATTTAAAATATTTCATTTAATTGTTTTAAAAATTGCTCATTAACTGTCAATAATTGTTTAATTAATACATATTTCGCTGTTGTAGAAATTAGTATAGATATTGTAAAAAGAATATTGAGAAAACCTGAATAATTTCTTATAGTAATAAAACTTGAACGAAAATAAGGAAATTCCATGGTTTTTCTATCTAGTACAATAATAAAGTATTTAAAAAAAACCCATAATGATTCCAAATTAAAAACAGTTTTAAATAAGTATTTTCGAATTCCTTTACAGAAAAATAAAGAATTTTTTGAAAAAAATCAACAAATTTTCATATTTCACTTTTCAATTAACTGTCTATTTTTTTTTCCCTTTCGATATTTTAAATATATATCCTTTATTTACTAGATGACAGTATGATTCTTTTAATAAGTATTCATATCTTTTTTTTTTTTTTTCTATAGCTATTATTTCTTTTTTTATTGAATTGAATTCTATACGGTTTTCATGATAAACAAAACATTTTAATCTAATTTCGATTCTTCAAATTTTCCCACTGAAAAATAACACTTACTATTTTTAATCTTATTATTTTTAAAAATAGTGCTGTCTTTTTTAAGAGTAACAATTTTTATTTAAGATTTTAATTATTAGTCTTTACAGCTTTTTAATAAACATACGCGATCCATTTTTATATTTCAAAAAAAAAAAAAAAAAAAAAAAAAAATATTTTGAATTAGCAAATAAAAATAATTAAAATATATATATAATATAATAAATACCATATTAAATACATCTAAATTATTTTACTTTTACTATTTAGTTCTTGAATATTTTTTTCTCTAATTCATTTTTCTACTCGTGAAAAAATCAAACTGCCTATTGTTTTTTAAAAACACATAACTTTTTTGGACGTGGGAAAATCAAATTTAATCAGTCATTTGGATAATTATCAACATAGTAAAATTAATTTTCATCTCAAGATAATCATAGTTGATACTTTTTAATTATCCTACTGTTAATTTCAACACATAACATAATAGGTTAACTTTAGAATGTAAAGATTGGTACCGAAACCAATACTATACTGTTGGTAAGCAAATTATAATATACAAAAAAATTTTAAAAAACGAAAGAATATGAAAATATTAAATAAATATTTTCGATTTCCATTATAGTAAAAAAATAAAAATAAAAGAAATAGTTTTAGGACATTGTATGCTATTACCATCGAAAATATTGCAACTGCCTCCACTGAATTTAGCAAATGACCTTGGGTACAAAATTGCCATTTATTATTATTATTATTATTTTTACTTCCTCGGAAAATGTGTGGCATTGTAAAAAAATAACGAAAGAAATTAATAATAAACGGAAAACAAAATATTTTGCAGTATAGAGATTTATCAAGGAAAAAAATGTATTTTTGTGTAGAGCATTTTTAATAGATTGATATATGTCATTTTGCCTAAATATATTAAGTGTATTATAAGCATATTTAAAAAATAATAACAATACATAAGAGAATTTTAATAAATGCAAATAGGCTTTTTAAATTATTCTGAAAGATAATCAAAGATCTAAATTTATTTCATTATTATAATTTATCTAAAATAAATGCATATTTTCAGAAAATTTAGACAATTATTTTTAATATCAAGCAATTATTTTTCTACACTTACATGATTTCTTATAATTTCAGAAAGAAATCATCCATAAAAATTGCGTGCAATTAGTCATAATAATTTGGAATATAATGGATGTACAATAAAATATAAATTTTTAATAATTAGGCGATTAAGGATATTGTGAATTATAGTCTGTTGTAATATAATACAATGAAAAAGTTGGAATTCAGATCTGTTTATTTTGACTAATGAAATAAAATAAAATTTCAGCATAATACAAATTTATACGTTAAAATAAAAAAAAAAAAACTAATAATTAAAAATAACTATTCTATCATTCTTATTGAGTAAAAAAAATAATGTACTTTTTACTAATAATTTGATTATATTCTGTAATATATCCAACTGTTCTACATTTAAATTACATTTGAAAATATTTCATGAAATACAAAATTTCCCGATATTGTTTTGCAATAGGTTTATAATGCAGTTTTTATATGATTTACAATTAAAAAGCATTATTTTTTTTAACATGAAAATAATATTCTGAACATTTTCTTACAAATTGTATACAAAATAAATGCATTATGATTAATTATTTATATGTAATTGTTCAAAATATAAAATTTATAGAAATAATTAAACAAAAAATTTGTTAGTGAAATTTTTTTTAAATAAATGTTAAATTAACACTAATTAAATAATTTTTAAAATAAACAGCCATTATGTTTTATTTGTAGTTTGTTTCCACTTTAAAGTAGAAAGAAATGTTAAATGCTAAAAATAATAAAATGATTCAAAAAATTTTTTTATATAAAACTATAATTTCAAAACTTATTAAAATTCTTGGCAAAAATGGTTTTAGAACTTTTATAAATTAATCAAATAATAAAATCAAATATTCAAGATCCTGAAATGGTATTTTTTTAATGAATATATATAGTCAGTTATATGGTATTTATATTTTAATAAGCATTTATATTATATAAGCTATTAAATTTTAATAAGCTATTTAAATTTTTGTTCTGCTTTCTTTGAAAAAAAATTCCGCATAATCAAAACGGATTCATTTTTTGTAACACAAAACTTTTAAATACTTGCACAAATTTGAATTTATCTTAATAAATTTTACAATGTTTTGCGAAACTTATGAAGAACACGATTATAAACCGAATCGACAGTTTGTTTAAATATATAATGCGCTAAAAATACTAAATAATCAAAAGTGTGCAATAACCTATAAACCTATAACCTATAACCTTTAAACGTAATAATTGATACTGATTCTATTTAAAAATTCAACGAATTGAAGAGAGCATTTAAAATAACCTTCATTAGAGAATGCTATCATACTTTCACTGGAATATGGTTAAATTCTTTTCTGCTTACATATGTTCAAAAGAATTTTAGAACTAGACAAGAAAAACAGTTCAGTTATCGAATGTTTTTTCTTTATAATTCCTTCTGGATACAGAATTGAACCTACTGAAATATTTTTCGTACCACTCTTATTAAAACACCAGGTCAATTGATTCAAGAACATACTTAATGTAACCACCGGCACACTGTTCTCAGGTTTGTTCCACAAACACGGGAAAGGTGAAGATTCAGCTAAAATTTTTGTTACGCCATAAAAAGCAGCTGACAGCTGTGCAGATCGGAGCTCATAGACAAAATAATATGTGTGAATTTTTATTTTCGCACAGCCGGAATGGAATTCATTAATCCAAAAGAGAGTTGCAGATGTTCGAAAGAGAATGAAAAAAATAAATATTTTGACACATAACGAAACTGGGTTATTTTTTCATCAAACCATAGTGCATTTCATAATAAGTTTTTTTTTTTTTATACTTCGTAGTATAGGAAAACTAGCATGTAATTTGGAAATTAATACATAAACATCAATCACTCTTTTAATGACATATGGATTTCAAAGTATGATATCTTTGTCAAATGAAATTATTAATTTATTATAACTCATAAATCATGTTTTATTAGATGAAAAAATATGTTTCAAGAACTTCTATGAATTATATTCACAGTAATATTATCACTTTAAAGATGAAATGTATGAATGCGAATTATCCATTTCAACTCTTACAACAGCCCATAATTATGTAAAAAAATGATGGTGGGTTTATTCCATTAAATTCTAGAAGGTAATACTTTATATACACAAAAAAAGAATAATTTTAAATGAATATTATAGACCAAAGTTTAAGAAATTTATTTTAATGTAGGAATCTATTTTAAATCGAATATTAATCAAAATGCCAATAAGTTGTAAGGTAATATCCATCTATATAAAACGTTCAAGTTAGAAAAATGGACAGTTTATTAATTTTATTAATTAATGAACAATTAATTATTTATAAAACGTAAATGTAAACTTTTCGTCACGTTTTAAATATGCCAGCACATATATTTGTTTTTTAATTTTCTTTACAAAAATTATAAATATAATTGTTTTTATTTCATTTCAAATTACTGAAGCTTATTTCTTTCTCCAATATATTCTATTGTAAATTAAAAAAAGTAATAAAAAGCTGATATTTATCGTTATAGGTTCAAAAAAGAAAAAAATTATATTCTACAATAAGTCCCCAAACAATTTATGAATTACTTATTAAAGTAGTTTAATCTGTTTTATCATTAATAAATGTAGTAAAAATCAGATTAATTCAAATCTCGTTAAACTATTACTTATAATTTTTTAAGATTATGATTAATAACTATGTTAGTTTTGAATGCTTCACAATTCAAATTCTTTTATACAATAGACATTTATATATAAAAGATATTCTTCTATATAATAGGATTCTTTCTTATAAGACGTTCTTTAATATAATAGGACATAATATTATTTTTTCTTATAAGTTAAGAAAATATTTTTTTGATAACAACACTTATTTTCCCCTATTAATACATTAAATTTTAAGAATCACAAACTTTGTAAACAGTTCTTTTACTAATAACAAAAAATGTTTGTAATTATAAAAATTTTGAAATGTTTCCTAATAAAACTAAAGAAGATGTTGTCAATTCATATACATAAAAACCAGCGACCATAAAAAACAAAATCAAATTCAGTTAATAAATGTTATAAAAATCTATTTTGATAAAATTTTTTTCAATTACAACAAAGATTTTAATTTAAATTATTTTTTCTTTATCATTATATTTTATAGTATACCAAATATGTATATATATATATACATATTTAGTACGTATTGGTAGTTTGTTATGTTTGGTATATATTACATCATAGTAGCAATATAGTTCATTCCTTTGTATAAAAGTACAACTTTTTAGTGGTATTAAGAATTCTTAATGAAATTTTAATGAATGTACTAAAAGTTCTGCATGTAAGTTATCTTAAAAAATTGTACCACATCGCTATTCTCAGTCCTTAAATAAAAAAAGCAATACTACTACTAATAATAATCACACAATAAAATAATGATAATAAATAAGACAATAAAATAATAATAAATAAGACAAAATATATAGATTAAAATGTTTTTTCAAAAATCAACTGCTTATCTATAATTATTAAATTGCATAAATGTCGTAGATCACTAATAAAAATAAAAAGGTTATTAAAGGCTATAAACAGATTTTTATGAGGGTTAAAAGTAAAAAATGTAGCTTAATAATTATGTAATTTATTCTTGGAGAAAAAAACCTGAAATTTTTATTAAAACATTTAACTTTTAGTGAAGTTGCTAAACGTAGCCATAGATAAGTTATGTCAAGTTATAAACAATCACACTCTATTTGACAATTCACAATTCTCAACCTCAAACCAACAGCACTATCTATCTATATATAATAAAATATTTTTGAAAAGTCGGTTCTTATTAATAATTATATATCTTTTATGTTGATAAAGATTGCTAATAAAATATACAGCATAGTAGCACTGCTTTTTTATACCTCAGAATAAAACTGCAATTTGTTTTTGATGGTAACATCTCACTAGTAAACCCACTAAAAATCCTATATGTTAAGTTATATCGAATTATAAATCATGCCAGTGCGTTTTCAAGTCCGTTCTCCCTTCCACCAAAATGAAAACTAACGACAATAAAAACACATACAATAATAAAATGTTTTAAATGGTTGAATGAACACGGCGAACCATGGCATTCATGCACACCCAATCCTCGATGCCAGGCACGAAACCTTTCTCACGATTTAAAACCCCCAAAAGAAACAATATACAAGAAACGACGGTCGTAAATCTTCCAACGTCTCCAGAAAGCATTTATGCCAACACTTAAAAATAAATAAAATTAAAGCCTTCCCCAATGCCTTATCAGCAGAGCCTGTGCCTACGTGAGTGGACTTGCGGATTTTGTGCCTCTCGGATTTTTAAAGGATGTTGCTTGCTTTTTGTTTACTAAGTTGCCATGTCCTCTCGTAGTAGAAAAAAGAAAGAGAGAAAAAAAAATTTGCCAACTGGGATATCCAGCAACCCGTTGAGTATCGCCGGACATCTGGTTAGGGCCTTTTTTCGAAAACACCTGGTCTGAAGCAACGTTATATCCTGGAGGCTTGAAATAATAACAAAAGTTATTTCCGATTTTGATTCGACAATCAAATATTGGAACGACTACTAAGTGGGGATATACAGTGCTGAATCATGATGAAGATAATATTCTGATGCATATTCGAGATAAAAAGGGTTGTTTGGTCATGCTAATGCAAACAATTTATTCGCTTTTTATTTCCGGAAAACTATTTTTAGCAATGGACCAAAGATGTATAATCCGTGATCCCATATAATGAATGAAATCGTCAATTTTTAAAGATAATATATTATTAGACAAGTGATGACCCATGACCGAACGCGAAATCTTAAATTGTATTTTTAAGAATATCACTGAACCAACGACAAGGCTGTCCAATCTGTGACCCCATATGAAATCGTCAATAATATGTTGTACCTTTCAGTAAGAAAGCTATATTTTTAAAGATTATTACTGGGCAAGTGGTGTTCAAAGTGAAATCTTAAATTTTACAAGTATTCTTAAGGATATCATTGAACTAAAGGCAAGGCTGTCCAATTCGTGATCCCATATGAAATCGTCAAAAATATGTTGCATCTTTAAGTAAGAAAGCTATATTTTTAAAGATTATATATTACTGGACAAGTGATGTTCAAGGCGAAATCTTAAATTTTACATGTATTTTTAAGAATATCACTGAACCAAGGACAAGGCTGTCCAATCTGTGATCCCATATGAAATCGTCAATAATATGTTGCATCTTTAAGTAAAAAAGCTATATTTTTAAAGATTATATATTACTGGACAAGTGATGTTCAAGGCGAAATCTTAAATTTTACATGTATTTTTAAGAATATCACTGAACCAAGGACAAGGCTGTCCAATCTGTGATCCCATATGAAATCGTCAATAATATGTTGCATCTTTAAGTAAGAAAGCTATATTTGTAAAGATTATACATTATTGGACAAATGATAACCAAGACGCAAAGCGAAATCTTAAACTTTACATGCATTTTTAAGGATATCACTGTACCAAGACAAGACTATTCAAATCGTGACCCCAGGTCAAATTAAAAATTTTATGCTATATTTTTAAGGAAGAAAATTTTAAGAAAGCTGTGTTTTTAATAATTATATAACTAGATTGTCCAACCCATATTTGAAATAAAAGGTTGTTTGGCCAAGCTAATGCAAACAATGCATTCGCTTTTTATTTCCGGAAAACTATTTTTAACAATGGACCAAAGTTGTCGAATCCGTGACCCCATATGAAATCGTCAATAACATGTTGTACCTTTAAGTAAGAAAGCTATATTCTTATGTTATTATATATTACTGGGCAAGTAGTGTCCAAAGCGAAATCTTAAATTTTACAAGTATTCTTAAGGATATCACTGAACCAAGGACAAGGCTGCCCAAATTATAAGCCCAGGTCAAATTATAAATTTTATACTATATTTTTGAGGAAGAAAATTGTGAGAAGACTGCATTTTTAATAATTTTATAACTGGCTAGCCCATATTTGAGAAAAAGGGTTGTTTGGTCATGCTAATGCGAACAATTTATTCGCCTTTTATTTCCAGAAAACTTTATCAATGGACAAAAATTTTTACCAATGGACCAAAGCTGTCCAATCCATGACACCATATGAAATCGTCAATAATATGTTGTATCCTTAAGTAAGAAAGCTATATTATGTATTACTGGACAAGTGATGTCCAACCCATGACCCAATACAAAATCTTAAATTTTTCATGTATTCTTTGTTTTTTTCATGTATTCTTTGTTTCATGTATTCTTGGTTGAGCGATATCCTTAGGACATCACTCAACCAAGGTCAAGACTGTTCAAATCGTGACCCCAGGTCAAATTATAAATTTTATGCTATATTTTTAAGGAAGAAAATTTTAAGAAAGTTGCGTTTTTAATAATTATATAACTAGATTGGCCAACCCATATCCCAATACAAAATTTTAAATTTTTTATCTGTTTTGAAGATTGTCACTGAATCAAAGCTACTCAATCAGCAGCCCAACATCAAATGGGAAGTTTTAAACTGTATTCTTAAAAAAAAAAAAAAATTCTAAGAAAGCTGTATTATTAAGGATTATATAACTGAATTAAGGCTATCAATGAAATTCAAATTTTGCATGTAGTTTTAAGGATATAATAATTGAACATTGGCTATTCACCCGAGAATCAGAATGAAATAAGAAAATTTTTGATAAACAATGATATTTTATGTATTTTTTCTTTTATTTATTTATTTTTCTTACTTTTGTTATTGTTGTGATTGTTATTTTAGATTGTATTTTACTTGCAACTTTTTTGCTTAACAGCTGGTTTTTTTTTATATTGATAAGTTCTTATGGGATGGCAATATTTTTCTTTCTTTCAAATGCGAAATAAAGAATCAACTTTCAATTTTCTCAAAATGAAACCGTTCTTTTTAAAATTAGTGAAATAAATGACAAAATTTTAGTAAGACAGAAATGAAGAATTTTCTGTTCTTACAACTGGAAATTTAATCTTTTAAGCAGTCTTCTTAAATTTAAATAACTACCCCTTCAAAATCATGATGAAAAGAGAAGGTTAAGTTAGCATGTGATGTCATTTAAAACGTCTTTAAAACAGTGCTGAAATTCTACATTACAGAAATTGACAAATTTTGCCTATTAAATCAACAATTTTTGCTCTTACAACACATATCAAAATATTTGAAAAAAGAATTTCTATTTTTGTAAAAAAACAATTTTTAACTTTAATGTTCGAAGCGATGTAAATAATTAATGAACATTCTCAAAACGCTAAAGAAATTATTTGTCGTCAGAATAATAAATGATTCACTCACAAACACAGAGATGTTAAAACTTGCAAAAATACCGCAATTTAATTAATTATTTATGTAACTTGAGTATATCATCAAATGTAAACAAAACTTTAAAATACATCTGAGTTTTGATTAAAACGATTAAATATCAGAGTGATTAATAAATGCTTAGTTTCTTCAAGGAAAATAACCAAAAACAACGCTAAATAATAAATATACTAAAAGATTCTCTATTGACTCACCGAAACAAATATGGCAAAAAAAAAAATATTCGGCTGGGTTCATAAAATTTTCACATATCTTTGCAGTGACATTACGAGCAAATTTTAAAAACTTAACCTTTGCTATTATGTTATATGCATTTATTCAGCTGTGAAAGCTTCATGTGAAGAGGTTAGTGACAGCAAGCAAAAGCTGTCTAATACAAGGGGTTCTCTACCTTTTGCGTTTCACGAACCCCTTTTAACAGTACGATGGAGGTACTGTTAAAAAGGGCTGCATGCTACTCTTCTGTGATATTTGTTTCGGTGAGTCAATAGAGAGTTTTTAGCATATTTATTATTTAGTGTTGTCTTCGATAATTTATTAGGATCAACAATGTTCCCTTACAGAAACTAAAAATACCGCAATTTAATTAATTATGTATGTGATTTGAGTATATCATCAAGTGTAAACAAAACTTTAAAACACATCTGATTTTTTGATTAATCTATTAAACATCAGAATGATTAATAAATACTTAGTTTCTCCAAGGAAAGATTGTTGATTCTAATAAATAATCGAAAACAACCCCAAATAATAAATATACTAAAAACTCTCTATTGACTCACCGAAAAAAATATCATAAAAAAAGTATTCGTCTAGGTTCTTACATATCTTTACAGTGGCGTTACGAATAAATTTTAAAAACTTATCATTTGCTACACATGTATTTATTCAGTTGAGAAATCCTACCGTGAAGAGTTAGTGATAGCATAAAAAAGCTGTCTAATACAAGGGGTTGTTAACTTTTGCGTTTCACGCACCCTTTTTAACAGTACCGATAAAGGTACTATTAAAAAGTGCGTGATACTGTGATACTCTTTTACGATATTTATTTCGATGAGTCAATAGAGAGTTTTTAGTTTTAGTATATTTATTATTTAGTGTTGTCTTCAATAATTTATTAGGATCAACAATGTTTCCTTACAGAAACTAAAAATACCGCAATTTAATTAATTATGTATGTGACTTGAGTCTATCATCAATTGTAAACAAAACTTTCAAATACATCTGACTTTTGATTAAACGATCAAATATCAGAATGATGAATAAATGCATGGTGAAGGATTTTAGATCCTTCTTTATTAAAATATGGGGTTATCTCTTCATTTAGGACTCAAAATATTGTTCACAATAGTGGCTTTTCAAATAATCATTATCAATAGAATTTAATAAATTACGGTAATGAATGGCTATGTGAATTCTCAAATAAAGCAGTTAAAAAATTCGATCACTCCATTGCCTTTTATTTTTTTTCTTTTGAATTTCTTAACAAAGAAAACAATTTAAACATATAACATGCATTTTTAAAAAAGCTATCATTTTAAAAACTTATCCTTTCCTATATGCATTTGTACAGCTGAGAAAGCTTAATATGAAGTGTTAGAGACAGCATGAAAAAGCTGTCTAAAACCAGGAGTTCTCTATCTTTTACGTTTCACGGACACCTTTTAACATTACGATGAAGGTCAATGATCCTTCATTAGTAAAATATGTGGCTATCTCTTCATTTAGGACTCCAATATATTATTCACAATGGTGGCTGTCTAAGCCATCATTATCAATAGAATTTAACAAATTACGGTAATGAATAGCTATGATAAATGTTCTGGATTCTCAAATAAAGCAGTTAACAAATTCTATCATCGCTTTTTTATTTCTATTGAATTTCTTAACCAAGAAAATAATTTAAATATATAACATACATTTTTAAAAAAGCTATAATTTTAAAAACTTTTTTCTATTATGTTATATAGCTGTTATATTATGTTCTATATATGTTATAAGCTTAAAGTGAAGTGTTAGCGACAGCATGTAACGGCTGTCTAACACAAAGGGTTCTCTACATTTGAGTTTCACGGTCACCTTTTAACTACGATGATGGTCAATGATCCTTCATTAGTAAAATATGATGTTATCTCTTCATTTAGGACTTCAAAATATTGCTCACAATGGTGGCTGTCCAAGCAATCATTATCAATAGAATTTAATAAATTGCGGTAATGAATAGCTATGATAAATGCTGCGAATTCTAAAATAAAGCAGATAACAAATTCTATCTCTTCATCTCCTTTTTATTTCCATTATTGAATTTCTTAACCAAACATATACCATACATTTTTAAAAAAGCTATCAACTAGATGTTTTGCTTCGGCCAGTGAAATACACAATTATCTCTCAGTTAGGAGTGATTCAACCAGTTGCAAAGCCAGGGCCCCGACAATAGAATGGCCAAGCGTGAATCATCAAACATGATCTTTTGTTTTCGGTGGCGATGTGTCCCACCTTTTGCAGGGGCCGCGGCCCAGCGAATTCCATTTCAGGAAAAGGGGCGTAGCGATATTTTTCTGTCTGCACCTCGAAGACGCCGCGCCGAGCTCATTGATAATTACTTCCCTAAACCTCCATTAGAAAAAGGCCGAAAATTTTCTTTTAATGTCTAATCAATTCCAGTTGCCAAATGAAATACGATGCTATTATGCTCTCGGGTGTGGTCCTCGGAAAAAGACACAGAAGAAAGTTTTCCACCAGATAAAAAGGCTTCGAATTGGCGTGACCGCAGAACTATCTGAAATATGCATCGAATGAAATGGCAACACAGGTTTTTTTTTGTATCCACTTAGAATCATTCGATAATTTATTGCTATTTAATGTATATATATATATATATGTGTGTGTGTGTGTGTGTGTGTGTGTGTGTGTGTAACAAAAATTACAGAGAACACAAACGCTAGAGAAGAAAAAAGAATGAACAACGGGCTTTTTTTGAAGTACAAATTTGTATATTTGTATTTGTTTACGAACGCATAATAGCAGTCACAATTAATGACTCGTGAATGCAATTATATGTTCGTAAACAAATACAAATACAACTATACAAATTACGAGTACAAATATAAAAAAAAAGTGCTTCACAGTCAGCCACATTACGAAAATATACAAAAACAGAACATAGCAATACATATATATTCACAATTAATGACTCGTGAATGCTATTATGCATTCGTAAACAAATACAAAGATATAAATTACAAGTATAAAAAAAGTACTTCACAGTCAACCCCATTAAGAAAAAAGAAAAAAACAGAGAATAGAAAAAAAGGATATGTATATATATATATATATATGGGGGTGTATGTATGTATAGAATAAAAAAGAAAAGTTAAACATATGCACAAAATGGAAGAGATTAAATGTAATACTGTGAACTTAGATATTAAAAATTATGTTGCATAGACTTGTCCTGACCCAACACGACGACAGCAAACATTTAAAATAACAAAATGGATTCAATAATACGAAAAGTTTAGAAAAAATTAATAAGAAAATCATTGAAAAACACATTTTTTTTTTCAATATCTTCTTATTTGTAACTAGGTTCGACTTTTCCTTTTTTTTATTCTCTTGATATTGTATTTATTACAGATATATATTGCCTACTCTTGAAGCTGAGATATGCAGCGCTCTGAAAATTTTTAAAACTTACTCTTTTTTCCTTTACATCAAAAATGTTTTATCAGCTTTATATTTGTAAATGTTCACATATATAAATATAAAGCGAATTATATAATAGATATTATGTAACGAATATAATATATATATAATAAATATTATATAACATCATAATTGCCAACACTTCATTTAAACAGTATTCATTAATAACAAAATAACGATGACTTTATATGGAATTAAAATAATTAAATGTAACAGTTACTATAATTTAAATATATGGCCTATTTGTATAATAGCACTTTTTCAATTCATTGATATCGAAATTTATCACCATAAGGCATGCAAGCAAAATGAAATAATTATAAATATATATTTTTAATATTTAAATAGCAACGTAAAAGTGTTTCTGATTATAATAAAAGAGTTGTATTACTACTTTCCCAGCAATACATGTTCTAGAAAGTTTTACATTGAGAAAACAACACAGCTAATATCCGTTGAGGTCATTGTCCTGGTACGCTATTCTGTCCTGCTATGCTACTATTGTCCTGTATTTCTGCATAGCAGGACTTTGACTTTTTAAATATTGATTAATTTTTATTTTTACTAGGTATAATAAGATTAATAAATGTAATATTTCAACCAATTGTACAATCAGCTGAAAATTCGAAAGTTCCTTAAAAAATTAGCATGAGTTGACAACTATGTACGACATATAAGAAAAATAACGTACTACAATATTAGAATTGTGTTATAAGCATTCATTTTATAAACGAATATAATGTTGTTTATTAATAATAAACAGTCAATATTTTTATTGAGTATTTTAAAATGCTATTATGTATTAATTTTAATCTATACAAAATTCTTTATTTTTCAGGAAAAACAAAATTTTCTTTCATAATGTAGTAACAATTAAGATAATAATGCGTAGTAAAAAAATTATCCTTAAAATAAGATATTTATATTTAAAAACTCCGGCACATGAAGCTTCACAACGTTATTATGTGAATGACCATTATTAAAATTTTTGCATTTTGAATTGTAAAATTTATCAAATGATATTTGTTTTTTTATGAATAAATTCATTAAAACTCATTGAAAGTTGAATTCATTAAGTATATTAAACTAATTGAATATGAATTCATTAAGAATTGATTAAAACTAATTGAACTTGAATTCATTAAAACTGATTAAACTCGAATTAATTAAATTTATTAAACTAATTGAACTTAAATTCATTAAATTTATTGAATTCATTACATTTATTAAATTCATTAAAAATTCAGTAAATTGAATACATTTATTAAAAATTATTGAATTTGAATTCATTAAAACTGATTAAACACGAAATAATTAAATTTATTAAATTAATTAAACTAATTGAACTTGAATTCATTAAATTTTTAAATTCAATAAAATTCCTTACATTTATTAAATTTATTAAAAATTCATTAAATTGAATAAATTTATTAAAAATTATTGAATTTGAATTCATTAAAACTGATTGAACTTGAATCCATTAAATTTATTAAATGTATTAAACTTGAATTTATTAAAACTAAATGAATCGGAATTCTTGATTAAATTCGTTAAACTGATTGAACTTTAATTCATTAAACTGATTCTTAATCCAGTGGTAAAATGTAGAATCAGCAAATTACATATTTTTAAACATATTAAAAATTATTAATAATATTACTTAACAGAATTCAACTGTGTTATTTTCACTTAGTATGACCTCATGCAAGCAATCACACAATACAAAATAATCAAATTTTCGATGATATCAGAATGTATATCAAAAAATACTTTATAACACGCCTAAGTTATGCACAAGGAAACAGGTACACGAAAAATAAAAATTAAAATAATCTGAATAATCATCTTAGTAAAGATAATATTTAAATAATTATAGTGAATGCTTGTATTCAGAAAACGAAATGTTTACAGTAATATTCAATAAGATATTTTACAGTAGTATTGATTAAAATAAATAAACACTATAAAGAATCAAATATTTAGAAAATGTGTAAGGAAATAAATGTAAGGAAGGCATAACAACAATTTTAAGTTTTCAATGATTGCAAAAATTCAATAAAAAAACATAATGATAAAACATTGGACTACATCCGTCATTATCAGGAAATTGTTTTTAAAAATATAATGATAAAAATCAACCATCATCATCAATCATGAAATCAATAATAAACAATACGTTGTAGGACAATAATCAATTTATTATACAATACAGACGACATAAAAGCCTTTTAGGTTAGTTCAATGAAGTTAAATGATCGATGAATTTTAGTGTCATTCCGTGTAAACATATTTTCAACATTATGTTACTTATAAAGCGAATGAAAAAAAAATTTGTTTTGGTTTATTTCTTTTAATAAAAATTAAAAATAAAAAAGTATCAGTAACGTTTATGATCAATTTGATGAGTATTTTGATAATTTGAATTGAAATCAGAAAAGTTTTTTTTTAGATTAATATAATTACAATTTTAGATTTAATAAATATTCAATTTATCTGTCACTGAATATAATCTGAGTATATTGATAAGTTTATTTATTTAAAAAATATTTAAACAAAATTTTATCAAAAAAATTGCCTATATTTAGTAATTTTTAAAAGTATAAATAATATATGTAATATAAAAACAAATTAATTTAAATGTGTACCCTAAAATAAATGTAAAGCATTTAAAAATTACAATGGTGTTTTTTTTCTACTTATTTTACAGAATTAAAAAATTAAACATTCCTTGTTTGAAAAGTGTTCTTATTTCAAAAATGATCATTCAAATAATTTTTTTCAAGATTGTTTTAAATTTACACAAATTTTTATGTTTTATTGCAGTAGTAATTATAATTTCATCACATGAACGGAAAATTAATCAATTGATCAAATTATCTAATTTATGAATGGAAAATTAATCAATTGATCAAATTATTCAATCTATGTATGAAAAATTAATCAATTAATCAAATTATTCAATTTATGAATGGAAAATTAATTCAATTAATCAAAGTATTTAATTTATGAATGGAGAATTAATTATTTAATCAAATTATTCAATTTACGAATAGAAAATTAATCAATTAATCAAATTATTCAATTTATGAATGGAAAATTAATCATTAATCACATTTAAAACAATTGAAAAACTATTTTGTTAAACTAACAATTTACTAATTAGTTATTATATCATATAAAAAAATATTAATTGAATTCACTCTTTCGTTTTCTAAAAAAACACTTAATATAAACTAACAATACATGTTTTAGTCATTTTAAATTGTTTTCTGCATTTCTATTTTGTTTAGCAGTTTTAAAAAAATAAATTACATTCATAAAAAAAGTCATCAATGTTGTTTTAAGTCCATATTATACGATTACACGAACGGAGAAAAGAGATTAAACTTTATTTAATACAACCTTAGCAAAAAACATTTTTTTATTTTTTTTATTGATAAAAACTTTTACATGGGAGAAAAAGCAAATTTTACTTTTTAACAGAATTTACAAATGAATTTTTATTTTAAATCACACTTATGTAATTCATTACTTCCATATATATATATATATATATATATTCTGCTTTTTTTAAACTTTGTGCATTCATAAATATTGTCACATGATATCGCAATGGTCACATGATACGACACTCCTACACGTATACGTAATATGCAACAGCGCATGCCTATTAAAGAGACGCATGCGCTGTGGTATCGTGTGACGTTTAATGTATTTAGTTACTGTACTTTAATATCTTACTGTAATGCATGCATGGTATGGGTTTTCTAAATGGCATATAATGAATAGATAATGTTTTTTTTTTACATATAGTATTTTTATTTATAATGTATAAGTAATTGTAGCAGAAAATAATGTTATGTTTAAATATTATTGTATTGCTCAGTATAAATCGTAAAATAATAAAGCGAATAAAAAAATATTTTATTTCTTCGAATTTTAAAATACTTAAACTAACTTAAAATAAACTTATTTTCATCCTATTTGAAAATAAACACGATTTAGGGAAAATATAATTTCTAAAAGTAAATTTACAAATAATTTTACTGTAACAACAGTAAAAATAAAAGTTGAATTTAAATGCCTTTTTAGATGTTATTTGCAAATAAGTTAAGTTAATATAATATATTCATTCCTCAATTTTGCATTTAAAATTTCGAAGATATAAATAATTTTTCTTTTTCCTTTTTATTCTATTTTAAAACAAAAAGTTTTTAATACGTATTTCAGTGACATAATTTTTTTAATTTAAAAAATAGTGTTCAGATGTTTTCTAAAGGTGATGAAGTGGAAATTTTGTATGCAGTAATTTAAAAACAAAACAACACCATCCTAATTATTAATTTTATTTATAACATTATTATTAAAGACATTAAAATGTATTCATATATGAAATGTGACTTTGTTATTATTATAAAATACCTAAATGGTTTCACGACATGCTATTGTATTTTTTTCTCATCACCAGCCAAGAAGAACGAATAAGGTTCTCATACAAATGAGGATCAAGGTCATTTAGGATATATTTCTTGACAGCAAACTTCTTCACATGCTTTACGAATTCTTTTATTCTATTTACTTTTGTTCTTTTCCAGCATAGGAAACAAAGTTTTTTTTTTAACAAAAACTGATGATAGGATGTAAATTATAAGTACAATTTCTAGCAGATAGTTACTCAAACAAATTTTTATAATTATTGCATAAATCTCCAGAATGAATGTTTAAAACATAATAATGAATAATGGAAAATATTGAACATTACAAAAATCGTTACATTAAATTAGTTATATAAACGTATTATAGTCATATATGCTGTAGAATGATTCTGTACTTCAGTAAAATTTCAATAATGTTTGAATATTTTATGTACATAAATCAAAAGGTCAATTTTGTGTCAGAAAAAATATAAAATCAAGAAGTAAATATATTATATATAAATTAAAATATAGAGCAAACACGTGAAACTAAATTCTTAAAGGAAATGAATAACCATAATGTGATTAGGGTTAAAAAAAAGGGAAGTGCATTCATCATTTGGGAGTTGATACAATTTTAAGTCTGAAGACTAAAATCAAATTCACGTTGTCTTTATTGCAGTAAAAATATTCATTCTCCACTTCAATTAGCAATAAAACCATTCGTCTTTATAAAGCCGTGCCTTTCCTCTGAAAATAGTTTTACAGTTTTGGATTAAGTTTGTTCGTGTCGATTATCAAAAGAAGCACAAGATGCTTATTAATTTGAATGTTTTCAATACGATTCTTTTTAAAGAAAGTTTTCTTTTTTTCACATTCGGTTAGTAGTTCAGGAAAAGAAATGAGTTTTAAATTTTGCGGACAATTAAACGAGGCCAACAGTAAATACATATAAAGCTCCAGCAAAATCAACTCATCAAACTCGATAATTGAAAAGTTTGTCCAAATTTGATAACTTTCTTACTTTCGGTAAATGTGGTGTTACGAGTCATGTTTTCATAAAAAGAAATTACATAAATAGTCAATGATAATTTTAAAGTCACAGTTTACTGTGCATATCCAATTTTATAGCACACCCAACGTGCTTTTGTAAAAAAAAAAAAAAAAAAAAAAAACTACAGACTATTGATTAAATTCTAGCGTCTACTATCACAGGGATAACAATACAATAACTCTTTTCGATAAGTCGGTGGACTGTTGATGAAAACCCAGCGTCTACTATTACAGGGATAACAATGCAATAACTCTTCGATATATCGTGGACTATTGATAAAAATCTATTATCACAGACAACAATACAATAAATTTTCGATATATCGTGGGCTGTTGATAAAAATTTAGAGTCTATTATCACAGGGATAACAATGTAATAACTCTTCAATATATCGTAGACTATTTTAAAGTAAAAAAATCGCAAATAAAGCCACAATTTATGTTGATCTTTCAATATATCGCGCTTTTTCTTTGTCTCGTGGCATGTGCTCTAAAACTAAGGAATATTGTATATTGAAATTGAGAATGTATAAATTGTATAGTTCCTCATACTTAAAACTTAATATTTCTAAATAAAAAATATTTTTAATCTATAATCATTCAAATGCTTTATTTATTATCATTTATAAACAATTAATTAAAAAAAATTCAGCAGCATGCTAGATATGGAATAGGATGGCTAAATTAGTTATGGATAGCATTGTTTGCCATGTAAAAGGTTGTACCATTGTTTATAAGTAAAGGAAAAACCATGACTGATTCCTTTAATTAATAATCGAATTGTTTATATTCTAATTAATTAATTAATTAAACAACAGGTTTAGTATTTAAGTTATAAATTGCTTACTTTTTCTTGACATAATGCAAATTTAGCAATAATAAAAAAAATTTCGATTACATCCTTTCTTAACAAGTTTGCGATATTTTTTTCACCGATGAACGATGCCACTCACTTTGATTGATTAACTAAACTATGCATGTATAATGATAACATCAATACTCAACTCACGAATTTCAGATTACTAACATCTTATCAAAATCCACCTTTTATCTTCGTCTCTTATCATGTGATTACTTATCAAGATGGAAGGGAAAAACATCACTTCATGTAAGCGTCATCAAAAAGAATTACGTTTGATTAATAGAATTTTAAATATTAAGTAAAAATGGCAGCGGGAAAAATTATACATAAAATCTCCTAAAAAATAAAGCAAACCACGACATGAATATCAAAACGACCAGAAACGATTCATCTTAATCGATATCGTTATAATATATATATATATATTTTTTTTTCCCTTTCTTCGAAAATAGCCCGGTTCGCTTATTTTAAATCAGGAGATAACGTGATCTTTTCCATAATGGAAAAATAAGAAACAACAATAAGCAAGATTTAAAAAAAAATAATAATAAATAAATAAATAAAAAAACGGATAAATAAGTGGAAGAAGTTGCAGAAGGGAAAATAAAAAAAAAATTATTCCTCTTTCGCGAACGAACCGAATTCGGGCTGGAATAATTGATTGCAGAGGAGAAGTAAGGAGTGGAGGGGTAGTAGGGGGATGGACCGCCATTTAAATACTAAAGAAAAGGGCGGGGAGAGAATGACATTAAAAAAAAGAAATAAAAAAGGAACAAAGAGGGAAGGTTCGAATAAAAAAATAGTGATCGAAGAAGGTACGAGAACAGGGACGTAGGGGAATTCAAAGGGTTGTGTGGAGTGAAGGAAACTGGTGTAAGTGATGAACACTTCTTTTTATTATTATTTTTTTGCATTAGACCAGGAATGTTAAAATTCATATATACTAATCAATTTAATTTGACGAATAATTTGTTTTTTTAATATCAATTAACATTATAGCATATATACGAATAAAAAGAATCCAGCATTACCACAATGATTTTGATATTCCTGGTCTAATGCCATAATAATAATAACAATAAATAAAAAAATTAACAAAACAGAGGAGTAGGGGAATTCAAAGGATGAATGGGGGGGGATATGTATATGAAATTGGTGATGATAAACATTCATTATTACTATTATTATTTATTTTTATTTATTTATTTTATTATTATTATTTTTTTTTTTTTTGCTTTAGACCGGGATATCAAAATCCATATATGCTAATAAATATAATTTAACGAATTATTTGATAATTTTTAATATAAATTAATGTTTGATTTAATGCGTAATGCATTTGGAATAAAAAAAATACTTTCATTACACATGATATTGATATTCCTGGTCTAATGAAATAATAATAATAATAATAATAATAATAATAATAATAAATAATAATAAATACATAAATAAATAAAAATAAATAATAACAATTAGGAGGTAGGGGAATTCAAAGGGTTGTATATGTAAATGAAATTGGTGGTAATAAACATTTTATTATTATTATTTTGCATTAGACCAGGAATATCAAAATCAATTACTAATAATTATAATTTAACGAATAATTTGATTTTTTTTTAATATCAATTAATGTTTGATTTAATGTATAATACACTTTGAAATAGAACTAAATACTGGCATTACACATTGATTTTGATATTCCTGGTTTAATGAATAATAATAATAATAATGAATTAATAAATAAAAATAAATAATAACAATTAATGGCGTAGGGGAATTCAAAGGATTGTACAAGGGAATGAAATTGGTGGTGATAAACATTTTTTATTATTATTTATTTTTATTATTTATTATCTTACATTAGACCAGGAATATCAAAATCAATGTATACTAATCAATATAATTTAATAAATAATTTGACTTTTTTACTATCAATTAATATTTGATTTAATGCATAATAAACTTTGAAATAAAAAAAAACTGCCATTACATATTGATTCTGATATTGCTGGTCTAATACAAAATAATAATAATAATAAAAAATAAATAAATACATAAATAATAACAAAACAGGGGCGTAGGGGAATTCAAAGGGTTGTATATGTGAATGAAATTGATGGTGATAAACGTTTTATTATTATTATTTATTTTTAATTATTTATTATTATTATTATTTTGCTTTAGATTAGGAATATCAAAATCAATGTGTAAATCTGGTATTTTTTTTATTTCAAAGTGTATTAGGCATTAAATGAAATATTATTTGATATTTAAAAAATAAAATTAATTCGTTAAATTAAATTTATTAGTATGCATTGAAATTAAAATAATATGAAATCATAATGGTTAAAAAATATATTTCACAAGACCACTTTACTTGAAATACTTTCGATATTATGTCATGAATCATTGTCTTAAGGGCGGTCAAAGTAATTTCGAGAAATGATAGAATATGTTCAGCTGTAAGTCTTGATAATATTGTTGAAACAATCTCATGCGTTAGTGCTGGTAAGTTATTTTAAAAATACACCATGTGTTTAAAATATTCCGTACACTTGCAGGAAATTTCCATGAAAATCTTTACTACAATAGCTCCTTTTAAATTTTAGTAAATAAGTTTGGGTGTGAAAGTGTCATTTAAATTTTCAGCTATCAACTTGTTTTTGTCCCAAAATGTGCAGGTTTATAAAAGGTATTATTAATCAGTAGAAAATAAAAGCTTTCGTACTTTTCTACGTACTGATTTAACTGCAAAAAAAAAAAAAAAAAAAAAAAAAAAAATATTTTTGAGCATTTCTCTGGAATAAAAAATAACTGTCATAACCATATTATTTTTAAGGTTTGAAAAATTATTAATAATATTTAAATGAATATTAAAAATAAATACTTTTTTAAATTCTCCAAAAATTACCAGAGGTTTAACTTATTCTGATTAGAATAAATGTCGTCAACTAATTAACTAACTCCCCTGCACTGCAGTCCATGTTGGACCATGACCTCGCCCAAAGTCGTCTGTCTCAAGCTTTGGTTTTCCAATTTGTGATGTTTAGGCTCTTCAGATTCTTTTCCACTTCATCAATCCATCTCTTTTCTTGGCCTTCCCTTTTTTTCTTTGGCCATGGCACTTCCCCTTGAAAATCTTCTTTGTGTCTCTGCTATCGTCCACTCTCTCTATGTGTCCCAGACATTGAATTCTCTTTGACTTTATATAATTTATGATATCCTTTTTTTCTCCAAGCAATTTTGCAATTTCATGATTGTAACGCCTCCTCCAAGCATCACCCTCTCTGATAGGTCTAAATGCGGCTCAAGCATAAACTTTTTCCTGTTTTTGAGTTAAGGTCCAGCTCTGTTGTTGTTGTTGTTTCTTATCCCACTTGGCTGGCCAAGCCCATATGGACTCATGATTGAAGGGGAAGGAAGCAGCTTCTGTTGTGATGGAGCACCCCGTAGGTAGAAGCCTGACTTTTGCTCCGTGACGCTCTTACGATCATAGGAGACCGGGACCTACGGCTTAAAGTGGATTCCGAACCACTACAAACATCCATGGCACCGCCGGGATTCGAACCCGAAACCTGCGGCACCGAGCGCCGGAGCGCTAGACACTCGGCCATTCAGGTCCCAAATTTGCCAACGGCACGCGATGTTCCCAGGTGGTCACCCACCCAAGTACTGACCGCGCCCAATGATGCTTGACTTCGGTGATCTAACCGAGAACCGGTATATTCAGCATGGTACGGCCGTTGGCAGGTCCAGCTCTTTGACCCATAAATGACTGTTGGTCTGATTAAATATCGTCAAAATAAACATTTTTAAAAAGTTAGGAATAATCTTTTATCACGTGTGATTATTTTCAATAAATGTGTGAAATTATGTCGTTCGCAATAAAAATATCATGGAAATGTGTATATTATTTTTTTCAGCATATATACATTAAAAACTGTTCATAAAACGAGAAAAATATGAGTATTACTGATTAAAATCACAAGACGTTAAAGTCCAGCCACACTTTATGGCTCACTGGTTAAGTCTCTTATATGTCTGTATTCAACTTGTCAAAAGCAGAGGTGGACAGATTTGTTAATTCAAGAAATCACCTTAATTTATTATAACTTAAAGAAAAGCCACATTAAATCATACAACATATATTATTTATTTTAATTTATATTTATATATCCCTCTTAAATGTTAAACTTTCAAAACTTTGGGAAATGTCGTTTGAATATTTATTGTACTACTTGACGTTTTAGATTCATCTAACACATATGGCAAGAACCAGGCGTCAACAGAAAATACACATTCTCATATCTGACAAAGCAAAATTAGGTATCCAACTAGCTAATAAATGCATTCAACTATCCAACTAGATAATAGCTATATGAAAATTTGCATATTCGTGTTTCTGGTATAAAAGGATAAACATGAGCATATAGTTTTACAAAGATTACTAATAAAAAAATAAGCAAAATTTATGTATTTAAATTAACTTGATATTTGACATTGCATGCTTTTAACTAATATTTCATTATTTTTTGATCGATCGCTAACAGGTCAAATACAAAACTAATTCTAAGTTACTCAAGCTGTTCTTATTCTTCAGATTTCATAATATTCATTTTGAAAAACTTGCTTTTGTTTTCTTTAACAATAATTTCAAAAGCAAAAATAAAGATAATAACACGTGAAGACTTTTTACTTTACCAACTAACTTTTATATTTGAAATATTGCATAGTAAATAAAAAAATATTTTGTCACAAAATGCAATAAAAATATTAGTGGCGTTGTATTTTCAAAACGTTCCCATGAATCTTAAATATAAATTTAACACTTGGATTTAAAATGCTTTTTAAAAGGTTAATCTCATCAAAAAAAAAAAAAAAAATCAATATAATTTTAACACATTTAATGAAGATTAAAGAAACACAATATGAAATATATTTCTTTTTTTGACGCTTAGTGAAAAAATTAGCATTCGTCAATTACATATTCATACTAAAATAAAAAGAAAATAACAGTATATTAATGAACTTTATAGGAATTTATTTTAAAATCGTTCTAAAAATCAAAAACTAAGAAAGATTTTCCATTTTCGAAGTTGCAAAGTTAATTTCGAAATTGCATTTTAACTTTCTCAAAACAAAAAAGCTTAAACAAGGAAAATTTTAATGAAATTATTTCTACTTTGAAGAATGCCGATATCCAACCTTTATTGTTTTAATGAATGGAATTTCACAAATAATTTAAAATTATTTTCGAGTTAATTACACTTCAAATTATTTTTTGTTATATTTATTTCACTTTAATAACCACACGCAATAAACCGAATAGTAATTCTCAAAGAATTCCTACAAAAATAGTAAAAATGGCAAAAATTAATTACTGAAAAACCTGACAATGAACAATATTCATTTTTTTTTTACTAACAAAACAACTTTTTAAGTGGCACATTTCCAAAACACATATTGCATATTCTGGCCGTGTTATGCAGTGAATAAATTTCCCATCATCAAACAATAGCCAATCGGCAAGATCTTTTTGCATTTTCGGTAATTGAGACCAAAGATAGTCATCCTGTGTTACAATAACATCCGGTATAGGACCAGTGCAGTTCCATCTGGTAGATTGAGTATGACATCCATCTTTGAATATGAATCTGGATTTTATTAACCTTAACAGTCCAGTTTTTAGTGGCTGGATACATCCAGTTGGCAGTCAGGACACGTTGCATTCATACGAAATATGTCGGATGTGGTTGCTGATTTTGATGATTTACTTCCAAAAAAATGGAAAATAATGATATGTATATATATAACGTTTTTTTCTAATTGAAATTTATTAGCATTCGTGCAGAAATAGAAAAGGGAAATGACGTAAAAATAAATTGATCGCTGAGATGATATTGGACCGTTCTTCTAATTTGGCTTATTATTCACCAATTAATTTGTCAGGAAGTGCGTAGACGATTAGTTAAATAAATGCTTGTTAATTGTTGTATCAATTTCATGACAAGCAGCGATTATAGAATGTAATGATAATGATCGAGATCTTTTGGAAGTAGTTGATATACCTAAGGTCAACCTAGCTTAATAAAGAATAAAAAAAAGAGGTTCAAAGGCTGAAGGTAACGTTTTTATTTGCTGTTAATGAATTTATAGATTATCGACCTTAATTGGTAGAAAAGTAATTATCAATTTTTTTCCCAATATCACCTTTAGAATTTTCGTTCTAAATTAAAAGAACAATTAAATTAGAACTATGAAATACCTAATTAACTATTCAAGCATTCTATTTGTTCAAAGTACAACGATAAGTTGAATTTTTTTTAAAAAAGGCCAATTAAATTAGAACTATGAAATACCTAATTAACTATTCATTTCTTAAATCATTGTTAACAAAATTTGTAACCTTTATTTTTGCTTACGAATACGAGCTGATTCGAGAATTATAAATATTACTGGAAAGGATCTACTTTTAAGTTCCTGCATATCAAATTAGTTTAACTTAGGGTTTAATTTGTCGCTCTACGGTCATTTTTTTTTTGCTCACTTTAGGGTAATTAGACCGGGACCTACATTGCAACATGGATTCAGAACCACTAACAAACGTCACTGCCACAGCCAAGATTCGAATCTGAAACCTGTAGTACCAATGGCCTGAGCGTTAGCTAATTGGCCATCAGGCCGCAGATGAACTTAAGAACATCAGTTTAAATCTTTTTGCATTCTACAAAAAGACCGTTAAATTTCTATTTTTCTTTTTCTAATTTTAACATAAGCATTTTTTGATTTACGTCTTACATTTTCACTCTTTGAAATTAGAAATGTCTAAACTATTAATTTCTCAGGAAGTGTCCAGTCGCTAAGTTAAAATAAATGTGGGATAATTGTTCTACCGATTCGTTGAAATATAGTGAGCTACACAACGACATCCGGCATAGGACGGCTGCTGTTCCATGTGATGGACACAGTATATCTATCTCTGGAATACGAATTCGATTTTATAAGACTTAACATTCACATTTTTAGTAGCTCGATAAACTTGGTTTTCCATTCTGGACACGTTGCATTCATATGAAACATGTCGGATATGACTCTAGATTTCTGATGATTTACTCCTAAAGAAAAACAAAGAGTAATAGTAACGGCTGGGAATGATTTTTCTATTAACATCCAAATGAAATTTATGGGCATCCGTGGCAGAAACAGAAATAGGAAATGACTAGAATACAAATTGGGTATTAACACCAATTTCAGATCTGATCACTTGAGATATTGAACCGTTCTTCTAATTTGAGTTGTTAGCCAATTAATTTGTCAGAAAATGAGTGTCCAGTCGATTAGTTAAATTAATCTCTATAATTGTTCTACAGATTCGATGACATGTAGTGATTATGGAATAAAAAGGAAATGATAAAGATCTTTAGGAAGTAGTAGCTATACTTGGGTTCAATTTAATTCGCTTGTAGTAAGAGATCTCTCATTTAAAAATTATGTGATTCGTATCGTATACCATCAATGTAATTCGAGAAATGTATCAAAAGGTTATATTTTTTGCTCAATTTCACTTTTAAATTATAATTTTAAATGAAAAAAGATCTAGGTGAGTTTTCTCTTCATTCAAAGTATTATAATATGAATATCAGTAAAGTTAAACACAAAATGTGACAAAATCAGAACAGTTGAGTAATTAACTTTCAGATTAAGTAATAATACCGTTTATCATTACTGAATATGTAACATTTCTTTTCACTTATTTTTGTCACAAATAACAGAAGGATCAGTTTTGTAGAATAAATATTGTTTTCTATGAAACCATTAAGTAGAACTTAAAAATCTTATAGCTTGTTACGTCAAATGAGGGGCTCATTTTTTTAATCGAAGAATAATTGTAAGACATAATAACTATCAATGGTAAATCAATAGATTCTCTGTTGAGACTCAATCGTACTGCAAGCTCTAATAATTAACTATGTCAATTGAGGGATGATATGGGAAGCGTTATGCGCAGTAAGTGGTTCATTTTTTTTCTTTGAAGAAGAATTGTAAGACATAATAACTATCAATGGTAAATCAAATCCTCTGTTAAGCGCAAAGAGCAATAGCTTAAGATACTGCAAGGTCTAATAATTAACTTGTTATGTCAAGTGAGGGATGTTATGCGAAATGTAGTGCAAAATGAAGGTTTCATTTTTTGAAAAATAATTGTAAGACATAATAATTATCAATGATGAATTAATGCAACCTCTGATGAGCACAAAAAAAGTAGCTTAATCGTACTGCAAGGTAAATAACTGGCTTGTTATGTGTCAAATGAGGGATGTTATGGGAAATGGGTTTTATTTTTTCCTTTGAAGAATAATTATAAGACATAATAATTATCGATGGTAAATAATTGATTCTCTTCTGAGCTCAAAGAACAGTAACTTAATCGTATTGTAAGGACAATTTAACTTGTTATGTTAACTGAGGTATGTTATAGGATAAGTTACGCGAAATGAGGAGTTCATATTTTTTCTTTCGAAGAATAATTGTACGACATAATGACTACTATCAATAGTAAATCAATGGATCCTCTATTGAGCACAAAGAACAATAGCTTAATCGTACTGCAAGGTCTATCCAAAGAAGATTCTTTTGAGTTTATGATGGGATATAAAAGGAAATGCTCATTATGAGTTATTGGGTGAAAATCAAATAAAATTGGCAGGAAAAATCACTTTTGTTGATATTCAGAAAAGCAATCTCGCAACATTGCAATGTCAAGTCCTACACTGCAAGAATCGCTAAGAAACTCTCTGAAATTCTGCCTGTGGAAATAGATTTGGATGAGAAATTATGGTTCACTCATTATATTTTCTTGATCTAGCTCTAATAACTTACCATATTTTTCGTAGCTTACAGAATCATTTTGTCCGATTTAGGCTGTGTTCAAGAGAAGAGGTTAAAATGGAGGTTGGATTTTTTCCAAGGGAAAACAGAAAGAATTTTATTATAAAAAAAGGACAGGCATCAAAAATCTGATAGGAAGATTCTTTGAAAAGTATGGTGTTTATGATGATTAAATAATATATTTTGGCTAATTTTTCATTTTTATTTCAATCGAAAAAGCGGACAGAACTTTCTTTACAACTTTATGTTTTTAAGCAAATCAGTTTTCTATGAATCTATGAACTATCTAAATATGAAGTACAATTAAGTATGAAATGATTTTGAATATCTTTTGTGGGCTTACAAATCTTTTAAAGTCATTTCTGAAACATCTGTATGAAGAAATTTCAGAGGGGTGGGGAGGGGGAAACTTAAGTATCGGCTAATTAATTGTAAATTTAGTATATGATTAAAAAAAAGATTGATTTTTTACAATAACGATGAACACCAAATGTTCAATTAAAAACAGAAATGATTGAAATAAAATTATAGGAAATTTTTCTAATGCATTAATTGTCTTCCTAATAGTAGTGAACTTATTATGATATCCATGATATCCATAGTTAATTATAGAATATTGTAAGAAATTAATTTAATTTTAATAAACTAATTTTGAGATGAAAAAATGAAATTTATTTTAAACATTATATTTTAAAAAAAAATCATAATTATAAGTTAATTAACTTTTTAATGAAAAAAAACTATCAATTTGGATAAAATGTTCAGAAATCAACCTTCATAACTATTGCGAGAGCTGTTTCTTTGGACATAATGAAAAATGAAATAAAAAATTGCTTGTTATAGATTTTCTCTTATTTAAAAAAATTAATGGAAAATTTTATTATGGGAAAATTTATAAGATATTTTTTTTTAAAAGCTTAAATTTATAATCTCATGGTGTATTCGAACGACTTACAAACTTGATTTTGATGTCATCTCAAAAAGTTTTCACAAAAACAGTGTCATAAATCGAACGTGATTTTCATTTGCTATACAGCACATCTCTTCTAAAGACTCATCTGTATCTTTATTGGGAAATTCACTATGCAGAAGTATTTCTGTAACTGTACAGATATTTTTTTTTATTGGGGGGGAAGCAGGTAATAGTGAAACAAATACTTAACTTTTAACGAAGCCATATAAAAATTTTTTTAGAAGCATGCTAACTTCCTCTCATGGCGACGAACCCATCACTAAGGCAAACAATGTACGCGTGAAACCATTTATCTTGAAATGAAGGTTAATAGTGTTCAACGTGATAAGAATTTAGCAACACAAAACCTTTCTAAGTGAAAATTTAAGAGGTATTAATCAGAACATGATATCACAATCGAGTCTGCGAGATTATTATTATTAATGAATATTTTTTTGTGAGTTTTCTATAAAGTCGCTTTTTGAAAGAAGTATATGAAGAAATTTCTAAGATGGAACAGGGATGATATTCATTGGTTTTATGTATTGGTTGATTGATATGTATGATATAATGTATTGGTTGATTGATATTTATGGTATAATGTATTTATTAATTGGTTGCATATATGGTATTATGTATTGGTTAATTGGTTATATGTACGGTATTATGTATTGTTGTATTGGTTAACTATTTGCATGTATGGTATTACACATTGCTTAATTGGTTGCATGTATGTTATTATGTATTGGTTAGTTGGTTGCATGTATGATATTATGTATTGATTTACTGTTTGTTTGTATGGTATAATGTATTGATTTATTGGTTGTATATATATTATGTATTGGTTAACTGGTTGCATGTATGGTATTACATATTGGTTAATTGGTTGCATGTATGGTATTATGTATTGGTTAATTGGTTGCATGTATAGTATTATTTATTGGTAAATTTGTTGCATTATATATGATATTCTGATATTATGTATTGATTTACTGGTTGTATGTATGGTATTATGTATAGATTTATTGGTTAAATTATGTATTGCTTAGTGATTATGTATTGCTTAATTGGCTATAATTATCGTATTGTAATTAAAAAATTAATATTCATCATTAGTTTTTAAAATCAATCTTCATTAAAAAAATAGAATTAACTACTGAAATGGATATATAAAAATTAATTAGTATAATCATAAGGAAAAAACACAAATTATGTGCATTTAAAATTGTTTAATAACTTAAATTTAGTAGAATATAATGTACAAAATATTTCTTTTCAAAATTCCTGATGATCCTGATTTATTTTTCTGTGAGATTTATTTAATTGCATTTTGAAAATCAGTTTTGAACGATATTATAAAACATAAAAACTATTTTTGATAAAAAAAAAAAAAAAAAAAAAAAAAAAAAAAATAGGTAAATAAAATTTCAAATTAAAACTTTTAAGCTCTTGGACTACATATACAAAGCTAAAACGATTTGAAATTTAATATAAAATTTCGTCCACCATTGTGAATTCATGTGGTAATTTTATTTATTATATTTTAATTTTAATTATATAAACACATATATAAAATTTAATTAATGGATTTTTATTTTAATAGAATATGTCAACATTTATTACCTTTATTTTTTAAGGTATTTCGTGATTTAATTATTAAAGCGTTTATCAAGTAAATGATTTTTTTTTTAATTATGGTAGAAATTAAATCAGAAAATATTATGCAAAGACATAGTCATCAATGTAAGTCATTTGCTAAATTGCTTGCTTAAAAATTAAAGTAAGAGTTTTCAGCATAGCAAAAGAATTTCCAATTTCAGCATCAATTTTGCCAGGACTGTCCAAGCCATTAGCCAAGCGTTGCAATAAATGCAGACCAGAATAAAATTGTAGTCACCAATAAAGTATTGAAATTTTTATGTATTAATTTTTTTAAATTCCAAGTATATAAAAATAATTCAATCGACAGTTTCTAAAATATTTATATTTTAGAGGTTAAAATTTTTTAACTCGTTAAATGATTTTTTTTAAAAAATCAAAGATTGTTATGCCACGGTAATTTTGTTTATTTCATGTTGTAAATACGAAAAATTGTAAATTGTTCATTACTTTTATTTAATAATAAATTATTAGTAGAATATATATAGCTAGACACATTCTTATTTCTTCAAACTGATTGAAGGATATCAAAGGGTTGGTCATACACCCTTGTCAAATATTGTTACGCCACGAATAATTTTGTTCATTTCTAACTGTTTAAATGTCACCATAGATTATTTATAAATCTTTATGTTTAGTAACTATCGTTGGAACTAAGTATAGGTCGAGAATATTATTTTTTTTTCCAATATTCCCTAAGAATATCAAAGGGTTGGACATATAACCTTGGCAAATATTGTTACGCCACGATAATTTTGCTCATTTCTAATTGTTTAGATATCACCCTAGATTATGTATCAATCTTTAATAATCGTGTATCAATCTTTATGCTTAGTAATTATTGTTGAAACTATGTATAGCTCGAGAATATTTTCTTTTTTTCAAAATTCCCCAAAGGTTGGACATATGGGTTTCAAAGGGTTGGGCATATATCCTTGTCAAATATTGTTATACCAGGATAATTTTGCTCATTTCCAACTGTTTAGATATCACCATAGATTATGTATCAATCTTTAATAATCATGTATCAATCTTTATGCTTAGTAATTATTGTTGAAACTATGTATAGTTCGAGAATATTTTCTTCTTTCGAAATACTCCAAGAAATCCAAAGAGTTGCTCTAAACACAAAGAGCCTTAAGCAAATGAACCACTATTCCCCAAAGGGTGCAAAAAGCGAAGGATGAAGAATGTAATCATGAAAAAGAGTTCAGGGGGAGGAGGGCGATGAAAAAGCGCGGGAAATTAGAAGGACGGGGGTGGATGGTGGCCGGGGGATGAAAAGAAGATGCGGGAGCAGCTGTCCATCATCCCCACTGGAAGGTGGATCTCTGCAACATCCGAACGTTTTTGCGCAGGGACTCTCTGCTCATTGGGTGGTGAGGGGGTGGTTGTGGAACATAAAAGGGTCTCCCGCGAATATGTTAATGAACTCGTAGAAGGTGGGCGTCCGATTTTTTTTAAAGACAAAAAAATTATGTTAATAAAAAGCAGAGGAAATGATAGGCAGAGGGGGAGATGCGGAAAAAAAGACAATTGGAGAAGAAGTTCTGTTTCTTTGGGTCACGTGACGGTGGGGATGCCCAATCCCCGGAGTTGAGGTGGATGAGGATGTATCGATATCGGCCATTAAATTCCACAGCCTTCCTCTCCATCCTCTACCCATCTTTTAATCCTCCCCCTACCACCTTCACTCTCCTTCCCTCGAACCCTTTTAGCCGGCTCCTGGAGTTTGGGTAAAAAGGGATCGAGGCTAAGGGGCAAAAAATGAAGAAGAAAAAAATTAGATGAGCGTTTTTATATGTATTTTTTTTATTTGTGGTATAGTAAGGGAGTCATCTGGTTAGATGGTAGTTAGCAATTTAATGCAGATTTTGATAGTACTTGCGCGATTTTGAACATTACAAGCATTATTAGTCAGAAAATAATTAACAACTATTGAGACGTATAAATTAATTTCTTTTAAATTTCTCGATTTATTGGATACATTTTTTTTCATTATAAATAGTCTATTTTCAATTTGGTTTTGTTGCGTAAATGCTGAGTCTCTAACGATTTTCAATAATGATTCTTAAGAAATAATTTAACGATTTTCAAACCATGTAGTTAGTCCATATAGTTTCAGTTTCTAGAAAGTTCCTTACTGTGTTCTTAGAAAGTTCCCCAGTGAATTCTTAAACTTTTTATTCTTGAGCCACTTTAAACAATGGAAAATGTTATTGCTTTTTCTTCTATACTTTTTTCATCATTAAATATTTTATTCTTTAGCAATATAAGAGTAGCTGTGCTTTTATAATTTAATATTAAATTATTAAGAATATTAATCTATAAAACAATTACTATTAGTTGAAATGATAATTTCAATAACTAATTAACACATTTATTTTCTTACAACAAAAATAATTAAACAATTAATTACCATAGATCTTCAATGACATGGACAGTCTGTTTTAAAATTAACTTGTCATCTAATATAAAGACAGGAATTTTTTTTCTGCTATGAATCACAAGTTAAAAAC
Source organism: Caerostris darwini (assembly GCA_021605075.1). Lineage (NCBI taxonomy): Eukaryota > Metazoa > Arthropoda > Arachnida > Araneae > Araneidae > Caerostris > Caerostris darwini. The sequence goes on along the minus strand of BPLQ01003864.1, from coordinate 13,338 downwards.
TAATATTTATTACAATTTACTTCAGACTTATGGTTTGAGAAAAAATGCATGTCTGTATAAATACTTTGCAGAAAAAGTATTTAATTTCTGTAAAGTTTTTTTTATTTTAAAATCGGAAATTATTTATCAGTCAAAGAATTACCACTAGTACTTTTGAAATTCCTTATAACTAAAGCTCACTTTCAATAAAAAAAATGTTTGTTATTTTTTTATTTAACTAATTTTTTACTTTTTATATGAAAAAACATATATCTTGTCCCCCACCCACCCCCTACCCTCTTTCAACCAACGCACGAGCCCCTCAGTTTGAAAACAGTAGCAGTTGTTACTTTTTCATCTTTTTTTGCTACTAAATAATTTAGTAAAAAATAAGATGTTGAGAAAATTCATTTCAACAAGAAATTGAGTATCCGACTATTAAACAGCTACACTATATTGAAAAAGAACTACGAAATTGTATATGTAACCAATTTGCATTACATAAAGCAATCATGTATAAATTTTAAATTTACGTGTTATTTACCCCACTTATCATTTTTACATGAAGACAATGGAAGTTAATCATTGAGACCAATTGCACAGCATTGTTTGCACCAAAAGAAGTTAAAGATTATTATGTCACGATATTTTGTATATCACAGATAGTACATGAGTAATGATTAATATGATTTATTTATTAACAATTACCATATATTAAATACAATTTTTATTTCCTCAAATGTGGCCAGCCTAATAGGTTGGTCACTTCTGCCATATGATATTAAGAAACACATGATGGCGAACTTTTCACCACAAAACTTTATAAAAACTACATTCCCTTTTTTTTTTTTTTTTTTTGTCATAAAAAAAAATCCATATCTTCTTTTCATCACATTAGGGGGGAATTTTTTTCTTGCGAAAAATATTGCTCATGAAAAAATATAATAATGACGCTATGCCTCTCTTTTGGTTTTGTATGCGAGTCCTCCTTTTGAAGAATCTTAATATCTTGATGGTGGTAAGGAACTTTCTAGAAACTGAAACAAAGTTTCACATACTTGGACTGACGAGAATTAAATTGATACTTTGATTTCAGTGGGGTGTAATCCTTTTGAAGCTGCAAAGTAAATTTGTTTTATTACACTGTAATTTTTGTTACGAATTCTGCAGGGAAGAGAAAGCATTGCATGTAATATTTCCCCTATATACAATCTTAAGGAGTTGTATTGAATTTGTATAATCTTAAGAACTAGCACTGAATATGAATAATCTTAAGAGCTAGTACTGAGTATGTATAATAAAAACTAGCACTGAGTATATATAATCTTAAGAACTTGCATTAAGTATGTATAATCTTAAGAACTTGTACTGAGTAGGAATAATTTTAAGAACTAGCTGAGTAAATATAACCTTAAGAACTTTCACTGAGGTCAATCTGAAGAAATAGCTGAGTAAATATAACCTTAAGAACTTTCACTGAGTATGCATAATCTGAAGAAATAGCTGAGTAAATATAACCTTAAGGACTTTCACTGAGTATGCATAATCTGAAGAAATAGCTGAGTAAATATAACCTTAAGAACTTTCACTGAGTATGCATAATCTGAAGAAATAACTGAGTAAATGTAACCTTAAGAACTTTCACTGAGTATGCATAATCTGAAGAAATAGCTGAGTAAATATAACCTTAAGAACTTTCACTGAGTATGCATAATCTGAAGAAATAGCTGAGTAAATATAACCTTAAGAAGTTGAGTATGCCTAATCTTAAGAACTTGCATTGAGCATGTATAATCTTAATAACTAGTACTGAATATGAATAAACTTAAGAATCGGCTAAGTATGAATAAACTTAAGAATTGGCTAAGTATGAATAATTTTAAGAATTTGCATTGAATATGCATAATCTTAAGAATTAGTACAGAGTATGTATAATCTTAAAAACTTGCATTGAATATGTATTATAATCTTAAGAACTTGCATTGAGTATGCGCTATAATCTTAAGATCTTGCATTATATCCTAAGCATTCAAGATTTTTTTTTTTTTTTTTTTTTTTTTTTTTTTTTGCGCAGAGCAAAATTTATCACTGCATCGTATGGGATGTTAAAAATTGTTCCCAAATTCCAAAATTAAGCAATTTAAGCCTGAACGTGTCTACATTCAGGCTTAAATTGCTTAATTTTGTGGTATAAAAGGTGCCAAATTCAAAACTTTTTAAAGAATATAAGGGTATTATTTATGTAATAGTCATACATTTTACTAACGTTTTTCATTTCATACATTTATTTCTATATAAAATTTCAGATTTTGTTAATTTGATTACAATGGCTTAATAGTTGCTTTCCATTTTATTATAAAGATCTGACAGTTAGAGTATTGATGTTTAGAATGGAATTAAGTTAGAAATCTGATAAAAATGAAATGAAAGTTCCCACTAATATCATACATAATATTTAAGGCAAATATTAACCTAAAAATGCTAAATACAGTAATTGGATTTATATGAATTTCGAGTAACTATTAGTACAATGAATAAAATAATATTTATATTTATATTTATATCTTTTACAATAACTTTACAATTCAGATTTAAATTCTTAGCAGTTTTTATCAAGCATACACTGCATTTTAAAAATATATTTTAGATTACTATAAACATAATTCAGTTAAATAAAATTAAATAATATAGAACTAATTAATTATTAGCAAATTAGTATTTTATAAAATAATCATCATTACATATTATATATTGGAAATAATCATTGCAAAAATTAAAATGTTTCTTTTTTTAAAAGGAAGTTTTAAAACTCTTAAGACATTTTTTTTTTAAATTAATCTTTAAAGTCAAAATCTTACTATTTAAAACAAAACAATAACAATGATTATGGAATTATAAAAATAGAAATTTGTCTTGTCATAGTTGATAATAGGCAACTAAAGAATCATGTGTACTAATTTACAACATCCTATTTAAGAATGTAGTACTAGCCATTCATCTGTTATAAAGATAAGCGTTCGAATTTGTTACTATTTGTTCTATTCTTTGGGATTGAAAAATGGCTCCAAGAGGCCTTTTAGATTTAAAAAAAAAAACCCCTCAGAATTTCTGCTTTGTTTTTTCCCCACACTTCAAAACCATTCATAATTATACATTCAGTCCACGAGTTTCTTAGTTCTAGTTGAGTAGACGTCCATGACAGAGTATGAGATCTCTCCATTCATTATTTTTCTATCATAATAAGAAAGATCCAAAATAACTTCAAACAGACAGAGCACATAAAGAGATTTGCACTTGGAAAAACATTTATATAGGATGAAATGGCAACAAATAAAAAAATATGACTGTATATTACTTGCATTCAATACCTCTCTAAAATGGTATTTTTTATGTTATTATTAATGAGAAATATAAAAAACATTACCAAATTGGTAATAAACATTTTTTTTCATATGTAAATAAAGGGCATAGTAAATAAATAATTGAAATTTGAGCTTGGTATGAATTTTTAATATTCCTTAACGAAAAATATTTTCTGAAATTCAGTTTCATTTGTCTTGGCATAATTGAACAAAACCTTCACACAAGATGGTATTATGCTCATTTCACACAAGATAAAATAAAAAAATATTGTTGTTCATTGATGCTATTGGGTATAGCCTTATATTTTTCTAATAGCAAGTCAAAACTCAAAATAAATAAATAAATATATATATATATGTTCTTAACGAAATATACTTTCGAGATTTATATATATTTTTTAACGGAAGATTCTTATATTCCTTAACGAAATATATTTTCGACATTTATATATTTTTCAACGGAAGATTCTTATATTCCTTAACGAAAAATGTTTTCTGAAATTCTGTTTCATTTGTCTTGACATAATTGAACAAAAACTTCACACAAGATGGTATTATGCTCATTTCACACAAGATTAAATAAAATAAAAAAATTTTGTTCAATAATGCTATATAGTTCAGCATAATATTTTTCTCATAGCAAGTCAAAATTAAAATTTAAAAAAAAAAAAAAAAAAAACCCCCGCCAATAATAAATAAATTCATATTTTAAATGTAAAATTAAATCTTGTTACGTTAGGACGTTATCAAAATTATATATATTATATATATATGAATTAAAATTCCTTCCAGCTTAAATACAATTTTAAACTAACTCTCAAAATTTTAACTCTCAAAATAAATTTAAAAAAAATATATATATTTTCCAATTCAAATGTTGCCATATGAAAAAAGGTAAAATCATTAAATCAGAAATACGGAAAAGATTATATGACGCGAATATTAATTAAACATTAAATACATAAATACGTAAATTGAAACAATTTAAAAAATAAAAGTAAAGTAATAATACGAAAAAAATTGTAAACTACAGGGCTGACATACAGATTAACCATAAAATTTAGAATTTAATGCAACGCGATGCAAACGCGTAACACCTATCTTAAAAAAAAAATAATAAAAAAAAAAAAAAAAAAAAAAAAAAAAAAAAAAAAAAAACTGTAGAATTCCAAATGATTTTCTTTTCTTGAAAAATCACCTTTTCACATTGAAATAAAATCGTTTTAGTTTCCACCAGATCTTTATTATTTACATTAATTTTTATTATTAAAATTAAACTATTGACATTAATTTTTCTTCTGAATTATTTTTTTACTAAATTATTTAATAATTTCTCATTTATTTTGTAAATTAATATTATGTATAAAAAAATCTTGCATAAGAAATTAAAAAAAAAAAAAATCTCGTGAAAAACTTACAAAAAAATTACATATTTCAGTGAAAATGTCCAAAATTCATTATGGTAAAGGACATATAAACCCTGCTCCCCAAAACAATGGCTATATATTTTATTTATGAATAAAAATATATATTTGATAAAAATATTATATTTGACCTCATAAATTATTTTCTTCTGCAAAACATAAAATTGAATTGTAACTGTAAAGATTAATTGAAATTTCTATGTAAAAATCACTATCTAGTAAGAATAAATTAAAACAATAAAAATATATACAATAAGCTAATATAATTTAATTAATGAATATTTAAAATAATAATAGTCCTATTGTAGACAAACAACAATCGGTCATACATTATTCTGAATAAAATTGTATTATTTTCTGTCGAATATAAACCTAATTTGATTGAAATAGCTATGCTTAGCTTATGTAAATATATGATAAATCTTTCTACACGTAAGTATATTTTAAAAAAAAACTCAATTTAAGATAGATTACAGATCAGATAGATCAAATTAATCATTTAGATAACTTACTAGTGAATACAAATATTTATAATTGATGACCAAAAGAAATGGCGATCCTTAGTAAAAGTCTCATGTGCGCGTGCGTGTAGGTGTGTAACTACAGAAGATAGATACAGAAGATTGTAGTCGTAAATCAAGTGGATTTTGTTTATAAAGGAAAATAACTAATCTATTAACTTCATTTTATAACATTTTTATTGAACCAAGAGCGGATCGAAAGCCACGTCCAATAGCTGTGAGTGTTTCAAATCATCTGAGTCAAAGCGAACAAAATTATAAACACGTCACTTAAAAGTGGTCTGGTTAATATCTGGGTGTTGAGAGCCACATAGCGATAAATTATAGAAGCATAGCAGTTAGAATAGGCTATTACCGAAAATGATGAACTTAAGATTAATAAGGGTTAGTGCGGTAACCGAATTTGTTAGTTATAGGTTGGGAATTCAAGAAGACAAGTGCTACACACACACACAAACATATATATATATATACACACACACACAAGCTGATTATAATTAAAGTCCGACTTTCAAAACGCTGTAAAAAATAACCACTCGTCAGAATGAGTTCAAATTTGAACTGACGAAACTTGAAGGGGAAAACAGTATGGCATCAGCAATAATTAAGAGGCGGTTTAATTGTTGCTTTTTATTCAGTTTTTGGCCAAGAACAATTAAAAACTGATATTTTCCAACCAATGTGGTACGACCTTGCCGTGGTGGATGGGCTTTCCACTAACAGTGCCTCAAGTGTTCCTTAACTTAGAAGCCATTTCTCTTTCATCAAAAAATCGAAATAATCAAGCACATTGAGCTGTACAGTTGGTTTAATGTGTAATTCATGTCGTCATAATTTCGATTTAAAATGTCATTGGTAGCCCTATCTACTTTCGTCATGTAGCTTATAGCGCCATCTATTAATTCCCTTTGGAACTTTTTTCTGGTGTCATACCGTTTCCCCCTTCTTTAAGTATCGCCAGTTTAAATTTGATCTCATTCTGACGAGTAGTTCTTTTTTTTACAGCCTTTTAAAAGTGGGATTTGAATTATAATCACCCTGCATATATATAAATTGATACATCACCATCAATTTTAAGCCTTTTATTTAAACATATATAAATCAATTTTTTCATATTAACCAGATATTTATGTTATTTGCGGTCGGACACTTATCTCTACATGCAATGTTCGTATTAAACAGTGATTATTTGCAGAGGAAAATTTTTTTTTTTTAGCGAAGAATCAGCACTTTTTAAAATTTATATTAAGCATTATTATTATAACAAATATCAATAGGATATTCAGGTCATTTTCAGTTGAACAAGCGCATGTCCAAATGGAATAGTGGATCCTAATATAGTAGGTCTGAGCGGATGAATACCTCATTCATTATCTCTCTCTCTCCATTCACCACCATAAATTTTATGCCTTTTATTTTTTAAATTTAAATTTAATTTAATTAATTTAATATTTATTTTTTAATTATTTTTTTTATATATTTTTTACATTTCATATTAATATATTAACCAGATATTCATGTGAGGTGGGATACTTATCTCTACATGAAATGTTCACATGAAACAGCGATTTGTACAATAATTTTTGTTAGCGAAGAATCATCACTTTCTTTATTTATATTAAGTATTTTTATTTATAGTAAGTATTTTTATTTATATTAAGTATTATTATTATAACAAATATCAACAGGATGCTCAGCTGAACAAGTACATGCCCAAACGAAATAGAGGATCTGAATATAGTAAGCCTACGCGGATGAATACCTCATTCATTATCTCATTTTTTACGCTCTAAGATATTTTTATATTAAAATAATCGCAAACCGCTTAGCATCCAGGTTATTTGCAACCTGCCGTGCACTTGTGGAGTGGATGTCCGGCCGAAATGTCGATTCCGGTCACCTGGGCCCTCACTTGGAGTAACAGGTGAGCTGAAAGCCATCGGGCAAATGACCGGCAAAGGAGTAGAAGGGTTACAGAGTCCATTATAACATGCCAAGGCAATGCTTTCTAACCAGTTCGTCAGGTCTTGCACTGGCAGAGTTTCAAGGCCAAACCGTTCCCGCCTTAGAATCTTCTTTCTTTTTCTTTCTTATATTCCTCCAGCTCTGTTTCTCACTTCTTCCCTTGCAAAACTTTTTTTTATTTTTCCCCTTCTTCCATTTTTTTTATTTTTATTTTTTAGTGATGGTGTTGTTTAACCCTTCTAAGTTCAATGGATATATATTTTTTTCTTTCTTTTTGTTATTTCTTTTCTTTTTTTTTCTTTTTCTATGCCCGGTTTCAAGGACAATCATTTATTACTGGGAGAGAGACTTTCTATATACTACACTTGCAACGCTCATTTTTTGGCACTTGGAAGAACTTTATTTATTTATTTTTTTTTTCGTATGTTTTCTTTTTTTCTTTTTCTTTTCTTTTTTGTTACTTTTTCTATTTCTTCTTCTTTTTCTTCTGCATGTGCTGGCGGTGGTAGAGGTTCTATTTTTAAACCGTGCCTCGTTCTTCAACGACATTTAATTTCGTGGTAATGGAACACAGATGATATTTCGGAGCTATGTTGCGGTTGATGGAACATGAAATTTCCGCTTTAAATAGTGGCGATGAACAATGTAAAATGAAAAAAATACATAAATATATAATTTAATTCGAGAAAATGCGTAAATACTTTGGTGTAAAATAAAATAGATAAAAATTCGTTACAGTATTCTTTGTATTACACAATTTTTAGCTTCTTGAGAAATTCCAAGTTGAATGAAATAAAGGATTAATAAGTAAAAATAATAAAGGTTGTATTTATTTATTTATTTTTATTAATTTGTTTAAAATTAAAATGATAATAATAAATAAAAATATAAAATTAAAATTACTTAACTTTTGTAAAAAATATATATATATGTATATTTTTTGCATTAATGTTATAGGGTTAGAATATTTTCTATTTTTTTCCAGCAAAGTACTTCTGCATCAGTGAATTCAACAATCTGATGCGTAAGTACTTTGCTGGAAGAAAAAAATAGCAAAAATTCATTAAAGTACTCTTTGTATAACGCAATTTTTAAGTTCTTCAGAAATTCCAAGTTGAATAAAATAAAGGATTAATAAGTAAAAAAATAAATAAATAAAACAAAGATTGCATTTATTTATTTATCTTTGTTAATTTGTATTAAATTAATTTAAACATGTACATCATTACGAAAATAGAACTAAAACTAAAATTAAAATTATAATAATAAATTAAAAATATATAATGAGAATTACATGACTTTTATAAATAAATAACTTTTTTTTTTTAACAATAATGTTACATTATTTTCAACAGTGAATTCAACAATCTGATACGTAAATATTTTGTTGGAAAAAAAATTCATTAACGCAATGTTTAGGTTCTTGTGAAATTCCAAGTTGAATCAAATAAAGGATTAATAAGTAACAATAAAATAAAGGTTGCATTTATTTATTTATTTTAATTAATTTGTTTAAAATTGATTCCAAATATGGATATCGTTATAAAAATAGAAACTAAAACTAAAATTAAAATGATAATAATTAATAAAAATATATAATGAAAATTATATGACTTTGTAAAAGAATAAATTATTTTTAACAATGTTATATGAGTTTCAACAGTGAATTCAACAATCTAATGCGTGAATGCTTTAATGAATTTTTGCTATTTTTTTTTCAGCAAAGTAAGTACTGTTTGTATAACACATTTTTTAGGTTTTTAAGAAATCCCCCATTGAATGAATAAAAATAAAAATAAATTAAAATAAAGGCTACATCCCACAATTTATCTATAACTAAAAATAATATGTTTATTAAAAAACAACGAACTATTGTTTTTTACGTTATTTAATTAAAGTATTACATATAATGTATAATTTACATTATTTTCATAATTTTTATTAAATAAAGATAATTTCTTTTGGCAAAATATCTTATCTTCTATACTTTGGTACGCTGTATCTTTAAAAAAATTAAAACTTTGATTTTCAATTTCTTGATTTCAGCACGCAGAAACTACTTTTGTATGAGGCTAATTTTTAAATTTATATAAGTTACTTCTCAAATTTAATAATTTTTTTTCAACTAAAGAATAGCTGTAACCGTAACGTCCAACAGTAATTTTATCCTTTATTATCTTTCTAATACAGTTTTCTAATATTTCCTTTATTAATACAGTTTAAATTTGATTTCCCTTTAGCATAATTCATCAGTTTCTCTTTTAAGCATTAGCTAATTTCAAACAAAAACTTGATATTGAAATGAAAAAAAAATTTGATATTGAAATGAATAAAAAAAATGTGGTAAAGCAAAATGATCTAGTAAGAATAGTATTTGCATATTATAATAGTAGTATAAATGGTATAGTAGCAATACAATTACTTTATGAATAAATTTTGCTGCATAATATCTAAATGCTACAGTTAGAATACTAATTATTTACTAAGCACATGATTTTATTGTGTTAATCTCAATTATTTTATTATAAACGTATCAACTGATTTTTTCAATGTGAAAAATATGCATATTGAACAATATATACTTTTAAAATATACGTTACAAAAAAAAAAAATTTTTTTAGCTTAAACTAAAGGCATAAATTTTGTATTACGACTGATACAGTAAAAGTTGGAACAAAAAGATTTGAAAGTGACTTTATGCGATCAGAAATTCATAAATTAATGTAAATGCAGAAGAATTTTATAATAAGAATCTTATTATAATGAAGATAAATTCATATTGTATTTCTTTTTTTGTTTTTTTTTTTGTTAGTAAAGTTACACCACAAATAATAATTATTATTTTTGATGTTGGAAAATTTTGTAATGGCATCAATATATTAATATATCTGACAGAAAGGAGACATAAAAAAAAAACACGTTTAATTAGTGGTATGAATTTTAACAAATTTTTGTATATGTTATTCACGCACGAATATCAAACAATTTTATTTTCAAAAATTAAACTAAATTTGTAATTTTAAACACAATGAAAATGTTTAGAAAAATTTCTTTTGTAAATTTATAAACTTCAATTTATTTTAATTTAAATATGTCTTTACATATGTTTTAATTATCTTAATACATTCTTCTTCTTCATTGGCACAACAGTCCCGTGGTGAGCGCAGGCCATCTGCCACTGGCAGATTTCGAGACAGAAGACGTTTTCTTTTTACGGGGTACAGTTGTCAGCTTGTACGCCTAACGCTCATATTAGACCAAGAACTATGGTTTAAAGTGGATTCCCAACCACTTCAAACGTCCATGGCACTGCCGAGATCTCGAACCCGAAATCTGTGGCACCGAAAGCTAAATCTTAATACATCAGCATTTTAAATTCAATACAGTTATTTAATTTTTTTATAATTTATTTTTTATAATATATATAATTTATATCTTGATGAGAGTATCAGAAAGATTTGTTTAAATATGAAATTGTTGTAGATCACAATCTATTTTTTTCATAATATTACTTTGAAAATTTTATTTTGCGAAGAACCCCCTAATACAATACACTAAAAAATTTAAGAAAGAGTTTCTCGAACAGCTTATGAAACCATTTAAAAACATATGTAATAATTTTGTCAATAATTTTATAACAAAATTCTTTATTTTTTTTTACTTTGTAGTCTGTGCATTTTGGGGGTTCGAGTCTGCTATGGATGTTTGTAGTGGTTTGGAATCCGCTTTAAACCGTATGTCCCTGTCTAATATGATCGCAGAGAGTTGGGCTTAAGTTGACAACCTAACCCTGTAAAAAAGAAATCTTCTCCTGTCTCGAAATCTGCCAGCAGGCATACGGCTTCGATCCACCATGGTCTGTAGCACCAGGGAGTTAGTTAGATAATTAGTCTATGTAATATTTGTTATTTAGTGATTCTAATGGTGATCCAATTAACTTAATCACTTTACAAAATTTATAGTTGTGTTATAAGATAATAAAATTGTATGTCTTATTTTAAGATAGTATGTCCTTACAAGATCTTACAAGAGAGTATGTCTTACAAGATAATATGTCCTTACAAGATCTTAAAAGATAGTATGCCTTACAAGATAGTATGTCTTTATTTCCAATAGATAAAAACAAATGTCATTAATTTGAAATTTTTTAATTCCTTATCGCTTTGCTTAAATAGCTGTTTTCGATAAATTGAATATGCTATCTATGACAATTTTAAAAGCTACAGTAAGGAGATAATGCAATAGAATTTTTTATAGCATTCAGTTTTAGAAAGAAAATCATAAAAATACAATTTTTCAATATGAGACCTGCTTAAGAAAAGTTTATTTTATGTTTGAAAGTCTTGGCCAAATTTAAGAAAGTCGGTAAATATTTATACTAAGATCAAACCCCGAATTCATGAGACAAATTCCAAACGTGGATTAAGAATTAAAGCTAACAAATTACAAATAAAAGACAATATTATCCTGAGGTCAATACAAGGATTATACCTCCTTCAGTCGTGGCAAATCTGAACGACATACAAGGGAACCAAGAACTCGCAGATTAAAATCTTCAGGCCATAGCAAAACTAAAACCAAGATCTTCAGTAAACAAGTACAGAAACCCCATCGAGATGAAGGCCAAGGACAATAAACCGAGTTTTATCCACACCCATTGAAAAAAAAAAAATAAATAAAATTAAATAGTTTGAATTTTTCTGCTTTACTTGAGTGTTGCTTTCTTGAATTCAACAACAGCAGCAAACGGCAGCCAACATGGATGGAAGTGTAGAGCGAATGTCAAAAAAAGGAGGGAATGGGAAAGAAAGAAAAGTATGTCTTTACAAGATAGTATGTCTTATTTTAAGATGGTATATCTCTATTTCCAATAAAAAAAACCGAAACAAATGCCTTTAATTGAAATTTTGTAATTCATTATCACTTTGCTCAAATAGCCGTTTTCGAAAAATTTAATATACTATCTATGACGATTTTAAAAGCAACACTACGAAGATAATCCAATAGAAATTCTTATAGAATTCAGTTTTAATAAGAAAAACATACTATAAAACTACACCAATTTTCCAATATGATATTTGCTTTAAAAAAAAGTTTATTCATCTATTCTAAATTTCTCTGCTTTACTCGATTGTTGCTTTCTTGAATTCAACAAACAGCAGCAACGACAGCGAACATGGATAGGAGTGTAAAGCGAATGTCAAAAAAGCAGGGAATGGGAAAGAAAGAAAAGTATGTCTTTGCAAGATAGTGTGTCTTATTTTAAGATAGTATATATTTACAAGATAGTATGCCTTATTTTAAGATATTATGTCTTTAGTTCCATTAGAAAAAAAAAATGTCCTTAACTGAAATTTTGTAATTCATTATCACTTTGCTCAAATAGCTGTTTTCGAAAAATTTAATATACTATCTACGACGATTTAAGCAATAGTAAGGATATAATCCAATAGAATTTCTTATAGCATTCAGTTTTAAAAAGAAAATCATAAAACTATACCAAACTATACAGAAACCCCATCGAGATGGAAGGCCAAGGACAATAAACCGAGTCTTATATCCACACCCATTGAAAAAATAAATAAAATAAAATAGTTTGGATTTTATCTGCTTTACTCGAGTGTTGCTTTCTTGAATTCGACAAACAGCAGCAACGACAGAGAAACATGGATGGGAGTGGAGTGAATGTCAAAAAGCAGGGAATAAGAAAGAAAGAAAGAAAGGTGATCAAAAAAAAAAAAGGTAAAATCTCACGCGGAAATCGAAAATTGGCAATTGTGTGCAGAGAGTTGTGGAATAAGTTCTTCAACTTCACGCAAGAGTGGCTCTTTTCCTGCGGACATCAACAAATAAGGGGTCAGCGAACCCTTTCCCTACCTCCCCCTTCTGGAGCTGGCGTAATCGCCACGCTTCGCACAGGATGCAACAATGGGGTAGAGGCACTTATGGCCACAGCCAACCCTTTCAAGACGCAAAGTACAACAATCGTTTATTGTGATGGTCGCTTATGTCATTATTATAAGACGCAGAATAAAGTTCAGCACTGGAAAGGAGCAAAGCACGTTTCCTCAGAGAGAGAGGCAGTTC
>BPLQ01003862.1:214915-253009 GCA_021605075.1 Caerostris darwini | reverse complement strand
CATTTACTCTCTTTACCTACGGGTATCTGCTTTCTCGGCTGGGGTCAAGGGTTCGTAAAAGTTCGACGCTCTCTCTCACTTGGTGGAAAGGTCTGTGCTTCATTGACATGTAAGCGTAATGTGTCACCGATTGCTGATAGCAGACAGATCTTAGCTACCACACACTATATATATATATATGTGTGTGTGTGTGTGTGTGTGTGTGTGTGTGTGTGTGTGTAGTGTGTGTGTGTGTGTGTGTATGTATGTATCAATTTGCTTTCGTATTGACCTTCTATCATCTTAAATAATCAACTGGTTGTATCAAGTGACTTCAATATTTCTAAAAAAAAACACTAGCAGCATTGTTGAATTTCCGTCATCTATTTGCTGCATTTAACTGCCTTTTAAGAGGAAAGCGTTTTTGATTCCTCTGTATTATTAGAATAAGTCGCGAATTTTTTATTTTTTATTTTGATCAAGTCATCTAGCAAGATATATCTATGTGATTCTAGGTGCTAATCACTACATGAGTAGGTTTTTTAAGGATATCAACATAAATTTCATCTTGATTACATTGATACCCTATTTTGTTTTCAATTTTTCTATATTAATATATTGATCCCTATTCAACACACAAATTTGTTGTTGTAATTAATTAGAGTTGTATACAAATTTTTACTGATTCTTTCCATTCTATAGATTTTGGTCAGAAGAGGATGATTCTTTTCACTACAAAAATTTCCTAAAAAGTGGAATATTTCTATCAAATTACCTCAAATATGACCTACTAGAAATATCTCCATCGTAGAATTTTTTTACATTGTTTTTTATAAAAATGTATCTATAAACACATAATTCCCGAATAAAATCAAAAGTATATGTGCTTTAATTTTTAAATTTAAGTAAATATTAAAATGTAACAATAAACAAAACCGACGCAATTTAAATATAAACTTAAAAAAAATAATTTATATATAAAAGTGGAGTTAGCACCAAATGATAAGTTTCCCGATAGTTCTCCGGTAAATATCTACAAAACCATAATAAAAAAAAAAAAAAAAGAAAAATCCTATATTCTGTAGAAAACATTTTACTTTCGAGAATAAACTAGATATTTATTTTAAAACAATATTCGCAATAATATCTAACGTACAAAAACGTCCCTTCATTACTATATGCTTCTAGATAACGTGTAGGAGGCGAGTATAAAGTCATCTATATAAATAGCCTTAGCAATAGAAACATTTCTTACAACACAAAAAGTTTGGAGTTTCTTGTAATTGTTCTGCAGTAAAATATTTACATTTAGAAGTACGCATCAATATATTTAAAAGTACTTCCAAGCATTTTATATTTGCTAGTAAATTCAAACTCTTGTGATGAAGACTTAACCCAAGTAGTTTACATAAAACTTGCAAGAATCAATAATATTGATTTATCATTGTAAAAACCCATTTCTCCTTGCTCTCAAAAAAGAGGAAAACTGTGTATTGATTTAGTCAGAACAAATTTAAATGGAAATGACTTAGCAGGACTACTGCCTACCAGTATTTTAACCACTACTGAAAAATTATTTGATACTCTAAAAAATGAAACAAATGAAGAAATTTATAATTGAAATGATCTCTATTATTATTATTTTGCTGCAAGCATCGATTTTCACAAGCCTTTACTATGGCCTTACAGTTTGCAAAAAGTTGCGAACAAATTGCAAATCGGCCAACATTCTTGTAATTTTTTCTGGTTCACAATTATTTCGTTCATTTTACATACTCATATTTTCATATCCTCATCCACTTTTATACCATATGTATAGATAGTGATTATTATTAAATTATAATCCCACTTTCAGAATGCTGTCAAAAAAAGAACCACTCGTCACAATGAGTTCAAATTTTAACTGAAGATAATTGAAGAGGCGAGAAATGGCACCGCATCAAAAATGAAGTTCCAAAGTGTAGTAGGGAGCTGTAAGGTGCCAGGGGATACTTTAAATCAAAATATTTGGGCTGTCAGGTATATTTTGAATCGAAATAACAACGTATCTGGCATGAGCTGCACATTAAACAAACTGTAGTGTTCAATGTGCTTGATTGTCTCGGATTTTTGACGGAAAACATGACTTCCAAGTCATTTAACAGTTGCTACACGGTTAGTGGAAAGCCCCAGGCATGGTCATATAAAATTGGATGGAAAAAATCGCTGTAACTTTTCTTTGACGCCGTACCGTTTCCTCCGTCTTCAAGTATCTTCAGTTCAAATTCGAACTCATTGTGACCAGAGGTTCTTTTACAGCATTTTGAAAGTGGGACTTTAATTAATCTCAATGGATAATATAAGAGTGAGTGAGTGTGTATGTGTATGTGTGTGTGTGTGTGTGTGTGAGTGAGTGAGTGATTGATTGAGTGATTGAGTGTGTGAGTGAATGAGTGAATGATTAAGTGTGCGATTTAGTGAGTGAGTGAATGATACGTAAAGAAAGGATTGACTCGATTAGTTTCTCGTCCAAAGCCTTTAAAAAGAAAAATAGGTTCGAAATGTCTGAGTAAAATATATCTTCTAACTCGTTCCTTGCTGATACAAATGCTTTTAATTAAACTTTGAAACAAACAGAAATAAAGCTGATTACCAAATTTGCTACGTAATGAGTAAAAAATATGCAGCATATTGTAAAAAAATTGAAATATATTAGAATTTAACAAAAGTACATAAAATTGGCCTTTAAAAATTACATGAAAATTCTAATGTTTAACAATACATTTTGGAAAAAAAATATATTGAATAAAAAATAAACCTAAACTAATTTAATTTTTAATATTGATAATTTTTCGCATAATATAAACATAGTTTAGTTTTGTTTTAATTTTAGTTTCAAACAGGTTTTTATATTCTTAAATAGAGACTTTCCTTTAATTGGCCTTTTCATACATCTTTTTTTTTATTCATGCTCAAAACTTATATGTAACAGTATTCATTATTCAATAAAGTAAAATAATCCAATTCGAGATAACGCATTAAAAAGCCCTAAGTAAATAATTCATGATGATAAATAATTACAATAAATATGTATATGCTTTTAATTAAAAAATTAAATGTCAACCAAATTTAAAACATTACTGTTAGTATTGTTATTGTTTAATTTATTTTATTTATTATTTTTTTTCAATTCGTCTTATGTCTAAAATGATTGTTGTGAATTGCTTTCTTACCTTGCTTTTATTGAATTTGGTTTTGTTGTTTTTGTTGAAACAAGTGTATTCGGTATAATTATTAACAATGTAATCATTTTGCAAATAATGAAGTTCATTTTTTTATTTCTATTTTTTTAAACTTTTGTTGCAAATATTTTATCGTATATGTTAGAATAGAATTTTGTTCTAATGCAGCTGGCAATACAGAGACAGTTAATCTTTATGCCATAAGCAAGAGCTGCACTACTGTTACTCACTTAGCATTACTCAGGGGGACACGTGTTATACGCTACGAAACAATACAATTTGTAAGTTAAACAAATACGTTGTTGTTCTAATGCAGCGGCCAATACAGAGACAGTTAATATTTATGTCATAAGCAAGAGCTGCACTACTGTTACTCACTTAGCATTACTCAGGGGGACACGTGATATACGCTACGAAACAATACAATTTGTAAGTTAAACAAATATGTTGTTGTTCTAATGCAGCGGCCAATACAGAGACAGTTAATATTTATGCCATAAGCAAGAGCTGCACTACTGTTACTCACTTAGCATTACTCAGGGGGACACGTGATATACGCTACGAAACAATACAATTTGTAAGTTAAACAAATATGTTGTTGTTCTAATGCAGCGGCCAATACAGAGACAGTTAATATTTATGTCATAAGCAAGAGCTGCACTACTGTTACTCACTTAGCATTACTCAGGGGGACACGTGATATACGCTACGAAACAATACAATTTGTAAGTTAAACAAATATGTTGTTGTTCTAATGCAGCGGCCAATACAGAGACAGTTAATATTTATGTCATAAGCAAGAGCTGCACTACTGTTACTCACTTTAGCATTACTCAGGGGGACACGTGATATACGCTACGAAACAATACAATTTGTAAGTTAAACAAATATGTTGTTGTTCTAATGCAGCGGCCAATACAGAGACAGTTAATATTTATGTCATAAGCAAGAGCTGCACTACTGTTACTCACACCTTTAGCATTACTCAGGGGGCACGTGATATACGCTACTGAAACAATACAATTTGTAAGTTAAACAAATATGTTGTTGTTCTAATGCAGCAGCCAATACAGAGACAGTTAATATTTATGTCATAAGCAAGAGCTGCACTACTGTTACTCACTTAGCATTACTCAGGGGGACACGTGTTATACGCTACGAAACAATACAATTTGTAAGTTAAACAAATATGTTGTTGTTCTAATGCAGCGGCCAATACAAAGACAGCTAATCTTTATGTCAGAAGCAAGGGCTGCACCTCTGTTTTTCATTTAACACTTCACAGGGACTTTAGCCCTTTAAAATGCTTGAAGATAGGCTACGGACACGAGTCACAATACCCCCACAACGCTCTATGATCCTATTAGACCGGTACCTACGGTTTAAAGTGGATTCCAAACCACTACAAACATTCATAGCACCGCCGAAACCTGTTGTACCGAGCGCCAGAGCGCTACCACTCGGTCAACAGGCCCTTAAGCTGAAAATGTGTTAAAATAATATATAAAAAACGTATATAAAAAACAAACCGTATATAAAAACGAATTGAAATGCCTCTATGAGAGCACAAATGTTGCCATGCATGTAAAGTGGGCGAAATAATGTCCAATCAAATCGCTATACTTAGAGTAAAACGCCAACTACGATAGTTACAACTCTGGTAACATTATTTGCAGATAGATCATTGTTCCTTGTATGCGCTGTCTTGCCTGGTCTTATGTTTTGTGACATTTTTTTATTATCTGAAAGACGAACGTGATGGGAATTTTTTATACGCCAAATTTTAAAAGTCGCACTTTTAAGATAGTCTTACAGTTTTTCGTTAGACTGGTGCAAATTTCAACAATATTAAATTTTTTGGCGGCAACACCACAAACCAGCAATTTCGAAATACATGCATTTTAGAAATAAAAACTTATATTTGGCGATTTATCTCTTGCGACCAGTTGATGGAAAAGTACCAGCGTTTTTTGGGAGATTATCGAATTTGTACATGTGATTATAATTAAAGTACCACTTTAAAATGTGGTAAAAAAGAGTCACTCGTCACAATGAGTTCAAAGTGGAACTGAAGATACTTGAAGAAGGGGGAATTAATTTCATTTAGTACTCCCCGTTTAGCATGTCCATCTGTCCACTTTTTGATAGTAGGAAGATGATTTGCTTCTGAGGGATACAGATTGAAACATGAAGTGCATACAGATCCGGAGTAGTTCGTTTCGAACAGTTTGAATAGAATTCTAGTGCCAATGGTCGAACGATGGTTGACGTTGGAGAAGAGTAACACTTACATTTCAGATTTTCCGACCTCTCAGTATTCAATTTTCATTTTCTTCTTTCACTGTTCCTCATCACTGAGTTGCTCTTCCCTTTGGCATGCATTTTAAAATCACTTAAAAGGATTAAAAACGGTTCACCGATTTTTACAATCCTATTTGGTATGAACTTGCCGTGGTGGATGGGCTTTCCACTAACAGTGTTACAATTGTTGAATGACGTGGAAGTCAAAATTTTCAAATTTTTCAAAAGTTCGCATTTTTATTATAATTGTTGCAAATCAACCGGACCAGAAATTATAATGTAATCAACTAGATTAGCACCTTCAATGCATACAATGCAAATCAACTAGTTAAGCACCTACAATCCATACAATGTAAATCAACTAGATGAACACCTACAAAGCATACAATGCAAATAAGCTAAGATAAGCACCTACAATCCATACAATGTAGATCAACTAGATAAGCACCTACAAAGCGTACAATGCAAATAAGCTAGAAAAAGCACCTACAATCTGTATAATGCAAGTCAACTAGATATGCCCGGAAAATGAATATAATGCCATGAAGCTGTTAAGCATTGCATATTGTTCTTGAACCGTATATAGCTGACCTTCGGCAAGAAAGACTGGGGGGGGGGGGCCGAAGACTGTCTTTGACCATTAAAATAACGTCATTCCTTTCGACAGAGTGGCTTAAGAGGTAACAAAACTCGCTTAAATAAACACAAGTGCTTGTCAATGCAAATCAACCACACAAGATATAACAATGCTTACAATGCAAATTAGCTGGACGAGCAACTCCAATCCATGCAATGCAACTAAACTAGACAAGCACTTATTCGTACAACGCTATCACTAACTGTAACACAACTGTTGAATGACTTTTCCGTCAAGTCATTTTTGAAAGTCATTTTTTACGAAGCAATCAAGCACATTGAGCACTACAGTTGATTTAATGTGCAACTCATGCCAAATACGTCGTCATTCCGATTCAAAATATCACTGGCAGCCGAATTCACATTCTTTATGCTGCTTACGGCACCATCTATTAATATATTTTGGATTTTTTTTTGACATAGTATCGTTCCTCCTTCTTCGAGTATCTTCAGTTCAAATTTGAATTATTTATTTCTTTACAGCATTTTTAAAGTGGGGCTTTAATTATAATCACCCTGTATATCAAAAATATTAGTCAATGAAAAGCATTTGATTAATACCTTTTACACTCGAGGACCACAAGATGCATTTTAATCATACTATATTATTTAATTTTTTTGGTGATAAATATATATATAAAATTAATTAATTTTCCTGTGCAACCTCATTACATTGACTACAAACGTCCGTAGCCTTCCCAAGCCTGTATATTCCTGAATGATTTTAGCGAGAACACCTGGTATGTTCTAACAGTCAGAAGCTTCGGATATCCTAACAACAAGTCCAACCCATTGCAATGTTAATGTATAAAATGTCTTGTGTATCTCTCATCCCGAGAGCTACAAGTGGAATCCTTCCACTTATCTTTTAGTGCATATCGTTAAATATTCTACATGTATGTTAAATAGTGTTTATACTTGTAGTTTATTGTGGTGTTAATGTCGTGTATACATGCTTGTCAAAATAAATGTGTTCTTGGCCTTCAGTCTCCATTTGACCCCACCCACATCTAGCTGCACAGATAAACGACTAGACATCTGTTACACTTGGATATTTCCGCGACTCAAAATGGGTCCATGCTTCCCATCCACAAGACTAGACGAATTTTATTCATTGTCATTTTCAACCATCATAAATTATGACAACAATATTTTACATCATTATCACAGCTGTGTTTTTTAAACCGGTACTGTAATTTTTAAACAATTATATCTCAATTGAAAATACAACATAATTTCTGTGTAGAATCATTTTTATGTGGGGCCTGAATGGCTGAGTGGCTTAGCTCTCTGGCGCAAGGGTACCACAGGTTTCGGGTTCGAGTGCCGGCGGTGCCATGGATATGTGTAGTGGTTCGGAATCCACTTTAAACCGTAGGTCCCGGTCTAATAGGATCGTAGAGCGTTGCGGGGGCATTGTTACTCAGCGTTCGTGGCTTATCTTCAAGTTACACGTGGCCAAAGTGAGTAACGTCTGTGTAGTGTACGTCTGTGTGTGTCTGTGCGTCCATGGATATGTGTAGTGCTTGCCTTAAGGCATTCAAGACCAAGATGTCTAAATGTTTGCCAGCTGCATTAGAAGAAAAACAAGAAATCATTTTTATGTATGATTAATTTTTAAGAATGATTCATGAGAATGAATGATTCATTTTTTTTTCTTAAGTAAAATCATTTCTGAAACAAAATGAATGATTCGATTTCTTTCATGAAGAATCATTCATTGTCAACGGATAATTAGTAATTTCGGAAACAGTGCTAATTATTTTAGAAAAAAAAAAGATTAAATATCACCTTAAGAAGAAAAATGGCGACAGAAATTAACCCGTGAACGAGAAAAGTCCGTGTCATTCGGAATAATAGTCCAATTAATTCTCTAACTCTTTTTCTTCCAATTTCTTCGGACAATTTAATTCCTTTTAACATCTGCAAAAGAAAAAAAACCCATTTAAGTGAATAATTGGTGCTATAAGGTTGATTTATTCTAAAAAGATAAGAAAGAGGTAACCATTTACAGTAATGAATGGTTCGAGTCGATATCTAAATGATCTTTCTTCGAGTCGATATCTAAATGAATTAAATTTGTTTAAACTATTTCAAATACTTTTTTTTAAATTTTATTTTCTCATCAAGTAATCTGAATAAATTATTTTTAGCACTCATTTGCAATATAATGTAAAATAAAGTGTATATTTGTAGAGTTTCATACTGGATAAAATATATGTTAAAATATTAAATTTTATCATATATATAGTTCAGCAATTATCTTTTCTGGATTGTATATTTTCACTGTTGGTAATGTATGTCATGTTAATTTAAGAAAAAAATTTTTTTATAACGCTGGCAAATACTTAGACAGTTGTCTTTTATGCCATAAGCAAAGGTAATTATTTATTACTCCGCGTCCGTAGCTTATCTACAAGCTACACGCACCTCTCGGGCAGTGCTAAGGGAGTAACGTCGGTGCAGCCCTTGCCCATGGCATAAAAGACAGCAGTCGAAGTATATGTCAACTGCATTAGACAGAAAAAAATATTATTAAATAGGTTAGACAATAAAATCATAGAATGTAATAAATTTTATACAATTGAATATGTAAGAGCGAATAAAAGTGATTAAAATCATACGAAACATATAAGTAGGGAAATAAATTATAGATAAGAAATGAACTATATAAAATATATAAAAAATATATGTATATTAAAAACCTTTTAGAATTAATATAATACGAATACACAATTAAATTTCAGTAAAAAGATTTTATGAAATATTGCCATCTCAAAATCTTTCTTTATCAATATGTTTACATAGATAATAAATTATGTATTATTAAAAATATACTTCATTTTTAATACACCATTCAATTATTTGTAGTATTTGCTTTTTTTAAAGGCAATAAAGTATTATTTATTTCTAGGCATGTTATTATATACCGATAATAAAATAAAAGAAAGAAAGAAATAGAATAAAAAATAAATTAAATTAAAATTATATAATAAAAGATAATAAAATAAATATAATATAATACAATATAATAAAAAGCATTATATAAAGTATTATAATATAATTAATATATATATATATATATATATAGATATATATATATATAACATAATTTAATAAATAAATAAATATAATATGAGAATAATAAAGAGTAAAAAACCAGTAATAAAAGAAATAAAAATATTAGTTCCTTGCAAACAGGTGATTATTTCACACTCGTGTAAATGCACAATGCAATTAAAGTTTTAAAAGCATACGAAAGTTTTTATTATCATTTGCACAACACCAGCGCTAGGAAGAAAGACAAATATAAATCCAAGAACCAAGTAAAAAAAATTCTATTTGAGAAGAAAAAACACTTTTTTATTTGTTCACGGAGAAATAAATAAATTAAAATTTGAAATGCTAATGTGCCATGTGTGGGGAATTGTGTATAATTGTCTTTTGAAACAGCAATTTTAAAAAGCAGTTCTTTTTCACCTCTTAGGTGGCATGCGTGTAATTTAAAAAGATCTCGTGAGTCTCATAATGTTTTTCTCATCTAGTATTTATTTAAATAAAAAGAAAAAAAATTCCAGACAGTGGGATTAGTGAAATGGGGAATTTATTTTATTTTATGTATGAACGAGTTGTCATATGTCCGCTGTAATTGAGTAAAAAATTCCCCAAAAATAGAATATTAAAAATTCTCAACTTTTATATCGTCTCATGATTTTTTCTGTAAAATAAATGAATTCTTTTTTTTTATCTTTTAAAAAGATCGCGGTTGTATCAAATGTTATACAGAATATAGTTTTCTTAATTTAAATATACCCTGTTATCCTCCTACGTAAACATTGTAAGCGATATTCTAAATTTAATTTTTTAAGTTTAGTAAAATGTTATCAGTTATTTTGAAAATTAAAACTTTTCATATTGAAATCTTATAAAATATTTATAAGTGGTTTATTTAATGCATTATAACAGGGTGATTATAATTAAAGTCCCACTTTCAAAATGCTATAAAAAAGAACCACTCGTCACAATGAGTTCACATTTGAACTGAAGATACTTGAAGAAGAGGGAAACGGTATGGCATCAAAAAATGTATCTAAAAGAGTTTCACCGATTTATTCCCATCCAGTTTGATATGCTAACATTGCTAAGTTCAGTTAGTCAATAATGAGAGCTTTATCTCAAATAAATATTTAACCAAATAAATATTTGAAAAGGTATATTAGGAAATATAGAGGCCTGATGGCAAAGTATCTAGCTTTCTGGCGCTCGGTACCACACGTTTGGGGTTCGAATCCCGGCGGTACCATAGATGTTTACAGTGGTTCAAAATCCTCTTTAAACCATAGATCTATGTCTAGAGAGTTCGTAGAGCTTTGTGGCTCCATTGTTACTTCTAGCTTATCTTCGAGCTACACGCACCCCGTGGGTACTACTAATTGAGTAACATCGGTGCAGCGATTGCCTTAAAGCAACAAAGAACTGTCTAAGTGTTTGCCAGCTGCAATAGAAAAAAAATAGACATGTTTACATAGATAATAAATTATATTTTCTAAAAACTCTCATGTCTAGCTGAAAATATATTTCATTTGTAATACATCATTCAGTTATTTGTAGTAATTACTTACTTTTAAACACAATAAATAGAACCTTTTAGGCATTTTATTATATACCGAGTCATAAAAGAAATATTGTTTTTGAGAAAAATATTAGTTCCTTGCAAACAGGTGATTATTTCACACTCATGTAATGCACAATGCAATTAAAGTTTTAAAAGCATAAGAAAGTTTTATCATGATTTTCACAACACCAGTGGTAAGAAGAAAAACAAATATAAATCTTAGAACTAAGTAAAAAAAAATTATTAGAGAAGAAAAAAAATATTTCTTTATTTGTTCATGCAAAAAGAAATAAATTAAAATTTAAAATGCTAATGTGCTATGTGGAGGGAATTGTGTATAATTGTCTTTTGAAATAGCAATTTTAAAAAGCAGTTCTTTTTCTTCCTTTAGGTGGCATGCGTGCAATTTAAAAAGATTTCGTGAGTCTCATAATGTTCCCCTCATCTAGTATTTATTTAAATTAAAAAAAAAAAATACTAGAGAGTGGTATTAGTGAAATGGGAAATTTATTTTATTTTATGTGAAAACGCGTTGTAATATGTCCACTGTAATTAGAATAAACAATCCTCAAAAAATAGGAAATTAAAAATTCTCGACTTTTACATCGTCTTGTGATTTTTGTGCAAAATAAATGAATTTTTTTTTTGTCTTTTGAAAAGATTGCAGTTGTATCAAATGTTATACACAATGAATTTTTCTTTATTTAAAATATATCCTGTTATGTTTCTATGTAAGCATTGTAAGCCATATTCTAAATTTATTTTTTTTTCGTTTAGTAAATTGTTATTAGTTATTTTGAAAATTACAAATTTTTCATATTGAAATCTTTTAAAAAAATCCATAATTGGGTTATTTAGTACTTTATATCTTCAGGGTCATTATAATTAAAGTTCCACATTCAAAATGCTGTAAAAAGGAACCACTGCTCTCAATGAGTTCAAATTTGAACTGAAAAAATTTGGCCAGGGTTGGCCAACAGAAATGATCTTGCGGGCCACTTTGGAAATGCATCCTAACATCGCGGGCCCCATATAAAATTATATATCCCCCACATTAGATTCAGACCCATTATAGATGTTTTGGAGTGAAAAATTGTAACATAATGAGTTATTATTATTATTATTATTCTTACATGTGAACATAGATAAAGTAATAATACTGATATGAGACGCACATTGTAAAGAAATATATAACACTAAAAATGAAACATAAAAAATATGTAATATAAACAAAGTAAAAAGAAAAAATAAATCTTTAAAAAAATATTTATTTCGCAAGCACGATGTTTGTTTCTCAACTCTTTCACTTATGAAAAAGGCTTAAGAATATAATGCAGAAGCAGCAGACTTATGTCCTCGCAAAAAGAATTTCAGAACCCTATAGCAGGAGGGAAAAAAAGAATACCAGACGAATGAGCCATCTTTTTGTCTGACCATTGTGCTAAACTGCAAAAAATGAAGCTCAGAACGGGAAGCAAAAACAAAGCGTCGTTCCTAAGCACATTGCATCGAAAAGGACGTTCTTTTTTTCTTTTTCAGCAATTTGATTCACAAGATAGACAACGAGCGAACAGTAAGATGTGAACATTTGAGTACGGATGAATAAACTCAGAAATATGCCGATGTTTAATAATGCACGAGATAGAGGAAGCAATGGATTGGAATACCACAAGAATAGCCGAATTCAATAGCCACGTGAATAGAGCAGTGCTGAACAGATCAAGTACTTCATGAAGAAAGAATTGTACAAGAATATCTAAAAGAATATACAAAAGTAAGATAAATGTAGTCGTAAATGAAGAATGAAATAACCCAAATTCTACAAGAAACGTTATCACATACAATACTCAAAAGAATATATCAAAGCTTGAAAATTCCAGTCACAATTGAAGAATTAATTATTCCAAATTCTACAAATTCCAAGTCTTCCCAAGATTCCCAAGTCTTAAATTTTGCATGCCAATATAAAAAGTAAACGATGTTGAAGTGAATTCAATTTAAAAACATATTTGTATCAATTAAAAAACATACATCAACTTATTTCAAATACAGTATGAGTAAAACCTTTAAGGCCAGCAGACATTTTTGAGAAAATGGAAACATTTAAACTGAGGAATTAAAATACCATTTGATTGATAATTATTGAGCTTAAATAAAAGTTTAAAAAGTAGAAAAATTAATTTGCAAATATTTTATTATTAGAAAATATTACAGAAGACACAGATGAATATTTGAGCCTCAGTAAAAACTTTATGGCCAACATATAAAATAACATATAAGAAAAAAAATTACAAATTCTTAGAAGGTAGCGTAGAAGCCATTACTTTGAATTACTTCAAATATTCTTGTTATCATGGATGAAACGAGTTTTTGACAAAGGATGGAATCGGTTTTATACCATTCATCTCCGATAGTAGATTTCAGCTCTGTTGTTGATGTAAAATGTCTCCCATTTGCATAAAATCTTCTTGCTAAGTCAGCCCAAAGGTTCTCGATTAGGTTGAGGTCAGGTGATCTAGCTGGCCTTTTCACAGTTTCAACATTGTTGACTTGGAACTAATTTTTTGTGCTGTTACTCGAATGGATCGGTGCATTGTCTTGCTGATATTTCCAATTTTCTCCAGCAAGACATTCAGCATTTGGCAAAAGATGATTTGTTAGGACATTTTGGTATCCTTGTGAATTCATTCTACCTGAAACGAATGCAATTGAGCCCACACCATTGTAAGAAAAACAGCCCCAAGTCATGACAGACCCTCCACCTAATTGGCGCTTGGAGAATATTTCTTTTTCATTTCTTATATCATGGCAGTAAAAATTCCAGCCATCTGGTCCATCCAAATTCCATTTTTTTTCGTCAGAAAAAAATAATTTCTATCCATTGGTTGTCTCAGGTCATGACTTTCTGGCCAAAGTTCAAACGCTCTATTTTATATCTCTACAGTAACTGAGGCTCAGTCAATTTTGCTGTATAAGTGTACCTTCCAGACCTTCTAATTGTGTTATAAATCGTCTTTTGATAAACTTTTAAACCTGTCGTCGGAATCAGTTTCCTGGTTGAGTACTTTCCAGTAGATGCAAGTTGGCAAAATTCTTCTTTCATCACGCGAGGACAAAGCTTTAGGTCTTCCCCCAGTACTCTTTTTACCATAATTGTCTTTCAATTTTAAAAAATTGTTGACTACAGTCTTTGACTTCCTATCTTTATCGTAATAGCACGACTACTCATTCCTGTTGAAGACAAAGCTTCGATTTGTCCTCTCACGATCAGTTAACTTCTTACCCTTCGCCATCTTCACAAAGATCACCAATACTTCGAAGAAACGTATGACAAATATGAAAATTGCAGCGTTGTCACAAGTTAGTAGTTGCAATGGTAATTACAAGATTAAATTATATTTATTTTTAAAAAATGACTGGGGGCCTTAAAGTTTTTACTCAGGCAAAAATACTAACTTTGTAAATAACCACATGTTTCTCATAATTATGTATTTACAAATTATGTTTATAGCATTTATTTCTTATCAATGAACTTTAATAATTAATATTATTTGAATCCCTTTTATTTCATTTTACATTTTCTCAAAAATTTTTACTCAGGCTGTAATTGAAACTGATGATATTACATTATTAAAAAAAATATTTTTAATTGAATAGAAGGAAAACTTTTACCCTTCGTAGTAGAATAAGAATCCCACTCCGAAAAAAACCCCACAATTTTAAAGACATCAAATGAAGTTTCAAGTAGCTATGAATAGAAAATAATACGATATCTCTATGCCGACCTTTTGATTCTTCGCCACGTTAAAACACGAAAAGAATCCAATAAACAAGCACAAATCTCATCAAATAGTGAGTTGTTTATCTATAAACTGCGAACCTTACTGTTCACTCGTTATCTGTCTTGGGAATCAAATTGCTGAAAAAGAAAAAAGAACGCTCTTTTCGATGCAATGTGCTTAGGAACGACGCTTTGCTTTGTCTTCCCACTCGGAGCTTCATTTTTGCAGCTTAGCACAATTGCCAGACAAAAAGATGGCTCGTTCGTCTGGTATTTCTTTTTTTTCCTCCTGCTATAGTGCTCTGAAATTCTTTTTGCGAGGACATAAGTCTGTTGCGTTTGCATTATATTCTTAAGCCTTTTTCATAAAAGAAATATTTTCTATTACCAAAAAAAAATGTTGGTATCAGGGGTTTAAAATTATTTTAATTAATTTAACATAACACAAATAATTAACCTTTGTTAATATAAAACCATATATCCAAAAAAACCATTGTGCATGTTGATTTTAAAAGAAAATGCTTATTACTGTTTTCATTATTCTTAGTTTGAGTTTAGAATTTTGAATAATAAAAATGTAACTTTTGAGAATGGTGTTTTTGATAAAAATCTTTTTAAATAGGAAAAAAAAATACATATATTATGAAAAATGAATATGTTGTTGTTGTTCTTGCAGCTGGCAATAAAATGATGAAATCTTTATATCGTAAGCAAGGGTTGCGGCGCTGCTACTCATTTAGCACTACCCAGGGGGAATTTGTTGCTTGAAGTTATGCTACAGACGCCAGTAACACTACCCCCAACAGTGCTCTGCGATCCTATTAGAGCAGGACCTTCTGTTTGAAGGGGATTCCGAATCACTACAAACATCCATGGCACCACTGGGACTCGAACCCGGTGGTATCGAGTCTTAAATTTTGCACACCAATGAATTCATTTAAAACAAAATATTTATATCAATTAAAAAATATATGAGTATGTCAACTTATTTCAAATATTTGAAACAGGTGATATTGCGTTTTTAAAAAAATATTTTTAACTGAAAAGAAGAAAAACTTTTACCTTTCATAGAATGAGAATCCACTGTTGAAACTAAAAAAAAAAATTTAAAGACATCAAAAGAAGTTTCAAGTAGCTATGAATAGAAAATAATACGGTATCTCTATGCCGACCTTTTGATTCTTCGCCACGTTAAAACACGGAAAGAATCCAATAAACAAGCACAAATCTCATCAAATAGTGAGTTGTTTATCTATAAACTGCTAACCTTACTGTTCGCTCGTTATCTGTCTTGGGAATCAAATTGTCGAAAAAGAAAAAAAGAACGTTCTTTTCGATGCAATGTGCTTAGGAACGACGCTTTGCTTTGTCTTCCCATTCTGAGCTTCCTTTTTGCAGCTTAGCACAATTGCCAGACAAAAAAGATATCTCATTCGTCTGGTATTTCTTTTTTCCCCTCCTGCTATAGTGTTCTGAAATTCTTTTTGAGATGACATAAGTGTGTTGCTTTTTCATTGTATTCTTAGGCCTTTTTTATAACAGAAAAATTTACTGTTATCAAAAAAAAAAAAAAATGGTATCAAGTGTTTAAAATTATTTTTATTAATAAAATATGACATAATTAATTAACCTTTATTCATATAAAATCATATTTAAAATAAAGCCGTTGTGCGTGATGATTTTAAAAGAAAATGTTTATTACTGTTTTCATTATTTTTTTTTGAGTTTAGATTTTTAGATAATAATAAAAATGTAATTTTTGAGGATGTTGTTTTTAATAAATATATTTTCTAAATAAAAAGAAACCTACATATATAATAAAAAATGAATGTAACAGGAGATTTAAGGGCATATGTAAGTTTTGTATCGACATTTAAGAGTAGGATTTTATTTTCCCTTTAAAGATATTTAAAATAAATCATTTTATACAAATTTATTTTGGTTAACAGAGTGAATTTTGCTATAATTCTTTCAATTTATTACATAAAGTTGTTTTATCAAAAAAATATTTTTTTTTTTTAATTAAAAGTTTATTATAACAAAAAATGGTGTATCAGGCGTTTAAAATTATTTTTATTATTTTAACAAAGCATAATTAATTAACCTTTATTAATATAAAATAAAATATTAAAAAAAAGGGATTGTGATTTTATAAGAAAATATTTATTACTGTTTACATTATTTTTACTTAGTGTTTAGATTTTTAGATAATAATAAAAAAAATGTGATTTTTGTGGAGGATATTGTTGATAAAAATATTTTCTAAGTAAAAAGAAACTGCATATATAATAAAAAAATGAATACAATAGGATACATTTCAGGGCATATTTAAGTTTCGTATAGACATTCAAGAGTAATTTTTTTTCCTTTAACGATATCATTTTATAGAAATTTATTTTGGTTAACTGAGTGATTTTTATTATAATTCTTTTAATTTATTACATTAAGTTACATTTGGCTTTTACAACAAGAAAACATGTAGTTTTGTAAAAATATTAATTTAATTAAAATTTATTATATATTTATTTAAAGATGCTATTCTAAAGAGTAGAATTAATTACAGTGTCTTTTACTATACCCAATATATATGTAAATATATATTAATAAACTTAATTTTACAATTTAGAGATGTAAATATCTCATAATATTTTGAAAACTGTTTAGCAAGTGAATGAAGCATTTAAAAATACGAATAATACAGAAAAATGAATTTTACACTTAATGATATTTCTTTTCTACAAGAACATGCAGTTTGTACATACGAAAAATGTATGAAAACTTTCTTTAACTTTTATTTGCAAAAAGTTTGTGGGTCTTCCCAAAAATGTCTTAGTAATGGATTTATGTATGTTATACGCTATGTAAGTGGATTTATTTATGGTCTCGAAATGAAATTGCCACCCCTTTTAACAAGGAAACTTTGAAATTGGTTTCTTTGTTCTAGTCATAAATGCTGTCAACCCTTCCAAACATAAAATTCTTCAACCAGAGAAATAAAAGCCGGAACTACATTGTTCCTCTGATATCGCTATGTATCTGATCTTGTCATGCTTTTTTTTCCCGTTTTCAAAACTTGATGACTAATAAAACCTCGTGGGGTATAAAATTTTACGCGACATTCGATTAAATCGTAGAAAAGGATGTGATTACATGGTTAAAGGAAATTCTAAATCAACTTTTTTTTATTCAGATTCATATCTAATATTTAATATTTTTAATATTAATTGATTTTGTTTATACCATATATGTATGATTTCATCTTCAAACCGCTATTTTTATTTTAATGTATCGAATATTTTTGCTTTTAAAGTTATAGAAGTGCAGATGCTTGCAATAGTGAATTTCAAAAATGTAGGCTTTATACAAGGTGATTATAATTTAAGTGCTCCTTTCAAAATGCTGTAAAAAAAGAAACAAATTTGAACTGTAGATACTTGAAGACTGGCGGAAACGATGTGGCATCCAAAAAAAAGGTTCCACCGATTTTTCCCCATCCGATTTGGTATGACCTTGCCGTGGTGGAGGTGTTTTCCCCTCACAATGTCACTACTGTTGAATGACGTCGAATTCATTTTTTTTCGTCAAAAGTCCGAGACAGTCAAGCACATTGACACTGCAGTTGGTTTAATGTGCAACTCATGCAAAATACGTTGTCATGTCGATTCAAAATATGCCTGGCAGCCGAATTCCCTTTCTTTAGGCCGCTGACAGAGCGATCTGTTAATACACTTTGGAAATTTTTGATGGCGTATCTTTCCCCCTTCTTCAAGTGTCTTCAGCCAAATTTGAACTCATTGTGACGAGTGGTTCTTTTTTAACCGCATTTTGAAATTGGGACTTTAAGGCTTATGTTAAAGTATATTTGACCTATGATTTCAAGTAAAGTTTTGTAGAGAATTTATTAACTTCGGTCATTCTTCGTTCATTTTTTATGACTAATGTATCGTTAATTAAATTTATTTTTCTATTGAATAATCTATAAACTTTTCAAAATGATATAACTAGTAATATTATAACAATTTTTTAATTAAATGTTAATAATATTTAAATTTTTTTTATCATACCCTATCACAAGGTTAAATATTTCTTCTAATTTATTAACTTGCTATAATATTTGTTTTGTTGAATTCAATAAAAATTATATATATCTAGTAATTTCCAACAAATTACTTTAAATCTAACATCTGTTAAACTGTTTGGGATGAAAAAAAGCCTAGCAATTAAAAAATAAATAAATGAATTAAAAAAAAAGTATAATTATTTTTTTATATATTTTTTTTTATGTATTTGAGTATTTTTAACATTTTATAAACATTTATTAAAACCATCTTACTGTTAAAATCTGTGGAACATATGGGAATTATCAAGCTCTCAGTTTAACTATAAATGTTTATTATAGTGATAGTGTTATAATATTTAATCTAGCTAAATTATTACATTGGTTTTCGTTACTTTGACCATTATAAAATAAATAAAATTTGTAAAAATGTGATAAATCTCAAGGGCAAAAAAAATGTGCAAGGCCAGCCGCGGAATGGCCACCCCTGAGTTATACGAAGAACTTTTAATAATTTGATATAATTCGTCATTGAATTACAGGAACAATCATACTATAAGTAATAACTAATAAATTAAGCATATTTTTTTTCTTTAATTGTTTATTTCCATTAAAAATTTGGAATAGTCATAAACATAACAATGCATAAAGCAAGAGATCTGCGTATTGTAGAGGTATGTGCAGTTAAAACAAATGAAGAAAATGAAACCAAATTTCTTACGCAAATTGTGGAAAGCATTGAGAAATGAATTCCATAAAAAATGCGCCGTTAGGATGGAGTTTGGCGTTGTTGTCACGTACGTGCCAGGTAATGTGCGCAATTTAAATTTATGAAATTGTTATCAGTCAATATTTTTCAACGTAACAGACGTCTCTTTTCTTATACATCGCCCCCATGTCAATTTTGACTGCCAGAGTACCTTTAATCCATTGTGTACGTTGGTTGCGTTACAAGCATGCATTATTTATGAGAGAACGTAAGATGTCATGTTACAAACATATACATTGACACGTAGTAATAGAGGGCATAACACACAGTAGATAGATATATCTTATCACATATCTTTTACACAGGGAATGACATTGAAAATATTGCTCCTGATTCAGTAGAACTTAATGTTGTTGTTCTAATGCAGCCGGAAATACAGAGACAGTCAAGCTTTATGCCATAAGCAGAGGGATGCACCGCTGTTACTCATTTAGCACTACCCAGGGGGCACGTGTAGTTTTGAAGATAGGGTACGGACGCGAGTAACACTACTCCGCACACAGCTCTATGATCCTATTAGACCGGGACCAGGTTAAGTAGACCGGTTTAAAGTGGATTCCAAACCACTACAAACATCCCTGGCACCGCCGGGAAACGAACTCGAAACCTGTGAAACAAAGCGCCAGAGCCTTAGCCATTCGGCCATCAGGCTCCGCGTAGAATTTAATGTTGATTAATAAAAGAGTCTGTCCTCCATTTCCATATGTGATATATTTTAACATTGAGGAAATTTTGCATTATAATTTTTCCATGCATTTATTGTTATTATTAACCAATTTTTGGTTCTTAAAGCGCCAAAATATTTCCTATTGGCGACTTCCGATATTTTTTTTAACAGGCTCTTCATTTCTTCTACGGTTTATGTATGGAATTTGGCTTCATTTCGGATCTTAGTTTCAGCTGTAAATGTCTTTGAATAGTGAAAGTTAATTTATGGCTTTATTAATAATATGATTATTTTATTATATTGTATTCATTAGAAACATTTTACTTAATCTTAAAAATATTCTTAAAAAAGTACTTAAATGACATCAGCTATAAAGAAAATAATTGTTATAGAAACTGCTTTTAGGGACTATTCACGTAAAAATATTTATTACATTCGTTATCATTTACGGGGGCCTGATGGCCTAGTAGCTAGCGCTCGGTACCACAGATTCTCGGTTCGAGTCCCGGCGGTGGGGTAGTGTGACTCGCATCCGTAGCATATCTTCACGTTACACGTGCCCCTTGAGTAGTACTAAATGAATGACAGCGACGCAGGCCTTGCTTGCTCATAAAGATTAACTGTACCTGTATTGCCAGCTGAATTAGCTGGCAATACAGGTACAGTTAATCTTTAGCAGCTGAATTATTTATTATTATTATTATTATAAAGAGAAATAAATGATAAAATTAAAAGTAACACAAAATAATTTACAAATTACACAAAAGTACATTTTAATTTGCAAAACACAAAAATATTTTACGAAATGAAATATGCATTTAATGGGGGAGTAAATTTGTATAGAATTTGAAACATATGTGGGCAATAAATCATTAAAAATATTTAAAAAATTACGAATGCAAAGTAGAAAAGTTGTACGAAAAAAGAAATTCAGAAAAAAAAAAAGTAGTTTAGAATAAAAATTTCAGCAACACAAACATAATTTCTTTTCTATCCCAGATAGCGTTGTCCGTTATCTTCATTTTTATAGCGGAAAGAAATAGTTGGATTTTTTTATAAGAAAGTTAAAAAATCCTGGCATTTTGATAGAAAACAGGGGGTTAACATTCCACCGAATCATTTATTTTTTCACTTCTTTTCACAAAGATAAAACTCTTTCTTGTTAAGATTTTTGGCATTTTCCGAATAGATTTATCCGTTTCAAATGTTTTTAACTTTACGGAAAACTTACCGATTTATCGCAGAAATTTATTTACGCGCTCAGTCACGAACTGAACTGAATTCATCCTTTTCGGATATTCAGCCTCATATGACGTAAGCACGCATCGCTATATTCCACAAGGTGAGATAAATTTTCTCCTCCAAATGTCTACGGTATAATATTTTGTTTATTTTTAATTTAGTATTGAGGTTATATCCTTAAACTTTATAGCAAGTTATAAATTATTAAAAAGCATTCACAAATAAGTTTTATATGAGTTAAACTTTCTTGTGTGCTAAGCAAACTCGTTCATTATCTATAATTTAAATACTGCATATTTCATTATTTGTTATAAATTTGTTCTTGAAGAAATTTATAAAATATTTAACCAATCCAGAAATTAATAGAACTATTATTTTAATAATAAATATAGATCATAAAATAAAGGGTTTACCTAAAATCATTAACTTCAACAACTACTTCTACAACACACCACATTACTGCACCTACAGCTGAGTTGCCTCTTTACAGTTTGGAAATTATGTGGGTGAGAAGTCTGATTGGGCACTGTGACGCTCTACGGTCATATGAGACTGGGATCTACGGCTTAAAGTGGATTACAAAGCACTACAAACATCTATGGTATCACTGGGATTCGAACATGTGGTGTTTAGCGGCAGAGCGATAGCCACACGGCCATCAGGCCCCGACAACTACTACTACTACACCACATACACCACACTGTTGGATGACTTCGAAGTCATTTTATACTTCAAAAATCCGAAACAATCAAACACATTGAACACAGTTGGCTTAATGTGCACCTCATACCAAATAAGTTGCCATTTCGATTCGAAATATCACTGGCCGCCGAATTCACTTTCTTTATTTAGCTTACAGAGCCCTCTATTAATAAACTTCGGATCTATTTTTTTTTTGTCTGCCGTACCGTTTCACTCTTCTTTAAATATCTTCAGTTAAAATTTGAACTCATTTTGACGGATAGTTCTGTTTTTACAGCATTTTGAAAGAGGGACCATAATTATTATCACCATGTACAATTATTTACCGGGAAGTAAATTTGTGTAGAGATTTAATCGTATATGGGCAATAAATCATTAAAAAATATATAAAAATTACAAACACAAAGTGGAAAAGTTGTACGAAAAAAGAAGAAATTCAGAAGAAAAAAAAGTAGTAAAAAAAAAAAAAAAAAAAATTGTTCAGAATAAAATATTTGAGCAACACAAAAATAATTTTTTTTTTTTATCCTAGATAGCGTTGTCCGCTATCTTCATTTTTATAGCGGGAAGAAATAGTTGGGATTTTTTTTTCATAACAAAGTTAAAAAAACCTGGGATTTTGATAGAAAACAGGGGGGTTAACATTCCGGTGAGTCATTTATTTTTTCACTTCTTTTCACAAAGATAAAACTCTTTCTTGTTAAGAGTTTTCACATTTTCCGAATAGAATTATCCGTTTCAAATGTTTTTAAATTTAGGGAAAACTTACCGATTTAACGCAGAAATTTATTCATGCACTCAGTCACGAACTGAACTGAATTCATCCTTTTCTGATATTCAGCCTCATATGACGTAAGCACGCATCGCTATATTTCACAAGGTGACATAAAATTTTGCTTCTAACCGTCTACGGTATAATATTTTGTATATTTTTAATTTAGCTTACTGTAGAATTTAGACTATATCGTTAGACTGGATAGCACGTTATAAATTATTAAAATGCTTTTACAAATGATTTTTGCATGAGCTAACACTTTCTCATGCTAAGCAAACTCGTTCATTACGTATAATTTAAATATTGCATATTTGATTATTTATAAATTTATTTTTCAAGAAATTTATAAAATATTTAACCAGTTCTGAAATTAATGGGAAATTTAAAATAACTATTATTTTAATAATAAATATAGATCGTGAAATAAAAAGTAATTTTACCTAAAGTTTCTTCTATGGGCAAGTATGCGTTTAAGTCACAGATACACGCTCTGGGGGCTCTCCGAGCTGTTTTTAGCGATTTTAGCGTTTTAAGGGAGTAATTTTCGATCGATTTGGCTGCAATTTGGCATGGAAATCCCTCAGATGAATACATTGTGATCGGCTATCAGCATTTTTGGCTGCGCCCTAAATTTGTCCCGGAAAATTTTACTTAAAATTTTACCTAAATTTTACCTAACTTCAACAACTACACCACACCACACCACATCATTGTACCTAGAGCTGAGTTGCCCCTTTACAGATTGGAAATGATATAGGTGAAATGTCTGTTGGGATGTGTGACGCTCTAAAGTCATGAGACGTCACACATTATCACTATGTGCTTCAAATGAACTTGGACCCAGGGCGCCATCGACCCTAAATCCGTGTGATCTGCTAAGGAAAAACTATGAATGTGAGAGTTTGAGTCGACTTTTATTTATTTACTTTTTCACTTTTGGATGCTGAAGTTGCAACAATTTGTAGACACCTTCATAGCACAGTCGTTAAATTTCGTATATTTATTTATTTTTTTAACTTTATAAAGATTCAGTAATGAACCATTTTTTGCAAAGCAGAAAAACAGGCACAAAATCACCGATACATAAAGGAACATTTGAGTGAAAGAAAGAATTTCAACCGCAAATCAATTTCAAATCATCAAATGAGTTAAAGTTGTAGGCGTAATACTACTGTGTCCAAAAAGTAAGACCCATTTTCAATTTAAAATTCCCGGGGATTATGGAATTTCAATTTCGTTTTCTTTTTTGGGTTGCTGGCACTGTCCTTGACATCTGTGTGAAATTTGACGTCAAAATATTTAATAGCGTTTGACTTATGTTTGGCTTTGTGACACGCTAAAACTGATTCCAGCGATTTTTGAAATGCCGGAATTAATTTAGCAATGAACTTGCATTCAATTTTGTTGGCGGAAGCGTATAGAATGTTGCAGAAGGCAATCGGTGAGCATTCCTATATCGGAAAGAAATGTTTGCAAGTGGTATAAACAGTTCAAAGAAGGGAGAGAATGCGTTGAAGACGAAGAGCCCTCTGGTCGACCCTCCACCTCAACCGACGAAGTTCACGTCGAAAACATTACATATTCGGTACTTGCAATCGATTTACAAGGTCAATTTTACAATTAAGAGACCTTGCTAATGATCTTGGAATTTCAAAAGGATCGGTCAATTCCATTTTGGGCCTCAAACGCGTCAAATCTTGATTGGTTCCGAAAACATTGAATGCACCAGCTCACACTGTATGGATTCTTCGTGACTTCTTCGCTAAAAATGAAACTACTATCATTGCACAACCACCGTACTCACACCGTGCGACATCTGGCTATTCCCTAAATTGAATAGACCACTCCGTGGATACTCTTTTAAGTCAATTGAAGAGATTCAACTTGAATCGCCACTCGCTTTGAAGGCCATCCCTGCCGATGACATTTTGGCTTACATTGAGGATTGAAATAAAAAGTTGGCGTAAGGTGCATTGTGTCCGCAGGGGATGACTTTGAAGGCCATGAATTAAATTTGGAAGAATAAATAAAGAGTTTTTGAAAAAAAAATAATTGGTCTAACTTTTTGGGCACAGTAGTATTTTCTGATATTATGTGCGTATTTTATTTGTACTTAGTATTAAATTTTTGCTCTTTGTTAACTAATATCTCATCCAACAAAGGAGTTGGACAGGAAAATGAAAAAACATCCATAGTGAAATAAAATATTCCATCTTTGTCTGGGAGAAAAATCTTGCTTCTGCGTCTTCCGGTTCAGTGAACCACAATCCGCCCTTCGTACGATTTCCTTTTTGGAAAAGAAAGAAATTGAAAAAATAAGAATAAAACAGATTCGGGTTTTTACGGTTGATGGTCTAATTTCGAACTATCTAGTCTGCGGAATGATGATAGTCCTTCGACGGATGCTATCATAAATTCTTTACTTCGTTTTCCGAACGAAGAATACAAAAACCACCACCAAATAAATTAAACTCTATTTTCCAGAAGAGAAAGTTACAAATAACTTTTTATTTGCGCTGCTGCAAATCTTTTCTCTGGATATTATTATTATGGCAATTGTTGTTTGTTTTCTACAATAGATGGGGTGAATTATTTTCTATTCAAGAAATTTGAATTTGCGTCTGGGGTTTAAATTTGCCTTCGGTGAATGGAAAACGATGTTAGCCTTTTTTGCATTATTTGAATCTTTCTCAAAGTATTCAAAATGGATGGTTTAAGAAATGCATGTGAAATGTGGTTTT
This sequence comes from Caerostris darwini, assembly GCA_021605075.1. Taxonomy (NCBI): domain Eukaryota; kingdom Metazoa; phylum Arthropoda; class Arachnida; order Araneae; family Araneidae; genus Caerostris; species Caerostris darwini. The sequence continues at coordinate 227,523 of BPLQ01003862.1, read as the reverse complement.
TAAATAAATACCTTATTATAAGAATTTTTTTTACATCCTTGAAATTTATCACATTTTTACAAAATGTATTTATTTTATAATGGCCAAAGTAGGGAAAACCAATGCATTAAAAAACTACATCATGTGTGCATCCATATATTCGAAAATTATCTGTCGAAATGAATTGTATAATTTAGAATTAGGCAAATACAACAAAATTTTAGAAATATATTTCAAAAATTCATATATATCTCCCTTTCATGTTAAAATTGAGTCGGCCCCAGTTATCTCTAAATGAAACTGATTGACTTACAACACAATATTGAATTAAAACACATTTTTGAATAAATTTTTATAATACTTACATCATAAAAGAGAAATTTTCCAATTTGAGAAATCTGGCACAAAATGTTGCTAGCGCTTTTGTTTCAACTTACAAAAATGAATCGTGCTTTTCGAAAATAAAATTGACCCAACTCTAAACACTCTGAAACATAACAGACGCTTTGTTTACATGTAAGAATAACAGGAAACACAAAAATAAAAACTCATTATGTTTTAATTTTTCACTCCGAAAAAATGTCTACAGTGGGTCTAAATCTAATATGGCGATGTATAATTTTATAGTATGTTCTGCGCCGAGTTAGGATGCATTTTCAAAGTGGTCCTCAAGGTCATTTGGGTTGGCCACCCCTGGATTAGACATTTAAAAAAATTTAAAAAATATTATTAAGAGTCTTAATCAGAGATATTTTAGAGATAATATTTTATCATATAGAATATTTCGAGAATATTGTAATTTGAGTTAGTTTGAGATAGTTTGTACGGATGTTTATTGATGAAATAGTTTAATTATTTGTTGAGAAATAATTATTCATATTGTTAATTGGGGTTGTTTTAGTGATGACTATTTATTTCCTTTTACATTTTTAAGAAGTTAGTCGAATTATTTTGAGGGTTTTTACCAGATATGTACAACAATGAATTTGTAGTTAGAGAATTCTTTTTATAGAATATACAGTGGCGTGTTAAAACTGCAAATATTTTAAGCGTTAATCACGAAAGGATATTCACTTTGATTCGGACCAAAACCAAACCAAAAATAAGTTCAATTGTCCCAACGTTCATCTATTGAACGTAGAAAAGAAAAATTCAAAATTTAAGAAACTAAATACTTTAAAAATATTAAACTTATAAACGCCACAATTTACTCGCAATTAAAATAAAACTATTTTTGTGTATTATCTCATATTATGTGTGTATTTTATTTGTACTTAGTATCATATATTTTCTCTTTGTTAAACTAATACCTCATCCAACAAAGGAGTTGGATTGGAAAATGAAAAAACATCTTATAGTGAAATAAAATATTCCATCTTTATCAGGGAGAAAAAATCTTGTTTCTACGTTTTCCGGTTCGGTGAACCACAATCCACCCTTCATACGATTTCCTTTTTGGAAAGAAAGAAATTGGAAAAATGAGAATAAAACTGATTCTGGTTTTTACGGTTGATGCTCTAATTTCGAACTATCTAGTCAGCGGAATGATGATAGTTCATCGAAGGGATGCTATCATGAATTCTTTACTTCGTTTTCCGTACGAAAAATACAAAAACCACCACCAAATAAATTAAATTCTGTTCCAGAAGGGACAGTTACAAATAACTTTCTATTTGCTCTGCTGCAAATCTTTTCACTAGGTATTATTATGATGGCAATTGTTGCTCGCTTTCTGCAATAGATAGGGTGAGTTATTTTTTATTCAGCAATCTGAATTTACATCTGTGGTTTAAATTTGCCTTTGGTGAATGGAAAACAATGTTAGCCTTTTTTTATTTATTTTGAATCTTTCGCAAAGTATTCAAAATGGGTGGTTTAAGAAACACAAGTGAAATGTGGTGTTTAAATGAATGATTTGTTATAAGAATTTAGCTTAAATACATCGAAATAATTTAATTTTTTTAATAGTTTCGAAGTTTTAATTAAAGAAAATTACTTTACTGAAATTGATTGATTTTTCTTCAATTATGCTTTATCGATCTTCTATCTATTTATAATTTATCAAAATTTTGTGGCATCGTGTACCTATATTAACCAAGAGCTGCTAAGAAAATATCCACAAAAACTCTTAAAAATCACTCTCACTGTATATATATATATGCTATTGTTCTGATGCCGCTGGCAATAAATAGGCTGGCAACAGTTAAGCTGCATGCCGTAAGCAAGGGCTGCTCCGCTGTTCCTCATTTAGCTCTACGCTGGGAAAAAAGGGTAGCTTGAAGATAGGCTACAGACGCGAGTTACGCCCCCCCCCCCCCCTAACGTTCTACGATCCTTTTATACCGAAACCAACGGTTTAATGCCGTCCCCTATTTATTGAACATAGAAAAGAAAAATTCAAATAACTAAGTTCTTTAATAATATTAATGCATAAATGCGAAATTAGTTAAAATAACCGTTTTTTGTGTATTATCTGATATTATGTGGTATTTTATTAGCACTTAATATTATATTTCTTCTCTTTGTCTACTAATGATACTGTGTCCAAAAAGTAAGTTCAATTTAAATTTCCCAGGGCCTATGGAATTTCAATTTTTTCTTTCTTAGGTTGCCGGTACTGTCCTTGACATCTGTGTGAAATTGGACGTCAATATATTCATTAGTGTTTGAGTGACGCTTGTCTTTGTGAGACGCTAAAACAGATTCCGGCTATTTGTGAAATTTCTAAATTAATTGAACAAAGAACTTGCATTCAATTTTTTTGCGAAAAAGTATGTTGCAGAAGATCTTCTGTGACCATTCCTAAATCGGAAAGATATGTTTAGAAGTGGTATAAACAGTGTAAAGAAGGCACAAAACGCGTTGAAGAAGAAGAGCCCTCTCGACCATCAGCCTCAACTGACGAAGCTCACGTTCAAAAAAATTAAGGATTTGGTGCTTGCTAATCGTCGATTTACAATTAGAGAACTTGTCGATGAGGCTGGAATTTCAAAAGGATCGGTCCATTCCATTTTGGGCCTCAAGCGCGTCAAATCTCGATTGGTACCGAAAACAATGAATGCGCCAGCTCACACTGCATTGATTTGTCGTGAATTTTTCGCAAAAATGTAGCCCATATCGTTCCACAACCACCGTATTTACACCGTGCAACTTCTGCCAATTCCCCTAATCTCAAAAGACCGCTCCGATGACACCGTTTTGAGTTGAGAAAAAAAAAAGTCATCCCTGCCGATGACTTTTTAGCATGCATTGAGGATTGGAAAAAAAAGTGGCATAAGTGCATTGTGTCCGGAGGGGATTACTTTGAATGCGATGAAATAAATTTGGGAGAATAAATAAAGAGTTTTTGAAAAAAGAAATTGGTCTTACTTTTTGGGCACAGTAGTATTATCTGATATTATGTGTGTATTTTATTTGTACTAATCATATTCTTATCATATATCTTATTCTTACTATCATATTCTTGCTCTTTGGCAACTAATATCTCATCCAACAAAGGAGTTGGATTGGAAAATGAAAAAACATCTATAGTGAAATAAAATATTCAATCTCTGTCTGGGAGAAAAATATCATTTCTGCGTTTTCCGGTTCGGTGAACCACAATCCGCCCTTCGTACGATTTCCTTTTTGGAAAGAAAGAAATTGAAAAAATAAGAATAAAACTGATTCTGATTTTTACGGTTGATGCTCTAATTTCGAACTATCTAGTCTGCGGAATGATGATAGTTCTGCGAACGGATGCTATCATAAATTCTTTACTACGTTTTTCGAACAAAGAATACGAAAACCACCACCAAATAAATTAAATTCCTTTCCAGAAGGGAAAGTTACAAATAACTTTCTATTTGCGCTGCTGCAAATCTTTTCACTAGGCATTATTATTATGGCAATTGTTGCTCGCTTTCTACAATAGATGGGGTGAATTATTTTCTATTCAAGGAATTTGAATTTACATCTGTGGTTTAAATTTTCCTTCGGTGAATAGAAACAATGTTAGACTTTTTAGCATTATTTGAATCTCTCTCAAAGTATTCAAAATTGATGGTTTAAGAACTGGATGTGAAATGTAGTTTTCAAATAAATAACTTATTATAAGAATTTATTTTAAATCCTTGAAATTTATCACATATTTACAAAATGTATTTATTTTAGAATGGCCAAAGTAGTGAAAACCAATGCATTAAAAAATTACATTATGTGTGCATCCATATATTCAAAAATTATTTGTCGAAATTAGTTGTCTAATTTACAGTTAGATAAATGCAACAAAATTTTAGAAATATATTTTAAAATATCATTTATATCTCCCTTTCAGGTTGAAATTGAGTCGCCCCCAGAATATCTCCAAATGGATCTGGTTGACTTGAAATAAAATATTGAATTAAAACTCATTTTTGAAAGATCAGAATCAAAAATAAATTTTTGTTACACTTACGTAACAAAAGAGAAATTTTTCAATTTGAGAAATCTGGCACAAAAAGGTGTTAGAGCTTTTGTTTCAACTTATACCTGCGAATCGTGTTTTTCGAAAATAAAATTGACCCAACACAAAACACGCTGTAGCATAACGGACGCTTTGGTTACATGTAAGAATAATAGCAAATACAATAACAATAACTCATTATGCTTCAATTTTTTACTCCAAATAAATGTCTACAGCGGATCTAAATGTAATATGGGTATTTATAATTTTATGTGTGGCCCGCGGAGTTACGATGCATTTTCAAGTGGCCCTCAAAGTCATTTGGATTGGCCACACCTGGGACAGGCATTTGATAAAATTTAAAAAAATATTATTAAGAGAATTAATTATAGTTATTTTAAAAAGAAACTTACTAAAGATATTTTATAGATAATATTTTATCATATAGAATATTTCGAGATAAATTGTAATTCATTAGAGATAGTACGTTGAGATATTTATTGATGAAAGAGTTTAATTATTTGTTGAGAAACAAATATTTATAATTTAAATTGGGGTCATTTTAGTGATGCCTATTTATATCCTTTTACATTTTTAAAAAGTTCGCCAGCTCTTCTGCATTATTTTGAATCTTTCGCAAGGTACAAAACGGCTTGTTTGAGAAATGCACGCGAAATTTGTTTGGTTTTTAAAAGAATAATTTGTTATAGGGATATATTTTAAATACCTTGAAATATTTTAAATGTTTAAATATAGTGAAGTTTTAATGAAAGAAGATTATTTTACTCAAATTGATGGATATTTCTTCAATTATATTTAATCTATCTTAAACTAAATGATCGTTTGTATTTAATCTTACATAAGGATGCATAATCTTTTCCTGGTGTCATGTACCTACGTTAAACACGTTCCGCTCAGAAAACATCCACGAAAACTCCAAACCTCCCAAAAATCACTCTCACTCTATGTATATGTTTTTATTGTGCTAATGACAGACTCTTAGATGAGAGTTTTTATTATACAGAATCTTGGGGATGATGTTCGAATTTCAAAATAATCGGCCTATTCAATTTTGAGCCTCAAACACGTCAAATCTCGAACACTGAATACACCAGCTCACACTGCATTGATTCTTCGTGACTGTTTCGCCGAAAATGAAACCCATATCGTTCCACAACCACCGCATTCACACCGTGCGACTTCTGGCTATTCCCTAAACTTAAAAGACGCCTCCGGGGTCACCGTTTTGAGTCTATATAAGAGATTCAACGTGAATCACCACGTGCTTTGAGGGCCATCCCTGCCGATGACATTTTAGCATGCATTAAGGATTGCAAAAAAAGTCGACATAAGTGCATTGTGTCCGGAGGGGATCATTTGAAGGCGATGGAATAAATTTGGAAGAATAAATGAAGAGCTTTTGAAAAAAAATTGGTCTTACTTTTTGGGCACAGCAGTATTATTTAATATTATATGTGTATCTTATTTGTACTTAGTATTATATTTTTGCTCTTTGTCAACTAATATCTCATCCAACAAAGGAGTTGGTTTGGAAAATGAAAAAACATCTATAGTGAAATAAAATATTCCATCTTTGTCTGGGAGAAAAATCTTGCTTCTGCGTCTTCCGGTTCAGTGAACCACAATCCGCCCTTCGTACGATTTCCTTTTTGGAAAGAAAGAAATTGAAAAAATAAGAATAAAACTGATTCTGGTTTTTACGGTTGATGCTCTAATTTCGAACTATCTAGTCTGCGGAATGATGATAGTTCTTCGAACGGATGCTATCATAAATTCTTTACTTCGTTTTCCGAACAAAGAATACAAAAACCACCACCAAATAAATTAAATTCTATTCCAGCAGAGAAAGTTACAAATAACTTTTTATTTGCACTGCTGCAAATCTTTCGCTACGTATTATTATTATGGCAATTGTTGCTCGCCTTCTACAATAGATAGGGTGAATTATTTTCAGTTCAGGAATTTGAATTTACATTTGTGGTTCAAATTTGCTTCGGTGAATAGAAAACAATGTTAGCCTTTTTTGCATTATTTGAATCTTTCGCAAAATATTCAAAATGAGTGGTTTAAGAAATGCAGGTGAAATGTGTTTTTTTTTTAAATGAACCTCTTTGTCTTCAACACGTTCTCTGACTTCTTTGAACTGTTTATACCACTTCTAAACATTTATTTCCGATATAGGAATGCTCGCCGAATGCCTTCTGCAACATTCTGTACGTTTTCGCAAACAAAATTGAATGCAAGTTCTTTTCTCAATGAAGTCAGACATTTCAAAAATCGCCGGAATCAGGTTCAGCGTCTCACAAAGCCAAGAGTAAATCAAACACTAATGAATATTTTGACGTGAAATTTCACACAGATTACAAGGACAGTGCCAGCAACCTAAAAAGGAACAAAAACTATCAATTCTATAAGCCCCGGGAATTTTAAATTGAAAATGGTTCTTTCTTTCTGGACACAGTAGTAGAATTCTTGAGATGCAAACTCGAATTTCGTTCACAATATGTAACTCTTTACTCTTCTTCAGAAACTGCTACTTTTTTTTTCGAACTAGAGTGAACTCGGGTACTGGAGTGCATTGTTTCGTTAAATGAAGTAAATAAACAATGTATTTTACGGATAAAATGTTTGCATCCCTTGACAGATTTGTCGCTCTACGGTCATCTTGTACATACTTTAGGCTCATTAGACTGGAACCTACAGTTTAAAGTAGATTCCGAACTGCTACAAACATCCTCGAACCCGAAACCTGTGGTACCGACCGCCAGAGCGCTAGCCACTCGGTCATCAGTCCCCGCATCCCTTGATAGAGAATTAATGAAGCACATTAGTATCAAACAAGGGGAAACATGATTCAATCATCAGTCATTGGGAAGAGAATTAGATCTGCACATCGTTTCAAAGAGGGAAAAAAATTATGACTACAATTATAGTTGTGAATTGTAGTTTGTGAAAAACGGCATTTTAAAACGACCGCTAAAGTGCTTCTTTCTGAAAAAACAAAACTTCAAAATGCATATGGTGTGAATAAATTGACTTTTTACCAAAGCCCCAGTTATGGAAACCTTTCAGTGATTAACAGAATTGAGGTTATTGAAAAACGAATCCATGTTCTAACTGCATTTTCTTGAATCATCCAGTAAAGAAATGTAAATAGACATACTTGCTCGTTGATAGAGGCATTATAAAACCATCCATTTCAATGAGAACCCTATAAACCAGGCAATACAGAGTAGAAAGAAAGAAGCAACGAAAAGTGAGCTTTCTCCCTCGGCAAGTGAGTTAAGGCCAAGTACGAGACATGAAGATAAGTCTTTTAACTACAACATGTACTTCAAGTAGAAAGAATAACTACAGCCATCTGCTTCATTTCTAATGTGGCAGGAGATTTATTTCCAATGAAAACCTTGCTGGATTCGCACGTCTTGTGTTTTGACTAAAAAATACGCAGACAGACTGTGTTAGAAGAAAGAGAAAATAAACATAGTCGTTTCGGGTTTGAACAAGTCTCAATTTATTATTAAATCAAGAGTTGCTTTATCTAGTAGCAATAAAGAAAGGAGATTCACTCGTGAATTGGATTTTATAGTAGTTTCAAAGATCACAGAAGATTTAATTCCATCAAACAAAATAAAAATAAACGAAGATGATTCATGTAATATTTAATTTGGCTGATAAAAATTTATTTTTCCTGAGCGCATTCAAATGCTATTGGGAAGTGAAGTATTTTATTATTTGCTTAAGGCAGGTCAGTTAAGGATGAAAAATTCGAATCATTTTTCAAAATAGTGTGTTCGGCTTCGTGGTGTCTAGGTGCAGCATGGCTGCGAGCTGCAGCTAACGTAAATAACGGATCATTGTGGACTATCCACAAATGACTTTGATTGTACAATGAGGAAACTTTATGGAACTCGAAGCAGTGTAATCCTATTAAATCAAGAATAGCGAAGCATATATTTGTGAATAATATTTTCAGAAATATTACAAGAGATATGAGTTGGGAAGATATACAGTAGCCATTCCTCTTAAAGAAAATTCTTTGTGTTTGAGAAAGTTCTAAGCAAATTGCTCTTCAGAGATTGAATTCCTTATGGAAAACTATTTGGAAGCTGTATTAGAAAGAAAAAAATTACATAAAACTGAATAAAAAAAAAGATTAATTATACAAACTGTAATATTATAACAAATAATTAACTATGGGAATAACGATTGTATTTAAAAATTAAAATATCTATAATAAATCAACATTATTTGTTTTGTTTTTAAAATTTCAACAATCTACTAGTATAATGCTCACATTAACTAATAACAAACATACGCATTTCAGTATTCTCTTGAAATATATTCCCAAGTGTCTACGTAAACTCCATTAATACGACCTCAAAGTAACCCCACGGAAAGCATGATTTCAAAAAAAAACAATCTTTACCTTTTCAGTTTTGTCGCCATTAGAATTCTTTCATTAATAAATTTATCCGAGTTATTCAATCACAGCAATCTTAAAAGTTAGCTTCAGAGAAAGAAATCAAAACTTCCACTTAACGGATCAAATATAAATAATTTTATTTCAGTTAAACCTGCAGCAAATGAAACGTATGCGATATCCAGTTTTAATTAAACAATCCCAGAAGAACATCTGGAGTTACTGACGCAAGTGGAGGCTGTAATCCCTGGAGTCCTACTCTCACTAATTAGCCGCGCTTAAATACCGTGTACCTATTCGTGTATGCCAGTGTACCGTCTCTTTTTAAGATGATATGGCTTTAATTAAAGGTTTGGCGAATTAAAACAAATATTTATTTCTAATTGCCCAAGGTAATTGGAGACTTTTGTGGATGACATTTATGAATCCTATGGAAAGAACTTTGGCGTCTACAACACTGCTTCGGATTTCTTTGCTTCCATTTTCATTTACTTGATTTACAAAAGTTGATTAATTATAATGGAAAAAGCTTAAACAAAAAAAATTTCGGGAAATTTTCAACATATTTCAGATAATAACGTTTATATGTTAATCAAATATATTAAAATTCTGTATTGAGAATGAAATAATTAAGGAATTTGGCATAACTGTTTTCTTTGTACTGAAGTAAATAGTGCATTAATTTGAAAGCAATCTAATATTGATAATACTGTCATGAATTTCTTTGCTTTAAGTTTCGTTTAAGTGAATTGCAAATATTAGAAAGATAATTGTGTTAGAGAACGTTTCAAAATATTTTTCATGAAATTTTCAGCATAATTTTAGTAAATAAGATTTATTTAATAATCAAATATATTATAATTTTATTTTTTTTCTAAGAATAAAATGATTAAGGGTTTGCACGGACTTTTTTTAATTGTTTTAATGAAAATAATGCATTTATTGAGAATTATTTGTGATAATTGACAAATAATTGCAATTGTATAAAAAAAGAATTAACTATAAGAACTTTGATAGTATAAAAAATAATTAAATATATTAATTACAATTGTATTTATAAATAAAATTATCTATAATAAATCCACATTATTTGTTTTGTTTTAAAATTTCAATGCTCTCTAAGGCTTACATTAACTAATAACAAACATAGTAATCTTAATTTTTAAAATATATTCCCAATAGACTCCGTAAACTCCATTAATACGACCTCAAAATAAGTCCCATGGAAAGCATCGTAAAGCTTTAAAAAAAACAATCTTCACAGCGTCTTTACCTTTGCAGTTTCGTCGCCATTAGAATTCCTTCAGTAATGAATTTTTCCGGCTTACTCAATCACGGAAATCTTAAAAGTTATCCGAATTCTTCATAGAAAGAAATCAAAACTTCCACTTAACGGATCAAATATAAATATTTTTATTTCAGTTACCCTTCAGCAAATGAAACGTACGCGATTCCCCGTTTTAATTAAACAATCACAGAAGAACATCTGGAGTCACTGACGCAAGTGGAATCCCTGGAGTCCTTCTTTCACTAATTAGCTGTGCCTAAATACTCTGTACCTATTCTTGTATGTCAGTGTTCCGTCTCTTTTTAAGACGATACGGCTTTAATTAAAGGTTTGGCAAATTAAAATAAATATTTATTTCTATTTGCCCATGGTAATTGGAGACATTTGTGGATTACAGTTATGAATCTTATAGAAATAACTTTGGCGTCGACAACACTGCTTCGCATTTCTTTGCTTTTATTTTCATTTAATTGATCGACAAAAGTTGATTAGCTATAATGGGAAAAGCTTAAGGAAAAACTTTTTCGGGAAATTTTCGACAAACTTTAGCTAATAACGTTTCTATGTTAATCAAATACATTAAAATTTAATATTAAGAATGAAGTAATTAAGGAATTTGGCATAACTGTTTTAATTGTACTGAAGTAAATAGTGCAGTAATTGGAAAGAAATGTAATGTTGATAATACTGTCATGAATTTCTTTGCTTTAAGTTTCGTTTAATTGAATTGCAAATATTAGAAAGATAATTGTATTAGTGAACGTTTCAAAATATTTTTCATGACATTTTCAGCATAAATTTTATAAATAATAAATTATAATATATTTTTCAAATATATTATAATTTTATTTTTTTTCTAAGAATAAAATGATTAAGAGTATTATTTGAACGGACCGTTTTTAATTGTTTTAATGTAAATAGTGCATTCATTGAGAAACATTTTTAATAATTGACAAATAATTACAATTGTATGAAAAAAAGCATTAATTATAAGAACTTTGATAGTATAAAAAATAATTAAATATAGGAATTACAATTGTATTCATAAATTAAATTATCTATAATAAATCCACATTATTTGTTTTGTTTTAAAATTTCAGTGATCTATAAGGCTTACATTAACTAATAACAATCACACTAATCTTAATTTTTAAACTATATTTCCGCTAGTCTCCGTAAACTCCATTAATACGATCACAAAATAAGTCCCATGGAAAGAGTCGCATATAAGCATAGATAATATAATAATAATGATACTGAACACACATTGTAAAGAAGAATGTAACACTCAAAATGAATTATAAAAAATAAATACATATGAATGAAATAAAAAGTGGAAATCATTAAAAAACATTTATTTTAAAAGAAACCGAAAAGAAATTTTCACTTGAAACTAAGAGATCCGGTTTGCTCTGCTAGCAACAATCAGTTCATAACTGTAAACTCATAAATAAAACAGGCAATATCTGTCATAATTTCGCAAGAGTATTATTTTAAAATCAAATTTAATTTTTCTCATCATTTCCACAATTCCTTTCGGAATAGAGGGATGCTCACATAAAGTATTGTTTTAATGCATTGGTTTTCCCTACTTTGGCCATTATACAATAAATATATTTTGTAAAAGTATGATATATATTATAGACCGGAAAATGTTCAACGTTGGCCACCCCTACTCTATATGCTTATAAAAGTTGTATATCTAATGTAATGAATTAAGGCAAGACTCAATCTCCAAATATATATAATTTTGTTATATGTGAGAAACAAAAAGCGAAATTTATTACAACAACATGCGCAATAAGAAATAGTAAATGATGTAAATTGTATTCAGATTTATGCTTTTAAATATCGTATCTTATATTCTGGTTTGTAACAATTCACGGAAGCAACAGTGGGAAAAGATAAATATTTTTCAGCGAGGTGATATTTTTATTCGAAATATATCGAAAATAAATGGATAAAAAGGAATCAAAATCCTTGTCAAAGCCGCCTCCGCCCCCCCCCCCCAGGAATTTTTTTTTAGCTATCTAATCCTAATTTAGGATGATAAGTTGACGTCAGTTAAGCCCCTCCATCAAAACCCAACTTAAAAACAATTTCTGAACGAAAAAAAAAAAACTTAAAGCAATGCGGAGGAGCTATGATATGAGAAATAGAAAATTATCGATTTTTTTTTTCTTTGATTTTGAGACGCATCTGAATCTGGGATTCCATTGCAACAAAACCATGCAAGGTAAGGGAAAAAACAAATGTGAATTGACAAAAAAAAAAGGAATAGTAATGTTTCAAATCCAGTTTTATAACGGATTTCAGATTGATTTTTATTTCCACGTCTTTTGATACATTTATTTTTCTTACTCGGCACACCAACTTCACATATATTTCCAAAAAAAAAAAAAAAAAATTGCTATGTTCGAACACATTCAGAAGGCAAGAAAGTTTGAATTGAAAGCAAACATATCCAGTAACAA
>BPLQ01003862.1:182098-204915 GCA_021605075.1 Caerostris darwini | reverse complement strand
TTGTAAAAAAATATATTATATATTTGCAAAGAATTGTTAAACGTATAAAATACTTTCCGAAAGATTAAGTAGCAAACAAACAGTTCTACACCTATATTCATGGTAATTAAGTCCAACAGACAGAACAGAATATAAATTCTACCCAAGATAAAATAATTTTTCTTTGGAGAGGGAAACATCAAGCTTTTCTTAACGCTTATGACAATTTTTAGCGTGTCAGTATGCGAATAGAAAAAAAAAATATTAAATATTTAAGCTTTTTTTTAATATCAAATAATGCATTGAATATATTATGAAAGATACCGGCTTCATGGCCGGGTGACTAGCGCTCGGTACCACAGGTTTCGAATCCCGGCGGTGCCGTGGATGTTTGCAGTTGTTCGGAATCCACTTTAAACCGTAGATCCCGATCTAATAGGCTCGTAGAGCGTTATGTGGATAGTATTACTCGCGTTTGTATCCTATCTTGAAACTGCACGTGCCCCCTGGGTAGTACTAAATGAGTAACAGCGCTGCATTTATTCGTATGGCATAAATATTAACTGTCTGTGTATTGCCAGCTGCATTAGAATAACAACAACATTATGAAATAAAAAATTTCTTATGCTTCACATAAATAAAAAATTTCTTATGCTGAAAAAAATATTTAAGTTTTATTAAATATTTAAGCTTCTTTTTTTAATATCAGATATTGCATAGAATACATTATGAAATAAAAAATTTCCTATGTTGAAATTTTTAGCAGAATTAATATTTTATTACATAACATAAAATCATAGAGAATAAAATACAGTTTATTTATATATAAGAAAAAAATTCATCATTAGCTTGTTATTCTTTGGTTAAAAAAACTTAGTTTTAATTTAAAACTAATTAAATTGAATGAACTAAAAACAATGTTTCATTTTTATTTGGGTTTAGAACATGATTAATTAAAACAAAACTCACTAACAGGCTATTCAATGTTATTTTTTTCTCCATACCACCCAAAAAACCTAAATGCCGAATTGGTTAAAAAAAAATTAAATTACAATTGCTACTTCGCAAAAAAAAACATTCTACATATAATGTGTTTTCTTAAGTCCTTAAATTTCAATTTATCGTAACACGGAACTTAAAGGAAAATCCAGAGCATAAAAACGAAGCTTATTGGTAATCAAGAAAACGAGATAGTGAAAAAAAAACTTGTTTTTCCTCCATAAAAAAGTTCATGATCGACTTTAAACGCTGTGCTTTTGAAACGGAGTCTTTTTGGTTTGCTTATCTATCATTTTAATTTGAATAGTTTAGCTTGTTTTAAAATAGTCTCAATTTTTTTTTAATGAAAATAAAGGGTGATTATAATTAAAGTCCCACTTTCAAAATGATGTAAAATAAAAAAAAAGGACCGCTCGTCACAATGAGTTCAAATTTGAACTGATGATACTTGAAGAAGGGGGGAAACAATAAGGCTTCAAAAATAGTGCCAAGATGACTGTAATGGAAAACATTTCAAAGAATTTTCCACGAAAATTTCGACATAATTTTTATAAATAAGATTTATTCAGTAATCCTTTATATTACAAGTTTATTTTTTTCTGGGATTAAAATGATTAAGGGAATTTGTACTGTTTCTTTTTTATTGTTTTAAAGTAAATAGGGCATTAATTGAGAAACATTTGCAATATTTTTTGAAAAGTTTTTCATAGAAAAATTTTACAAATTAAAAATTCTTTTGAACAAATTACTAATAACGTCTCTTTTAAAATAAACTATTTTCAGAAATGTGAAGTTTTCTAATGTATTTAAAAAAAGGTTGATTGTCAGTAAATTTATATATGCTTGTGTCGAAAAATGTATTAATTAAAAATAAATTTTAAAATACTTGCTTTTAGATCTTATGAACGTTAACTTCATTTATTTTTAATTTATTGGAATTTATTGAGCTCCCCCTTTGCATCCATTATTCATTTTAAACAGTTTTATATTTATATTATGATTGATTATAAAGCTCTATTTAATTGATGGCCAAACCAAACTATCTTTCGGGCTACTTTGGAAATGCATCTTAAGTACGCGAACTGTATATAAAATTATATATCCCCCTATTAGATTCAGACCCACTGTAGTCATTTTTGGAGTGAAAAATTGAAACACGATGAGTTATTTCTATTGTGTTTATTATTATACTTACATGCAAACATAGATATTAAAATGACAATGATACTAAACGCAAACTGTAAAGAAACTTGTTAACACTAAAAATAAAATATAAAAAATATAAATCAAATAAGAAAATGAAATCATTAAAAAATATTTATTTTATTTGTGCGATATTTTTTTCTCCGCTCATCATGAATTCGCAGGATATTATTTATTTATTCTGCGAATTCATATCCTTAAACTCATATATAAAACTGCCAATATCTGTTAAACATTCGCCAGAGTATTATTTAAAAATTTTTCCTCCTAATTTCGACAGTTCATTCTTGAATATAGGGATGCACACATAATGTATTTTCGAATACATAGTTTTTCACTACTTTGGCCATTATAAAATACATATATTTTGTAAAAGTCCAATATATATCACAGGCCGGAAAAATATTTAGCTATGTCCACCTCTGCTCTCTTTGCTTATAAAAGCTGTATTTCTAATGTAATGAATTAAGACTGAATCCGATCTTTAAATTTATATAACTTAAACATATGTAAGAAATATAAAACGAAATATATTGCAACAACATACGCAATAAAAAAAATAAATGATTTATATTATATTCAGTTTTATGTTTTCGAATATCCTATCTTTTGTTCTGGTTTGCAACAATTTTCCATAGCAGCAAGAGAAAAGATATATATTTTTCAGCAATGTGATATTTTTATTCTAAATATATCAAAAATAAATAGATGAAAAGGCATCAAAATTCCTATCCCCCCCCCCCCCCCCCTCCTTCCCATTCCCAAATAAAACTTGCTATCTAATTCTAATTTAGGATGGTAAGTTGACGTTGGTTCAGCCCCTCCATCAAAAACCAACTTAAAAGCAATTTCTGAACTAACAAAAAAACGTAAAGCATTTGCAGCAAAGCTATGGTATGAGAAATAGAAAATTATCGATTTTTTTTCCTTTGATTTTGGGACGGATATGAATCTGGGATCCCATTGCAACAAAACCATGCAAGGTAAATGAAAAAAAAGTTTGAATAGAAAATAAAAAGCAACCGTAATGTTTCAAAATCCAGTTTTATAACGGATTTCAGATTGGATTTTTATTTCCACGCTTTTGGATAGATTTATTTTTCTATCTCGACATACCAACTTCTTATAGATTTCACAAAAAAAAAATTGTTCTATGTTCGAACACATTCAGAAGGCAAGAAAGTTTGAATTGAAAGCAAACATATCCAGTAACAATCATATTATTTACTGATTGAAAACGTTTTATATTCGTCTGATGCCCTTGGGTCTACAAAAGATTTCAGTCAGCAGAAATTTTCAGTTTCATTTCTGAAAAACCTTCCTTTTTGTTGTTTTAAATCTTTTTAAAATATAACTTTTCTTCCATTTTCACCATTTGTTCTAGAAGTGTGATGATTCGTATATTGAAGGACCTCCTATTAGTTTACGATCAGCATATGAAAATATCACGGTTATTTTTATGCCGTTTGTTTTGTTTTGGTATGGCGGGAAATAATTGTATCGGATAGCTACATAGTTTACAATTGAATCGTTTATTTATCTCTTTGTGCTCCATGTTTGTAGTTCAATGTCTTTTATTCATTTTTCAGATTCTCTTAAACAAATAAACCATGTATCTTTCGTCTATTTTCTGGAGCAATGTCGGACAACCCCAGGCCCGCCTTAAATATATCTTACTTTAGCCCGTGTGATTTATCTTACTTTTACAAAATATATTTCATAATGTTCAGAGTAGTGAAAATCAGTGTATTAAGCAAACACTTTATGTGTGTATCCATATATTCAAAAATTAACTGTCGAAATAATGTGGAAAAATTAACTTTGTTGTTAAAATAATATTCTTGCGAATATAGGACAGATATTGCCTGTTTCATTTATGACTTTACAGTTATGAGTTCGCAGAATAATTAAATTATAGTCTGCTAACTCGCCATGCGTTCGCATCTAGGAACATCTATTATACAGGTTCTGTGTTTCTCTTTAAGCGACCTAAGTGCCCATCCCTAGATGAATTCAATTCACAATAGAATAAAAAAAGAATTAATTATAAAAATTTTGAAAGCATAATAAATAATTAAATATAAGAATTACAATTGTATTTAAAATTAAAATATCTATAATATATTTTTGCTTTTAAAATTTCAACAATGTATAATGCTTATATTAACTAATAAAAAACATACTTATAATTTGTTTTAAATATATTCCCGAGTGTCTACGTAAACTCCATTAATACGACATCAAAATAAGTCTTAGGGAAAGACTCGCAAAGCTTTTAAAAAAACAATCTTCACCGCGTCTTTACCTTTGCAGTTTCGTTGCCATTAGAATCCTTTCGTTAATGAATTTATCCGACTCATCCAATCACAGAAATCTTAAAAGTTGCCTTCCGAGAAAGAAATCAAAACTTCCACTTAACGGATCAAAAATAAATAAGTTTATTTCAGTTACCCTTCAGCAAATGAAACGTATTCGATTCCCCGTTTTAATTAAACAATCCCAGAAGAACATCTGGAGTTACTGACGCAAGTGGAGGCTGTAATCCCTGGAGTCCTACTCTCACTAATTAGCCGCGCCTAAATACCGTGTACCTATACGTGTATGTGAGTGTACCGTCTCTTTTTAAGATGATATGGCTTTAATTAAAGCTTTGGCAAATTAAAATAAATATTTATTTTTAAATACCCAAGGTAATTGGAGACCTTCGTGGATGACAGTTATGAATTCTATGCAAAGAACGACGGCGTCGATAACACTGCTTTCGGATTTCTTTTGCTTCCATTTTCATTTAATTGATTTACAAAAGTTGATTAGCTATAATGGGAAAATCTTAAGCAAAAAACCTTTTTCCAGGAAATTTTCAACACGCTTTAGCTAATAACGTTTATATGTTAATCAAATATATTAAAATTTCATATTTAGAAGTAAATAATTAAGAAATGTGGCATAACTGTTTTAATTGTACTAAGGTAAACAGTGCAATAATTTAAAAAAAATTATAATATTGAGAATACGCCTTGAAATTCTTTGCTTTAAGTTTCGTTTAATTGAATTGCAAATATTAGAAAGATGACTGTAATGGGAAAGAATTCAAAACATTTTTCATGAAATTTTCAACATATTTTTTGTTAATAAGATTATTTAATAATCAATTACATTACAATTTTATTTTTTTCTTAGAATAAAATGCTTAAGGGAATTTGCACTGATCCTTTTTTATCGTTTTAAAGTAAATAGGGCATTAATTAAGAAACATTTGCAATATTTTCTTAAAATAATTTTACATATTGCAAAGTCTTTTGAGCAAATCTCTAATAATGTGTCTTTACAAACTATTTTTAGAAATTTGAAGCTTTCTGATCTATTTAAAAAATGTTAAATGTCAGTAAATTTATGTTTGCTGGAGTCGAAAAATTTATTAATTAAAAATAAATTTTAAAATACTTTCTTTTAGATCCGATGGACGTTAACATTATTTTTAATTTTTTGGAATTTATAAAGCCCCTTTTGAATTCGTTATTCATTAAAAAAAGTTTTATATTTAATATTATGATTTAATATGTATCTCTATTTCATTGGGGTCCAACCCAAATGATCTTGCACTTTGGAAATGCATCCTAACTCCGCGGGCCGCCTATAAAATTATATATCCCCCATATTAGATTTAGACCCACTATGGACTTTTTTGGAGTGAAAAATTGAAACACAATGTGTTATTTTTTTGTTTACTTTTATTCGTAAATGCAAATACAGATAATATAATAATAATGATACCAAACGCACATTGTAAAGAAATATATTAACACTAAAAATGAAATATAAAAAAAATATATAAATATACACGAAATTAAAAAAAAATGAAATCATTAAAATATATTTAGTTTACTAACGCGATATTTGTTTGCCCAAGAATATTATTTTAAAATCAAAATTAATTTTTTATTAATATGTATATTTCATTAATATATAAATATAAATGCAATAAAAAAATCGAAATCATTTAAATATATATTTATTTTAATAATGCGATATTTGTTTGGGCAAAGATTTGTTTTTAAAATCAAAGTTAATTTTTTTCTCGCCAATTCAACAGTTAATGTTTGAATAGATGTGGATGCACACATAATATATTTTTAAAATACATTACTACTTCACATTATACATACATACTACTTTGCATATTATAAAAGTGTATTTTGTAAAAGTGTGATAAATTTCATCTGTCGGTAAAATGTTCAAGGTTGGCTGAGGGTTGTCCATCCCTGCTCTATTTGCTTATAAAAGTTGCATATCTAATACAATGAATTAAGGCAATATTCAATCTTTAAATTGTTATAACATTTTATATGTGTAAGAAATATAAAGCAAAATGTATTGCAGTAAAATAAAATATATGATTTAAATTATGTTCATATTTATGCTTCTAAATATCATATCTTTATTTTTCTGGTTTGCAACACTTTACGGTAGCAATCAGGGAAAAAAATATATATAACTTTCGGAAATGCGATATTATTTATTCTAAATATATCGAAAATAAATAGATGAAAATGTATCAAAATACTTATAGCCCTTTCCATAGAAAAAAAAATCTGCTATCTAATCCTAATTTAGGACGGCATGTTTGACGTTTGTTAAGCCCCTCCATCAAATAGCAACTTAAAAGCAATTTCTGAACGAAAAAAAAAATGTAAAGCATTACGGAAAAGTTATGGGAATAGAAAAAATAGAAAATTATCGATTTTTTTTTCTTTGATTTTGGGACGGATATGAATCTCAGATCTCAATGCAACAAAACCATGCAAGGTAAGGGAAAAACCAAGTTGGAATAGAAAACAGAAAAATGCACCGTAATGTTTTAAAATCCAGTTTTATAACGAATTCCAGATTGGATTTTTATCTCCACGTTTTTTGATAGATTTATTTCTGTTTCTCCGCATACCAACTTCACATAGATTTTCAAAAAAAAAAAAAAATTGTTCTATGTTCGAAGAAATTCAGAAAGAAAGAAAGTTCGAATTGAAAGCAAACATATTCAGTAACAATCATATTATTGACTGATTGAAAACGTTTTATATTCCTCGGAACTTTCATGCCCCTGGGTCCAAAAAAGATTTTAATCGGCAAAAATTTTCAGTTTCTTTTCTGAAAAAAACCTTCGTTTTTTGTTGTTTTAGATCTTTTTTTAAATATATCTTTTCTTCCATTTTCACCTTTGTTTCAGGAGTGTCATGATTCGTGTATGAAAGGACCTCCTGTTAGTTTACCATCAGCATACAAAATAGTAGGCTTATTTTTATGGCGTTTGTTATGTTTTGGTAAGGTGGGAAATAATTGTGTCGGATAGCTACATAGTTTACATTTGAATAATTTATTTTCAATTTGTGCTCCACGTTATCAGTATCAGATTCCTTTAAACAAATAAACCATGTTTGTTTCGTCTATTTTCTAGAGCATGGGTGGCCAAATTGCGGCCCGACTTGAGTTTTTTTGTTACCCCTGAGATGTATCACACTTTTAAAAAATATATTTATTTTATAATGGCCAAAGTAGTGAAAAACAATGTATTTAAAAAAAACAAATCATTATGTGTGCATCCCTATATTCAAAAATGAACTGACGAAATTATGAGAGTAAAAGTACCTTGATTTTAAAATAATATTGTTTCGAATATAGGACAGATATTGCCTGTTTTATTTACGAGTTTACTGTTGTGAGTTCGCAGAATAATTAAAATATATGCTGTGAACTCATGATGAGCGCGCATCTTGGAACGTCAATTACAGAGGTACTATGATTGTCTTTAAGTGTCCTCAGTGACCCTCCCTAGATACGCACTGTTGATTGTTGATAGCACAGCAAACCAGACTCTTAGTTGAAGTTGTTAGACCTTTTGATTCAACTTACACCTGCTAATCGGTGTTTCCTAAAATGAAATTGACCCAACACAAAACACGCTCACATATAGCAGACGTTAACCTGCGGGAGCCTTTACGATGTGCAAAGACCCAAATGGAGATCGATTTGCAAAACCGAAGGGAAAGAGTGGAGAAAAAAATATCGCACTTGTAAAATAAATATTTTTTAATGCTTTCCTTTAATGGAATCCTCGTTAAACCATTGATTCCGGTCTAATTAGCCTAAGGTATAACAAAATGACCGTAGAGTGATCACAGGATGACCGTAGAATGACGAACCATACTAATGCTATAGGAATGCACACAAACATTTTTCTCCCTTTTTTTTCTCCAGCTTTTAATTTGCCTTATGTTCAAATAAGATATGTGTTTACCATATATCCACATGACAGATAGAAGTGTTCTTATATAATAAGGCAATTATGGTGATAAATGAGGCAACATAATAATGATCATGTTAGATGATACATGATTAACGCTATCATGCATATATTAATCATTCATGTTACTGCATGATTAACGCATTTTGTTTATTATTTATAGTGAGGAATAATGCCACAGAATGATATTAAATATATTAAAGCTTGTCAAGATATTGTGCGAAATATAATGCTTCTACAAAACTTTTTCTAAAGGAATTATTAATAATAAAGTATTGTAGTAGATGTCGTTGTTTAGCTCAATCTGGATGTGGTCAAATCTCGAGAACGCAAATTTAAAAAACGCACTTCTTTAATTACAAGCTGATAAACACGAGTGCAACACACTACAAAGATTGATATACAACAGGTGTACACCTTTAAAGTAATTTACTTATATTTAAGTGGAAGGATTCCAATTCTAAGCTGTAAATAAAGTTACTCTGGCACACTCTGGATAGCGAAATATACTTCCTCTCTAGATAAGAGTCTGTAGGCCAATTTATGCTCAGGACGGGTCTAACTATATCTTCTCTCTGACAGACGGCAAACTAAATACCTCTGAAATTGCAGCTAATTATGCAGTTGTGGAAGGATTCCACTTCTAACTCTCGAGATGAAAACTCGTAACCAACGGTCGTCTGTCTTGTCGTACGTCCTCGCTAACGAGATTCAAAACCATTGGATGATTTTTCCTGAACGCAGAAAGGGGGCTCTCTTGCAGTGCGTAGGAGGAAACTGGGTTGCGTAGGTGGAACCACGGTTACATCATGAACATTTATTTGAAATAGTATCATATTTTTCAGAACAAAGCTCAAGCAATAAAATATTTTGTACATACTGTTTTCATTATTCTAAGAAGTTTTAAAAAAATTTCTTTTTGGAAAAACAACTTAGAGTTAACAAAATTAAATAATCCAGCTAATATTACAGATATTGTAAAATTACCAGAAATCATAATAGGAATATATGCAAATTGCATAATTACATTTTGTTTGCGATTCACCTTGAAAGTTTCACACTATTTAGAGCTTTTTGAAAGAAAGATTTGTAATAAGTATTGAACATACGAAATAGTTTCTAAAAGATTAAGTAGCAAACAAACAGTTCTGCATCTATGTTCCATGGTAATTTAGTCCAAGTCCATTAACAGAGTACAAATCCTACCCACGATAAAGTAATTTTTCATTCAAGAGGGAGACAGCAAGTTTTTCTTAAGACTTAATGACAAATTTTAGCGTGTCATTATGCGATTATAAAAAGTTTATAAAATATTTAATCTTTTTTTTTTAATATCAGATATTGCACAGAATACATTATGAAAGATAGGGGCATGATGGCCCATTGGCTACAGCTCTGATACTCGGTACCACACGTTTCGAATCCCGGCGGTACCATGGTTCGCAATAACGTGATGTCAAAAACGGATCTAAATCTTTGAAGAAAGCGAGAGATAAGAAAAATAGGT
This sequence comes from Caerostris darwini, assembly GCA_021605075.1. Classification (NCBI taxonomy): domain Eukaryota; kingdom Metazoa; phylum Arthropoda; class Arachnida; order Araneae; family Araneidae; genus Caerostris; species Caerostris darwini. The sequence goes on along the minus strand of BPLQ01003862.1, from coordinate 194,929 downwards.
AGAGTTGAGTTGACAAACTTTTGCAGAGAATGTATAATACACACATTTTTTTTTAAAACTTTATGAAGTTTCTAAATTATTATAGTTTTGGTTCTGTAATCATTGAGTATGTGCAATATAACAGGATTTTAAATTTGTTCATTAAGGTAATGGTATATAATCTATTATTAATAACATTAAACTTATAAAATTGAAAACCAATATAATTATAAATTATAAGTTAAAAAGGGGCTTGATGGCCGAGTGGCTAGTGTACTAGCCCTATGTACCACATGTGGTGCCATGGATGTTTGTAGAGGTTCAGAATCCACTTTAAACAATAGGTCCCGGTCTAATAGGATCGTAGAGCGTTGTGGGGATAGTGTGACTCGCATCCGTAACAAATCTTCAAGCCACACGTGGACCCTGGTTAGTGCTAAATGAGTAACAGCGGTGCAGCCCTTGCTTATGTTAATTATTTAAGCATAATTATTAGCATACGCATAATAATTTTGCTTATTGAAGCATAAAGATTAACTGTCTCTGTATTGCCAGCTGCATTAGCACCAGTAGCTAAACAACAACAACATTATGAAATAAAAAAAATTCTTATGCTGAAACCTTTAGCAGAATTTATATTTTATTACGTAACATAAAACCATAGAGGATAAAATACAGTTTATTTGTAAAAAAGACACAAATTCCTCATTAAGTTGTATTCTTGGGTTAAAAAAAACTTAGTTTTAATTTAAAACTAATTAAACTGAATGAATTAAAAACAATGTTTCATTTTTATTTAGGTTTAGAACATGATTAATCAAAACAAAACTCACTAACAGGTTATTCAGAGGTTTTTTTTTCCCATACAACTTAAAAAACCTAAATGCCGAATTGAAGGATAAAAAAATTAAATTACAATTCTCTATTTTGTAAAAAACACACTCCTCTGTACATATAATGAGTTTTCTTAAGTCCTTAAATTTCAATTTATCCTAACACGGAACTTAAAGGAAAATCCGAAGCATAAAAACGAAGCTTATTGGTAATCAAGAAAAGCAGATAAGTGAAAAAAAAACTTGTTTTTCCTCCATAAAAAAGTTAATGATCGACTTAAAACGCCGTGCTTTTGAAATGGAGTCTCGATCTTCCTAATTTCCCACAAAAAAGTAAATAGGGAAGAATTAAGGATTGACAATACATCTTCAATCAAAGAGTAATAGAGTTCATAGGATAAATTAAATTAATTAATTGAGGGATGATATAGATCGATAAATTATATAATTGATAGCTGAAAAAAAATTATTTCTCCCTAATGTTGTAACAAAGAAATAATTCATTGTGATAGGTTTTTTTTTTCAACTTTTTTTTTGTGCTTTTTTTTTTAATTTCCCGTGATAGATTAGTTCAGATTCAAAGAAATTTTCTTGTTTGCTTATCCATCACTTTAATTTGTATAGATTAGATTGTTTGAAAATATTCTCAGTTTTTTTTTAAAATGAAATTACAGGGTGATTATAATTAAAGTCCCGCTTTAAAAATGCTGTAAAAAAAAAAAAAAAAGAAACATTCTTCTCAATGATTTCAAATTTGAACTGAAGATACTTGAAGAAAGAGGACACGGTACGACATGAAAAAAGTTCCAAAGTGTATTAATAGATGCCGCTGTCAGTGGAATAAAAAAGTGAATTCGTCTGCCAGTGATATCTTGAATAGAAATGACAATGAATTTGGCATGAGTTGCACATTAAACCAACTGTAGTGTTGAATGTGCTGGATTGTCTCGGTTTTTTGTTACGGAAAAAATTACTTGCAAGTCATTCAACAGTTGTGAAACTGTGAGTGGAAATCCCATCCACCACGGCAAGGTCAGTTTTCCCAATTGGATCGGAAAAATAGCTGGAACTTTTTTTTTTAACTTTCTTTTTATGTCATGCCGTTTCCCCCTTCTTCAACTATCTTTATTTCAAATTCGAACTCATTGTGACGAGTGGTTCTTTTTTTTACAGCATTATGAAAATGGGACTTTAATTACACTCATGTCCATAAATTAAGGATAATGAAGTTCAGGCAAAGAAAGAGACAGAAGCAAAACAAATTTGACTTATTTTTAAAGTCTATTTATTAAACAAAAGGTAAAGAGCAAAAAAGATGCTATATGTTTGACATAATTAATAAAAATTGCGATTTTTACTCCCTGGAGCAAATTTCAAAAAAAGAACCTATTTACAAAAAACAGTATAACATGGTTAGTATGATGGTAAATATGGAGTATGTCTACCGGACGATGCAATACAGGCCTTACAACGCCTAGGCATGCTGAGTATCAAATTATAAATCTGAATTTGGGGAATATTACACCACTCATCAAGCAATGCCCTCCGAAGTTCCGGTTGACAGGTGGGAGGGGGTTGACGGGCTGCAATTCGTCAGCCAAGCATATCTCACACATGCTCTATTGGATTCAAGTGCGGTGAGTATGCTGGCCAATCCATACGGGTGATATCCTCAAATTGAAGGCTTCGTCTACAATGTTTGCACAGTGAGGACGGGCGTTGTCATCCATAAACAGAAATTCAGCACCCACGGCGCCCCGAAACAATCGTACATGTTGTTCCAGAATGGCATCCCAATAGATGTGGCCTGTCATCGTTACACTCTGAACATGCAGGTCAGTTCTGGAACCAAGAATAATTCCTCGCCAAACGAGCCATCCTGCACCACCGTAACGGTGTCGTTCAATGGTGTTCTCTTGGTGGTAACGGGTACCTGGCGTTCTCCATATGAAAGTCCGGCGGGAATCAGACTGCAAACTAAACCTGGACTCTTCGGAAAACATCACACAAGACCACTGTTGCGGTGTCCACAACGCATGCTCTCTACTCCAGGATAATCGCAGGCGACAGTGAGTTGCGGTAACTGGAACACATCTGACAGGCCTACGAGCATATAGAGCAATGTGCCCTAAGCGTCTGTACACGGTCTGCCTTGAAACTGTCGTACCGGTAGCTGAAGAGAGCTGACGAGACAGGTCTGATGCTGTGCTCCGTCTGTTTCTTTTGGCAGTAACTGCTAAATACCGGTCCTCATTCGGCGTTGTAATTCGGGGGCGACCTGTGCTGTAACATCTACTCACATTACCATCATCTTGGAATCGTTGCCAAAGCCTGTAGATGACACTCTGGGCGATTCCAAGTTCCTCGGATACTTCCAGCTGGGTACGTCCACATTCCAGTCGTCCGATAATTCTACCACGTAAAAAATCATCCAAATGCTTCCTTTGTGCCATAATTTTGCGGTTATTGCACTGAAAGGCTTTTAAAGCGCTTGTGAACAATTTTACTTCTTTGCCACCATTCCTTATATACCCCTCTCTTACACTCTCGTCATTGTGACGTACTATCCGCGCCATCTGGTGGTTTCCTGTAATTTGCATATTCTTCTTCAAGATGTGTGTGATAATTCTACAGGTGAAATTTTTATTTTAGAGTTCAATTTCTATGTGATTCTGAATTATCCTTAATTTATGGACATGAGTGTATAATCTCCCTGTATATATACATATATTTGTGTATATACATACGTTTTCTGATACGTTAAATATTAGAGGGACCGGAAAATAATGTCGTTTCTGCGCATGTCGATATTCGTTAGTCATTTATCAGCCCATTGTGTACATAAAAGTCGTGCCAAAGACATTTTAAAGTTGTTTAAAGATTTGTTTATTCGTAAATAATAAAATCTTATTATTATTGATGGTGAAACAGCCAGCCAAATACCAGACGTTCATATTCGGCATTGCATACTTTTTTGAGTTTCACTAGTGTATTAAACCAATTGTTAAGGTGGCTTTTTAAGTTCAAATTCAGTAATTTTAATCTTTCCGACTCGACTATGCTATGACAGGCTTTTACTAGGCTATACTTAGACTATGACATGCCAAGGGCGGCAGTGGATGCAAATGCGTGTCAGACAATCGAGGAACTGTCAAAACTCTTAACCTACATTTGCAGCAAGTTGCTAAAGTAAGCTGTAATCTGTCCGAAGAAAATCAAATCAAAGCTAACCGATCCAACACCTGCAACTTATTGCTTCAACGGCACAATATAGAATCGGTTTTTTTATCGCTTGATCACTGGAGAGGAAAAAGGGATCCTTTTTGGTAAACCAAAACGCAAAAGGCAGTGTCTCTCTTTGAATAGTTTGGTTTGTCGCTCTACGGTCATCTTGTACACACTAGGGCTAAACTGACCGAGACCTACAGTTTAAAATGGATTCCGAACCGCCAACAAACATCCATGCCACCACTAGGATTTGAATCTGAAGTCTGTGATACAAAAGGCTATAGTGTTTGCCAATTAACTACCAGGCTTTAGTGAGGCAGAGAAGTTGAATATGTTGTTTCCATGGTATGTTGGTGCTTTAAATTTACTTGATGTTCAGCTGGAATTTTTTTTTATTTGAAAAAATTTACTGCTTCAACATTTTTCTAGCTACTTAAACCATTTTCATGAGTCACACCATTGCTTGACTTTATGAAGGGATATTTCAAGCCATTTTATCACTGTTAAATAAAAAAAATATATAGTTGGGAATGATGCTAAAAAGGACAAATTCATAAATAATGTGTGAAAAAGTCTGACACCCCAGCTTTGTTGTAATCATGAGTGACCTCTGAATAAGTCAGTTTTGCATCCCAATAAAGAGATTTTGTGTGTTTGGTGGAGCATGCGTTTGATCGTTCATTTTGAAGTGCTGAAACCTGGACAAACTGCGAATTCAGACCTTCACAGTGAACAATTGCATCGAGTAAATCAATCTTTAATCGAAAAGTGCCCATCGATTGGCAACAGAAAAGGTGTTATTCTGCTACACGATAATGCAAGATGAATCCTGGAAAAAATTAATGAATTGGGATGGGAGTTATTGCCTCATCCACCATACTCGCCCGATATTGCGACATAGGATATCTTTCTATTCAATTCCTTCTATTAGCTCACACTCTCCCTATATATATCTTGTTCAAATTTACAATCGTTCATAAAGCACTTTTGATTCATCCACTCAAGATGAAATACATTTTTTTTTTATCTTGTGGTGGATGACACGTGATGTTAATACAGTTTTTTCAAATATTAGTTCATTCATTAAATTTAATTAATTAATTTTAGGTTTTTTTTTTAGATTTAAGTTGTATGTATCTACCAATAGATGGCGCCAGATGTAAGAGGAGAATTTCAACTTTATTTGTAAAGAACTTTCCTGCAATAGAATGAATAAAAAAGTAGAAATAGACTTTAAATTTTTTTTTTATATTACTTTTTTTTTTCGATCACTACAACATTTTTTAAGTGGCAAAAAAATTTTAAAATTTGGATGATGTCCAAAACACTATCTCCAGATATTTTGCTTGCAAACCAACTGATTTTTATAGCTCCGGTATTGAAAATTTGTACGGAGAGATGCTATATGGCAAAAGATTGTTTATAACGAGGGTGATCACATTATTAGAGAGTTTTTGCATACCGTACGTTAGTTACCGTAGGACGTCCGTTAGCTTTTTCTCCCTAGCGCGCATGCTCATAGGAAACTGCGCATGCGTATCTGTAATAATGTTTCCTATGAGCATGCGTGCTAAGGAGAAAAAGCTAACGGACGTCCTACAGTAACTAACGTACGGTATGCAAAAACTCTCTATTGATTAAAAACATAAACTTGGTAAAAATTTATCTGAATTTATTGTAGAAAAATGACATTACTTTCCGGCCCCCCCTTAATACATAAATTTTTCGTTTTTTTTTTCTTGGTTTATCCAGACTTGAATTAATCTCCTTTGAATCGAAAATCGAATGCATAATTTCCAGGACATTGCAAGTAATTAAATGGAATATGACAGATAGCAAGTTTTCGAGTTCGATCTTACGTCATTAATTACTCTAAGGAAATTATATTTTTTATTCGATTGCATTATCTGGCATCTCTGAAATATTTCACGTTTATACTTTTTTTAAATTTGTTTTTACAACTCTTTATTGTAATTAATGCAATGCTAAAATTTAAAAAAAAAATATAAATTTTAATTGACTCTGGCGCTCGGCTCAACAAGTTTCAGGTTCGAGTCCCGGCAGTGCTATAAATGTTTGTAGTGGTTCGGAATCCACTTTAAACAGTTGGTTCCGTTCTAATAGAATGGTAGAGGGTTGTGGGGGTAGTGGTACTCGTGTCGTAGCATATTTCAGACTACATAGTTTGGTTACCCCCTGGGTAGTGTCAAATGAGTAACAGTGGAGTCATATAGATTATCTGTCTCTGTATTGCCAGCTGCATTAGAACAACAACAACAATATTTTAATTGGCCAATTATTTACTTTTTCTACTTGCTATTCTACTGAAATTATGTAGGTTAAATAATTAATTATTTTGTATAATATGTGTGGAAACAAAAATAAGATTTGTTTTATACAAGTAATACAAAAAAAAAAAAAAAAAAAAAAATTAAATCAATTCCAATTTTTTTTTCACTCTATTGTATAAAAGTCCTCTGCAAAGAAAGTTGAAATTTTCCTCATACAACTGACGCCATCTATTATTAGATACATGCAACTTAGAACTAAAAAAAATTAACTAAAAATAATTAATTAAATTTAATGAATGAAGGAATATTTGAAAAAACTGCTTTAACATCCAGTGTCATCCACTACAAGTTCAAAAAAATGTATTTGAACTTGGGTGGATGAATAAAAAGCATTTTATGAACGATTGAAAATTTGAACAAGATATATATAGGGAGAGAGTGAACTCATAGTAAGAATTGAAAAAATGTATTATTGTAAAAATGTTAAATATCTACATAGCTTGAAGCTAAATTCACGTTTTCGTTTTCCTTGCTGAAAAAAAGAAATCTTCTTATCAAAATGTTATTCGCTATGTGCATATATCCCGTATATTAAATTTTAAGAGAGCCACCTCATAAGTTTCCTGCAAATGCGTCTGCTGTCTTTAACTATTTCTCCACACAAATTTTGTTATTTCTTTGTTGGGATAATAAAATAACTATTGCATGGCTGGAGCTGTTTATTTGCAAAGGTCTGTGGTATCTTTTATTGCCACTTACACTTACATGCTGTTAAGAAGGAACTACATGACTGGAATTTAAAGAGTTAGATGAATGTATATTGGGTTAGCATAGTTTTATTGTTACAAATTTCATTGCATTCTGTAGCTTGTAGTAAATGCAAATGTGATGATGAAACAATTTTTTTTTTTTTTTTTAGTATATCACAGTTTGTTGAAATAATATTATTTGAAAGTTGTTAAACAAATTTTTTATATTAATTTTTATTCATTAGTTTTTGTGTTTTTAAAGAGGTATTTATTGTGTGAGCAATAAAATTAGGTCGCTATAAAAATATTATTTATTTCTTTTAAATAAATTATGGATCTAGGGTCCTAATGGGCGAGTGGCTGCCGTTCTGGCAATCGGTACCACATGTTTTTGATTCGAGTCCCGGCGATGCCATGGATGTTTGTGGTGATTCTTAATGCAATCGTAGGCCCTCGTCTAACAGGATCGTAGAGCGTTGCGGAGTAGCGTTAATCTGCATCCATAGCTTATCGTGAAGCTACGCGCACTCCCTGGGTAGTGCTAAGTGAGTAACGTCAACGCAACCTTGCCTATGGCATAAAAGACAACTGTCTTCGTATTTGACAACTGCGTTCGAAAATAAAATATATTATATTTAATGTACATTTATTTTTTATGTTTATTCTGTATGCGTCAATCTGTTTGTGTGCGTATACAGATTTGCATGGATGTTCACTTCTTTGTTATCGTGTGTGCACGTGTATGTCTTTTTTCTCTGTGGGTATATATTTTTCGCGTTTGTGTATGATTTATTTTGTGTGTGTGCCTGCAAGTCTTACTTATCGAGAGCACGGGCCTATTTGTACTTTTTATGAATTAATTAATGTGCCGAATTATAGCAGTCAATTCCATTTCTACAGAACAACAGCAAAAAATGTGGTGGCCAAGAGGCTGGCGCTCTGGCAGTCGATACCATAGGTTTCGTTTTCAAGTTCCAGCGGTGCCATTAATGTTTGTAGTGGTTCGGAATCCACTTTAAACAGTATGTTTCTGTCTAACAGGGTCGTAGAGCGTTGCGAGAGTAGTGTTACTCCACGCCCGTAGCGTATTTTCAAGCTACAAGCACCCCCTAGATAGTGCTAAGTGAGTAACGTCGGTGCAGCCCTTGCTTATAATATAAAAGACAACTGTCTCAGTCAGGGGTGGCCAACTCAAATAATCGTGCGGGCCACTTTCGAAAATGCATCCTACTAAGCAGGCTGCCTATAAAATTATATATCCCCATATTAGATTTAGACTCACTATAGACATTTTTTTGGAGTGAAAAATTGAAACATAATGAGTTACTATTATTTTTTTTTTGTTCTATTGCAGCTGGCAAAGACTTAGACAGTTGTCTTGAGTAATTATTATTGTGTTTACTATTACGGCACTGAGGTCCCTTCAAGTGAAACCTACAACCTATCATATTTGATTTGCCATGTTGCGCCCGCATCATAAGTTCGCAGAATGTAATTTAACTATTCTGCGAACTCATAACTGGAAACTCATCAACAAAACAGACACTATTCGTCCTATATTCGAAAGAATGCTATTTTAAAATCAAAGTTCTATTTTTTTTCATCATTTATTATTAATTTTTGAATGCATGAATGCACAAACAATGTATTTTTTTAATACATTTGTTTTCACTATTTTGGCCATTATAAAATAAATATATTTTCTAAAATGTAATATATCTGAAGGGTCGGAAAAATGCTGAAGCTGGGCCGTGGGTTGGAAATCCCTGGTCTAAGTATTTGCCAGCTGCATTTGGAAAAAAAAACCCATCATAAATTGTTAGTATTTCAAATCATGAATCCTATTTCTGTAATGCTAACCTATATGGGAAGTTTTAGTGAATCTATATTATAATATTTTTCAATATAAAGTCATGTAATATTTAAAGACATAAAATATCGCACCCATGCAGACACTCTCTGAAAGAACTTTCAAACCCGCCAACGTGTAACAAAATTTCATGGGACCCCGTTACTGTAGATATTTGATCCGACCCATGTTACCTTAATGGCAACAAGTGATCTTGTAGAAACAGAGAATAAGCCCTAGTTCTGAGACCGCCTTGTTTCAGGGGGTAATTGCCAAAACGGTTCATGATGATTTGTTCCCTTGACATTTCCGAGAATGTGGGAACAATGTCCCGGTTGAATGTCGGCGGGACACATGATTCCAGGGGAATGTCCATCGAAACCTTAAAAGCCTCTCCCCATCGCTAAATTGGCCACTGTAAGAATCGCTTGAATATTACTGCATTCTGGTTGGTTGGTAAATGCTCAAATATGCTTAAATACGAAGCAGAATTTTCTCGCAATTAGAAATGCAGCATTGTATTTCAGATTTCATAATGGAAAGATGACTATATATTCTTCATTTAATTTTTTAATTCTCTACCACTAAGATATGAAATTTTTAAACTGAAAGATATATATATGTATATAACTATTTGTTTGGGGCCTGATGGCCGAGTGGCTAGCGCTCTGACGCTCGGTACCGCAGGTTTGATTTCGAGTACCGGCGGTGCCATGGGAGTTTGTAGTGGTTCGGAATCCACTTTAAAAGACCAAGTAGGTACTGGTCTAATAGGATCTTAGAGTGTTGTGGTGGTAGTGTTACTAACCGCGTCCGTAACCTATCTTCAAGCTACACGTGCCCCCTGGGTAGTGCTAACATTTGTCAGGAGCCTGAGGACCGAGTTCCCAGGGCTATCTGATGCTCAGTACCAAAGCTATCGGGTTCGTATCCCGCCGGTCCCATGGATGTTTTTAATGGTTCGGAATCCACTTTAAACCGTTGGTCCCGGTCTAAAAGGATCGTAGAGTTTCGCGGCTTATTGTTACTCCGCGTCCGTAGCCTGTCTTCAGGCTATACGCACCCCCTGCGTAGTGATAAGTGAATAACGTCGATGCACTCCTTGTTTATGTCTTTGTTATAGTAAATTTATATTATAACATTTTTTTCAATATGTAAACTTCTATGTCATGTAATTTTAAAAACATAAAATATCGCTGCAGTATTTTAAAATAGTGCAGCCAGGCCGACCCTCCCTCAAAGCAGATTCAAATCCCGCCAATGGGCAAGAAGATTTCATTGGACTCCGCAACTGTAGAAATGGGATCCATCCCTTGTTGCCCTAATGGCAACAAGCGATCTTCTTGTAGAGGCAGAGAACAATCTCCTGTGCTGAGAACTTCCTTGTTTTAGGGGGTTAATGGATGAAACGGTTTGAGGTGATTTGTTTCCCCGACATTTCCTAGAATGTAGGAACAATGCCCCACTTAAATGTCGGCGGGACACAGGATTCCGGGGGATGTCATCGAAAGCATTGCCCATCGGACCATTAAAAGGCTCCCCCCATCGCTCAATTTCCCGGTGTAAGTATCTCATTGGTTGAACATGATTGCATTCTGGTTGGTGGGTGAACTCAAATATGCTTCAGTAGGAAGCAGCATTCTCTGGCAATTAGAAATTCTGCATTATACTTCAGATCTCATAATGGAAAGATGCCTATATAGAGCTTCATTTTTATTTTTCAATGCTCTACCTCTTAAGATACGAAATTTTTTTTTAATTGAAAGATATATATATATATATAGAGAGAGAGAGAGAGAGAGAGAAATTAAATTATTTTTAATGATACAGACTGATTATAATAAAAGTTCCACTTTCAAAATGCTGTAAAGAAATAACTATTACACCACACCATATCATAACGAGTTCAAATTTGAATTGAAGATACTTGAAGAAGGGAGAAACGGTACGGCATCGAAAAACGTTCCAAAAAAAGTTTCACTGATTTTTCCCATCCAATTGGATATGACCTTGCCGTGGTGTATGGGCTTTCCATTCACAGTGTCACAACTGTTGAATGATTTGGAAGTCATTTTTTTCGGTCAAAAAACTGAAACATTCAAGCGCATGGAACACTACATAATGAGCAAAGCCAACTGTACCGCCAAATACGATGTCATTTCGATTCAAAATATCACTGGTGGTCGAATTCACTTTCTTTATGCCGCTTACTGCAGCATCTATTAATATACTTTGGAACTTATTTTTTTTTATCCCTTACCGTTTCCCCCTTCTTCAAATATCTTCAGTTCAAATTTGAACTCTTTATAACGAGTATTTTTTTTTTTTTTTACAACATTTTGAAAATGGAACTCTAACTATAATCACCCTGTATATTGAATGAAGAAACAAATTTACCTTTGAAAATTCCTATATTATTTCACTGATAATATTAATATTTCATATTAATTACAGTACTTCAATAGTTTTTTTTAATTATTACAAAAAAAAAAAAAAAAACATTTAACGTTTCAATTTTAATCGTATGGCATTATTAATAATCGTTGTCAATAAATCCAATAGCAAACATTTTATATAGCTTAAATTTTTTGAAACTTCTACAAACTGAGACATGAATAATTTTCAAATTTTATACAAAATTGAATTCTTTAATTTTTCCTTAAAAAAGTAAGATTTCTCTATCAGTTTTTAGAAAGGTGTATACTATGCTAATGCATTCTAAAATTAACTTTTCTTCGCACGTTAACCATTAGTTGGTTTAAAAAAAAACTAAACTTTCTCACTTTGATATTAAATGAACCCCAACACTAAAATTAACTAACTTAGTGCTCTCCGAACTTTTGCTAAAGTAATGTTAAACAAAAACCTTATCCGTGGGCATTGAATAAATTGAGAATATTTTAAAATTTCATTTAGAAAGTATCGTTGAAGAAAATTAGGAAAAATTTCTAAGTATTTCTTATTATTGAAAACTATCCATGGCAAGAACTCGTAAAATGTAAATTATAATGACTCTCTAACATCATTGTTCAGTTTGGCAAGGAAGAAAAAGTCTTTAAATTTGAACTTTGTAACTTATTTAAGTAGTTATTTTAAACGTTGTCTCACTGCATAAATTTTTTGAATACAATTTATAGATCGCCTTAAGGCAGTAGAATAAATATGCTCTATTATTTAGATTAAGATTAGTTTAAGTTATTTTAATGCATTTTGGGATAAATTTATTTAATACTATTAAAATTAGTCTATAAATATTGTTCATGCATTTGTGATCAGGAATTTTTTTTTTCATATTTAAAAGAAAATGCAGCCAATTGTAAAAATATCACCCTATGTATTTTGGGTTGGTTCAAATATACAATACTAACATATTTTAAAAATTATTTAACAAATTGTATATTTTAATAATATCAGAACCTGTATAACAAAAATAGTTCTTATTTATTAACTGAAATATGAAAGTTAACTTTTTATCACAAATTTAAAGTGAAATTTGACTTTTTCTGGAAATGCCTTTTAGTACAGTTTATTTTGGAACTAATTTTTAAGAAATGATGCAAAAATGTTTTCTTATTAATTTATATTATGCAGGAAAAACCCCTTAATCAGAAATACCCTTAATGTATTTTTAAAACAAAGCTAACAATTAATAACATTTGGTGAATATTTAAGACACAGTTAAACCGTGAGATGTTTAAAATTCTACATAAAAGTGTTCTGAAAGAATAAAAAAAAATCCTGAAGCTATAGAATTTCGAAAAATTGCAGCCGAGCTTGAAACCTAGGTAAAAAACTATTTCATTAATAAAGACTTCTCCTTAGTTAATTTTTCAGGTTCATTCCAATGCACCTACCTCACTAATTAATATGAATTTACTTTTAAAAAAGGAACTATCACAGAA
>BPLQ01003862.1:141785-172124 GCA_021605075.1 Caerostris darwini | reverse complement strand
AAAACCAAATTGAATTGAAATAGAATAGCAACAGGGATAATATGAAATCCCTTCCTTTTTTATATTTCGATTTGTCGAGAAACTGATTTTAAAGTATTATTTCTGCAGAAAATAGTTTTATCAGACCATCTTTTGACAAAAACTTGCAAAAGTAGAATTCAATCACACACATACAAACTTGCAGACCGATTGGCAAAAAGATTCTCCTTTTTTTCCGAATGTATGTCTAAAGAAATTGAAAAACTGAAATTTAAAAAAATTATACATATATTTTTTTATATGAAATTAAATTTTTTAGAAAAATTAAAACGTTCAGAAATTAATATCTATCATAGTAAAATTTGGCATATGTCGAAATTGTTGCTTCGATTTCTATTTATTTATTTCTATTTGTATTCTGCGGAATTCTATGATATTTCAAGTCAAATAGGAATATAAAAAATAGATTCATTTGGGATTTTCCATATAATGTGATACTCAAACAAATTTATTTTGCTAGAAACAAATTGACAACATTCTTTTGAATTCTAGGGTATTCTGTGGATATTTCAAGTAAAATATGAATTTAAAAAATAAATTCATTTGGGCTTTTGTAAATAAATTGATATGTAAGAATTTTTATTTATTTATTTTCCATGTTTGAAACAAAATTCTGTGAGATTGTAGTATTCTGTAAAATTTTTAAAAAAATTATTAAATAAATAGCAAAAAATGTATTATATATGTAAGCAAAATTAATAAATATAAGCAAATTAAGAAAATTTGTTATAATTGAAATAAATTTATAACGAGTGTTATATTCTGTGGGATTCTGTCAGTATTCTATAATGTAAAAAAAATTGTTTAATTTTCGTGTACAATTCAACATGCAATAAAATTAAATTAGCTGGAAGAAAATTTACAACAAGTATTGTATCTTATTGTCTCATATGGGTATTTTGAAAAGTAAAAAATTGATGCAAATATAATTGTTTTTATTTATGCGTATAATTCGGCATGCGACAAAACCTAATTTACTAGAAATAAATTTGTAGAATTGTAATCTGTGGGATATTATGAATATTTCGAAAAACAAAACATGGATATAAATAAAATTATTTCATTAGTATTTTTGTGTGTAATTTGTTATGAAACAAATTTACAACAAAGGTTGTGATGTATTCCGCAAAGTAAAAAAATGGGTATAAATAAAATATATTAGTATTATTTATAAATATTATATTATATTATTTATTTATTTATTATTATATTTATTATTTTTAAATACAATTCGATATGCAAGCAAATTTGATTTTCCAGAAACAATTTTATAACAATGGTTATAGTGTATTCCGTAAATTAAAAAATGGGTATAAATAAAAATATTTTATTCATTTTTAAATACAGTTTGACATGCAAGCGAATTTGATTTGCTGGAAACAAATTTATAGCAATGGTTGTGGTGTATTCCGTAAAGTAAAAAATGATTATAAATGAAACTGTTTTATTTATTTGTAGATATAATTCGATATGCAAGCAAATTTGATTTGCTAAAAACACATTTATAATAAAGTTTGTAGTGTATTCCGTAAAGTAAAAAATAAGTATAAATAAAACTATTATATTTATTTTTAAATACTATTCTTTATGCAAGCACATTTAAATTGTCGGCAAAACATTTACAACAATGCCTGCATTCTGTGAGATTCTTGAAACAAGAATTTCATTCTACGCAAGATACTCTGATAAAATTTTGGTTTTTATATATTGAATATAATAATGAATCCTAAATAGTAACTTAATTCTAACATTACAATAACGTAATTTTAACATTTAATCCTAAATTTAAATTTAATTATAACATTGAAAATCCTAAATTGTAACGTAATTATAACATTATTATAACGTAATTATAACATTAAATCCTAAATTATAACGTAATTTTAACATTGAATCCTAAATTTTAACGTAATTATAACATTGAATCCTAAATTTCAACGTAATTATAACATTGAAACCTAAATTTTAACGTTATAACATTGAATCCTAAATCGTAACGTAATTATAACATTGAATCCTAAATTGTAACGTTGTTGTAACATTGAATCCTAAATTTTAACGTAATAATAACATTGAACTTTACATTCTAACATAGTTTTAACATTATATTGGCATAATTATAACATTGAATCCTAAATTGTAACATTATTATAACATTGAATCCTAAATTGTAACATTATAACATTGAATTCTAGATTGTAACGTAATTATGACATCATAATAACGTAATTATAACAATGAATCCTAAATTGTAACGTAATTTATGCATTGTCTGTTTTTTTGATTTGCAGGACAGAAGGCGAGACCCAACATACCGACCCGATACACCACGGTCACCACAGCCGTCATGGTCGACGATGCAGTCTGAGTGGCTTTCTGGAATCTCCACCCCCCACTCCCCTGCTTACAGTGTCGTGAACCCCACATAATTTATATGTACATCAATGCCGCTGGACCCCTCGATATGATAAGCACTCTTTGTGACGTTACGTAAATGTGAGTTGTGATTGTTGTCGCTCATACGCAATTTTTCCGATAGTGTCTCATGAATCAATAAGAGTCTGCAATTTATAAAGGATGTAAAAATGCACTAAAAATATTTTTAAAATTCGTTTTGATACTTAATAATAATAATAACAATAATATATTTTAGTACATTACAAAATATAAAAATAATATTTTGTTTCTGATAATTATAATAATAATAATATATTTTAGTACATTATAAAATATAAAAATAATATTTTGGTTCTGATACTTATAATAATAATGATATATTTTAGTACATTATAAAATATAAAAATAATATTTTGGTTCTGAAACTTATAGTAATAATAATAATAATATATTTTAATACACTATAAAATATGAAAATAATTATTTGGTTCTGGTACTTATAATAATATATTTCAGTACATTATAAAATATAAAAATAATGTTTTGGTTCTGAAACTTTTAATAATAATGATATATTTTAGTACATTATAAAATATTAATTCTTGTTTGAATATTTGACAAATGAATAAAATATAAATATAAAATTTTGGTTATGATACTTATAATAATAATAATATATTTTAGTACATTATAAAATATTAATTCCTATGTGAATATTTGACAAAAATAAAAATAATATTTTGGTTTTGATTATTGTTGATATTTTTGTTTTGGTTTTTTAAATGCCTGTTGAAATTAAGAGAAACTGATTAAAATAAAAAAAAATTTTTCAGAATTTAATTTTTTCAATTCACAAACAAAAACGTAAATAAATAAAATAAAATTATTTTATGATAAAAAAAAAAGTTTTTATATTCTTTAAAACACTTCACTTAGGACAGTATTGCTTCACCGAAATCCATTGTTAAATAAGTAATGAACAGGAATATTCGGATATTGTTAATTAATTCAATTATCTTAACCATAGTTAGATTAATTTTTAGGATAGATAAAAAAATGATACTTGTTTAATTAATTCCTTCCTAAAACATAATTGATTGTTTTTAATCAGTTTGATATATATTTGTTAAATAATTTTCTATTTATTTAGTTATTATAAACTTCTTTTTGATATAAACAATGTTTTATGCACCTATTATCAATTTATGTGTAAACTTAACTGTTTATTTCAAGAGTACTTAAGTACAAATAAAAACTTATGACATAATAACAATGTTATTCTAAGCACTGCGTGTTTTAAATATATCATTTTTGGTGTTGTATGATACAATAAGCAATGATTTTTTTTTTCTGAAAGTGCATTGTAACTCTACTGATACATTTAAATATTATGCATGCATATATGGATGTTTATATTAATAATATGTGTGTTTACTGCATTTATATTGTGATGTCTGAAATATGCACTTAAACCTTAAATACACTTATTTACAAATCTAAGTGTTGTATATCCACTTCGTAATCACTTCCCCTTCTTATAATATAGGTATGTAGAAAGAAAATGTATTATATAATACTCAATTGCATGTTTGTCATTATGTAAGCATATATCAAGTTATTGTACCTTTAAAAAAAATTTATATGTTTATTTATGAATTCACTGTTAATTATATTTACAACAAAAAAAAATTAAGAAAATCTTATCATTCAGTTTTATTTTATGTGTTTTCAATAGACGTGTTTTTCATTTGTATTCATCATTAATTAAATTTTTTACTTTTAATATATTTTTATTAATGAAGTATATATATATTTTTTTTAGATTTTAATAAGTGTTATTTAAATTTTGTATTTGTAGGAATAAAATAGCAATAATTTGAATGTATATGTTTCAACAGTTATAGTGTCAAGAGAATTCCTTGGAGTAAATAAAGCAGGGGTGGCCAACCCAAACGACCTTGAGAGCCACTTTGGAAATGTATCCTAACTCGGCGGGCCGCATATAAAATTATATATCAACATATTAGATTTAGACCCGCTATAGACATTTTTTGAATTGAAAAATTAAAACATAATGAGTTATTACTATTGTGTTTACTTTTATTCTTACATGTAAACATACGTAATATAGTAATAATGATACTAAACGCACACTGTAAAGAAATATATAACACTAAAAATGAATTATAAAAAACATATAAATATAAACAAAATAAAAAAATGAAATCATTAAAAAATATTTATTTACTGGCGCGATATTTGTTTCTCCACTCATCAGGAGTTCGCAGAATATAATTCAATTATTCTGCAAACTCATAATTGTAAACTCATAAATAAAAGAAGAAATATCTGTCCTATATTCGCACGAACATTATCTTAAAAGAAAAGTTAATTTTTTTCATCATTTCCACAGTTAATTTTTGAATATAGAGATGCATAAATGTATTTTTGAATACATTTGTTTTCATTACTTTGGCCATTATAAAATATATTTTGTAAAAGTGTGATAAATCTCATGTCCTGCAAAAATGTTCAAGGGCGGGCCGCGAGTTGGATACCTCCGTTCTAAAGAAATTGAGAGATATTTTATAAAGCATTTCCAAAAGAAATATTCAAGTTTAATTTTTAAGTTCTTTTGATACAAATATATACAAAAGAAATTTAAACCGCGCTATTTTATTTCAGTTTCGACTTGACACCTAGACAAGATATAATTAAATATAATTATATATTTATATTATTTAAATATAATTAATTAGATATAATTAAAATTTTACTATTTTATTTCCTACAATAACAATATTTAATAAATTTTGGTAAAGTAGCTAATTTAATGTAAATATGCTGATGCACATAATTGTTTTGCACATACATATATTTATTTGAAATATTTAGAATTTAATTAATTAGCATTAATTAAATTTGTGTATAATATTTTATGGTTTTCAATAATTCAATTTTTACATATTTTTTTTTTATTATAATCGTTGTTTCCGTTTTTTTAAATTGTTAATTTTTATTTATTGAAAGATGACATTAATCCATATACTAGATCATATTAGAACAACAAATGATGCAAATAAAACGTGTATCGTATTTAGCTGATTAATCAATTTATAACTGTCTCATTTCATATAACTAAATAATTTGTTATAAATATGTAATTCAATTTATTAAAAAATTATCATTTTAATCGCATTTTTAAGTTTTAAATCAAATTTAAAATATTCATGAATAATTGAAAAATAATTAAAGCAACATTCCATGATTCAAATTATGTGTAATGATGCACGTGAAATTGTTTTAAGTGCACATTAATTTGTCATTTTAAATATTTTTCTTTTAATTCACATAAATATAAATAATGAAGTTAATAAAAGTCTTTAATAAATAAATAATTTCTTTAATAAATAACCTTCACCTTAATATCAGGTTGGGTAAAAAGAAATTCGTTTTTGTTACATTCAAGATTTTATTCAACATGTTTCGCATTACCAATTTTGACCAAAAATGCACCGTTTTGTTCTATAATTTGTTGACATTTTAAAGGTAGCTTCATAATGCCTCTCTTGGTTTTATTGCCGAAAAACTCTAGTAATCGATTTTTACAATCTTCTCTTGATGCCAATTTCTTATCATTAAGAAAGTTTTGTAATGCAAGAAAAACATGGTAATCGCTTGATGACAGGTCCTAACTATAGGGTGGATGCCCCAAAACTTTCTAACCAAGCTCCCGGAGTTTCTGGAGAATCACTATAGAGCTGTGTGGCCTGACGTGGTCCTGAAGGAACACAACACCTCCCCTGTTGGTCAATTCTAGCCTTTTGTATTCAATCGCTGACTTCAAAATGTCCAGCTGTTGACAGTAGAGATCTGAATTTAGTGCTTGGCCATATGGAAACAACTCATAATAAATTGTTTCTTTTAAGTCCTACCAGATGCACAGCAGAACCTTCCTGGCCGTTAGTCCTGGTTTGACCACGATCGTTTTACGAAAATGTTGTCTATTTCTCATCCTCAATTACCATCCGTTTAAGAAATGGGTCGATTTCATTCCGTTTGACCAAAAATTCGATCCATCATGTTTTTTTGTATTAATTATTGTGGCAACCAAACATTAAGGTTCTTTTTGAATACAGCTTTGTGAAAATGGTTTAAAACTGTTTTATGGTCGATCTTCAGCTTCTGGGCAATGCTACGACTGCTAACATGCCGGTCAACTTCGATTATTTCTGCGATTTTATCGCCATTTTCGACGACGGCCCTACCTGATCCTCAACATCAAAAATACATGAACGGAATCGACGAAACCAAAATTGCACTTGATTGGCGCTTACAATATCAAGATTATAAATACCATTCACAATTTCAGCCGCCTAGCTTGCACTTTCGCCTTTATAAAAGAAAAACTGTAAAATGTACCGAATTTTATCTTTGTGGACTTCCATTTTTAACACCCTTTAACTCATGGACCTCTTATACTGAATGGACCAAACGAAAAACAGCAAAATAATTTTTTTAGTGCGAAATGTTACCTTTCCAACGAGTATGGATCTGCAATTGTTTGACTGATACTTTACGATATGTTGATTACTACAGCCATCTAACGAAAAAATAATGGATTTCTTTTTCTTCCACCTAATATATTTAAACTGTAAATCCCACATATAGTTAAGAAGATGTACAGGAAACATATTTTAAATATTCAGAACTAATTTTTTTTTAAATTTAGTATCATTCCCTCTATTCATTTATCTATTTTTAATTTTATCTGTTTAAAAATCTGTATATTTGCAAAATGTATTCACAGATTTGCTTCATTTTTTATGCACGAAAATTACTTCAATACTGATTTGCATATCATACGATTTTCCTGATATATGCGTGGTTTAAACATATTTCTACGGTCAATGTTGACTACAGAGCACTCTAATGTACATAAACCAGACTGACCAAGATATAGATAAACAATATCTATACACATATTTATGTATGTTTGCCTAAAATGTGCTTGTCTGTGGCTATGTGTCAAAAATAAAATGCATGTAAAATGAATCGTTATTTGAATATGAAATCTATTTAAATATGCTTTAACTTTCTTTAAGATTATTTATCATAAAATCCGGGAAATATGTTTATCTTTACATAGTTAAGATTCTTTAATTTACAATGAAGCTCGTAATTTAGATTTCAGACAAATTCCAATTTTATTTTTTAATTTATGTCCATACGTTTGTCCATGATAGTTGTGTCCATAAATTTTTTACATGTCCTGTCTGGTTTTCTTACATTATTTTGAAAGTGGGACATTAATTATAATCCCCCTGTATATCAAGCTATAATAAATTATTTTGTCGCAAAATATGTAATAAAAAATATCGCAAATTAATTGGTTTAGATTATCTTTAATAATGAATATAATATTTGAAACTTTACTATTTATTTTGTATGTGTGTTAAATGTAAATTAAAAAATTTACAATAAGAGTAAAAAAACAATTTTCAAAGAATGATATAAAATAACTACTTAGTTATAAATTAAACGACATAATTATGTTTGTGAAGAAACATGTTGCCAAGGATTTTATGGTAAAACTTGTGTATTTACCTATTGTTAATAAAAAGAAAAGTAAAATTTCAGAATTGAGCATTTTAAAACTTCATTTTCTATTTTAAACACGTTTGTCACAATTAGAATAAATATTTGTGTAGATCACTATTATATAAATGTTAACATTCACTTAATAAAATTAACATTCATTCAACTGTCAAAATTAATGTCATTTCAACTGTAAATGTCATTTCATGATCATCACTGATATCTTGTAGAAATCGTAAGCATTATTATGGTATATTTAATTATAATTTATTGCATGTTATGACTTAATGAATGTTTCGCAAATTGGAGAGTGCTTCATTCCTTGTAGACAAAAAAACGCTGTATGTTAATTGTGAAAACCATATTAGTAGAGGCTGCTTCATGTAATAAATAATTATGTAGCAACTTGTTTGTCTGTTTTTACTTATAATTCCTACACCTTTTAGGTTATACTTCATGTTTCATGTTTAAAAAGTCATATTAGTTCCATACAAGAACGCTCTTTAAAACAATTTCGCAATTTTTTTAGTTCAATTAATTGAATGCCGGTTAGATTACACATCTTTATATTCTGTAAAAAGGTTAATGAGTTTAGGCTTGTGCAGAATTATAAAAAAGAAATACTGACACAGTTAATAATATTAATTTTTAATATCTCAGTGACTGAAATATGACGATATTATTGGGCAATATGGTTATTAAAAGAACACAGATAAAGGTTTTGAAAAATAGATAAACAACAAGATTAAATCATTTGTGCAAGATCTTCCAAGAGCCTTCTATAAGATGATTGGAATTTGGACTGGATCCGATTGTGTTTGTTATCACAACCTCTAGATCTTTGGATTTTTACCTACGGATACATCTGAAGTAATTCGTACATTGGTAATAGCACTGACTGCAAAACGAGACTAAAGGTTTAAAAAAACAGATAAACAACAAGATTAAACCATTTGTGCAAGATCTTCCAAAAGCCTTCTTTAAGATGATTGGAATTTGGACTGGATCCGACTGTGTTTGTTGTTATAACCTCTAGATACCTCTAAGACCTCTAGAGCTCTTTTACCTACGGATACATCTGAAATTATTCTACGGATTCATCTGAAATTTTTGCAGTCAGTGCAATTACATTGGTAATTGCACTGACTGCAAAACGAGACTTAATGTTAAAAAATTATTTCATATTAAACTAGTAAGATAACTTTTATCTCTAAAAATATTTCTCTTAAAGAGCCAGGTTCCTGATGGCCGAGTGGCTCGGTATCACATGCTTCGTGTTCGAGTTGCAGTGGTGCCATGGATATTTGTAGTGGTTCGGAATCCACTTTCAATTGTAAGTACCCGTCTGTTTAGCCCTCATGTGCCCAAAATGACCGTAGAGCGACAAACCAAACCAAACTTAAAGAGCCTGCACTCTTGATGTAAAATCAATTTACATTGTTTTCTACTCTGTTAGCTCTGTAGCATGTATCAGTTTATAATCCAGAGTTGTTGTACTATCTACATTACGTCAGCACTGGTTACTTTATCTACCAAAGATGGCAGAATTTATGAAAAGTTTACGCTCGGGTGTCCTGACTAAGCAATTGCCCTAAATTGTTGCTTAAACTTGTTGTGATAATGTTTACATCGTAAACACGTAATAACTTTGTAGTTAGTAATAACAATTTTCAAGTTCTGTCATTCTTGTCCAAGTAAGATTCTTCAAAGTTCAATAATAAAAGTCTGGAGTCACCTTGGGATTCCTCTTCGTCCATTTCGTAATCATTCATATGAAGTTGCCATGGCTTGAGTTATCGGTAAGTATCTTTGATGGGTATCTCTATATTTTGCCTGGGTTTTAGTAGGTTCTGCTGTTGATAGTAATGGGCTTCGAACAACCACTGTTTTTCCCAGTTTAAAAGACATAACATAGTTCGGCATTTTCGTAGTACTTTTTCGTACTCGATGCAGTTTAATTCAATAAATGGGTAATCTTTTGCAAGAAATATGCAAAATATCGTATATCCTAACATATTCAATATGTGTTAAATCTAAAAAAAGTACGCTTGACTAATAAATCAACTGGTTTAGCCAAATCTGCAACAATTAAAACTTGAATATCATTTGCACATAATTTTACCTGCTTGAAAATTCAAGTTTCTGCAAGTTTCTTCAAGTTTTTCAATACAGTCCTGCTAAGTTTTGCAAAACTGGCTACTTTAGATTCCCAAAGATCTTTTATACAAGGCGTCCTATTAATTCCCAAATATTTTAACTTTCAATAAACAAGAAGAAGCACCCGTATCCAGCAAATCGCAGACAGTGAGATTATTGATTGTAAATTTTCTCAAATATTTGTCAGCGGCTACGGAAGATTGAAGGTCCCATACGTTTAAGCTAATTTGATTTTGATTTCTTGCTAGTTTTTTTTTTGTATGTCCTTTTATACCACTTAAAGTGCAAGGACTTGGGCAATCTTTTGAAACATGACCAAAAAGATTGCATGAAAAATATATGGGCGAATAGACCTTTTACCCTTTTCATTGCGGGATATTTGAATTAAATACTTTACCTTATTTATCATTATATTTAGGCGAATTTTCTTCTTCATTAGATTTATGACTTATTTTCCAATTCATTAAGATTCGAATCTACTTGAGTTACGAAAATTTAACAATTGAGTATAATTTTTTCAACAATCGCCATGACCTCCAAACTTATTACTCTTGTTTTCGTTATTTATTTTAATTCCTGACAGAACATTTTCGTATTCGTTTAATATTCCTGCTAACTTGACGTTGACGTATTCATTTGGAGCTATTTAGTCCCTGTGGGCTCCATCTCCGATAGGACAGGGTAAATACAGTTGAAGTTCAAAATTGCCCAGAATATATTTACAAATATTATAAAATTATCTTATCATAAATAAATAACGAAAGAAAATTAAAAAAATTAAATTACGAATTAAATAAACATTTTGCGCTGTCGTTCTAAATCATAATTGGGAACTTAAAGAGATAATCTCCTGGATTACAGTATTTTCATGTTTCGTAAGAGTGTCACATCATTTAAGAGATGTGTTTAAAAAAATCTTTTAAAGAAGGAATGTTAATAGACATCAGAATTGCGCCTGAACCATTTAGCAGAGGTCATTTGGCGGATAGTGATGTTTTGTAAAGTTTCAAGTGTTTTTAAATTAGATTCAGCTGCATAGGACCGGACCGGGCAATCGTATGTGAGAAATGGGCGAAGCATAACAGTATAAAGAATTTTTTATCCGTAGTCATGGCAGTCGCTTATTCGCGTTTACATGTTTAGGGCAAGTATTAAAAAATTTTCCTGCATAATATTTGGTACCCATTTTTTTCAACTGATCTGTATAATGAATTCTTTTAAAAAATCGAAATCATTAATTTTTAAACCCTTCAACCATTTACTTATTTCGAAAACGAAATCTGTCCATATACTTTTAGAATCCCTAATATGATGATAAATTTCTGGTGAACTTTTTCTGGACTTAAGGGTTTATTGTTAAAGGAGTTTAAATTAACAAATGCGTATTCAGTAGCTTCTTCGGATTCTCTGGCTATTAATTAGATTATGGGTGGCCAACCCAGGGATCTTGCGGGCCATTTTGGAAATGCATCCTAGCTCCGAAGGGCCGCCATTAAAATTATATATCCCCCTATTAAATTTAGACCCACTATAGACATTTTTTTGGAGTGAAAAACTGAAACATATTGACTTATTATTTTTTAGATTACTATTATTCTTACATGCAAACATAGAATTAATAATAATGATACTAAACGAACATTGAAAAGAAATGCATAACACTTAAAAATGAAATAGACAATATCTATCATAGTATTTGTAAGAATATTATTTTAAAACCAAAAGTAATTTTTTCTCAAAATTTCAGCAGTTCATTTTTGAATATAGGGATGCAAGCATAATGTATTTTTTTTAATCCATTGGTTTTCACTACTTTGTTAATTATATAATAAATATATTTTGTAAAAGTATGATAGTCTCACTGGCTGGAAAAGTTCAAGGTCGGCCACGGGTTGACTATCCCTGAACTAGATCATTTCAAAGTGTAACAATTTTAATAAACGAAATACAAAATCGTCTTTTTTTATCACTACTCCTTTTGCCTGCGGTTCAAATAAAATTAGAAATTAAGCTATATATCCTTCCTTCGGATTAACTCTCTCTGTATGAGATTTCTTAAATCATCCGATTTCTTGTTTACTTCCGGAGCGTTAATATCACATTCAGTTGGCATTTGGAACCTAGCTTGATTTTCCTTTTGATGCTTTCATTTCTCCAATTCAAAAGTTCTTTGTTTTTCCCTTTCTTCAATTTTTATCTGTGTAGCAGATGCCGTCGTTTTTTTGTGCAACTGGAACTGGGCGCGGTCAAATCGAGTCACGAGTCCAAAAAGACATTTATTGTGATGCGCACAAGTACCACATTTACAGACAAATAATATTATATCATTCGTGGAAGGATTCCACTTCTATCTATAAACAAATTTACTCAGGTACACGCTGGATAGCTAAATAGACTTCCTCTCCGGATGAGAGTATGCAGGCCAATTTATGCACATCTATGGTGCTAACTCTATCTTCTCTCGGGGTGAGAGACTGTAAACTAAACGTCTGAGGCTAATTATACATTGGGGAATCATTACACTTATAGCTGTCAATATGAGAGCTTGTAACTAACAGCGCCTGTTTTGCCGTACGTTCTCTCTGGTGACAGTTCCGAAGCATACTGACAATTTCTTCTGTACGACGCAAGGGGCGCTCTTGCAGTGCGTAGGAGGAAACAGGGTTGCGTAGGTTGTGTTTTCCTTTTCCCACCCTTTTAATTCTTTCCTCAGTTGTTCTTTCGAATATGTGCTTAAAAAATTTTTTATCATAATTTTCACTACTTGTTATAATTAATTTTTAACATTAACTATAATGGCTTCCGGTGGCATCGTTTCACTGGTTTCAGTTGCTAATTCTGTAAGATCACTTTTGTGACCTTTTTCAGGGAAAGACAGTTTGATAAATATACTTTAAAATACTGGGGTCTGATGGCCGAGTGGTTAGCGCTCTGGCGCTTGACGCTCGGCACTCATTCAGTACCTCGGGTTCGAGTCTCGGCGGTGCAATGGATGTTTATAGTAGTTTCGAAATCCACTTTAAACCGTTGGTCCCGGTTTAATAGGATAGAGAGTTAACGGGGTAGTCTTACTGGCATCGATAGCCTATATTCAAGCTACACGTGTCCCATGGATAGTGCTAAATGAGTAACAGCGGCGCATCCCTTGCTTACGGCATAGAAAATATCTCGGTGTAAGTATTTGCTAGCTGCATTAGAACAACACTTTAAAATACTCGAAATACTTTTAAATTTTAATATACTAATAATATATACATTAATATATACTAATAATATATACTTTTAGTATACTAATAAATTTTAAATTTTAAAATAGGAAAGAAATCATTCACCTTTTCCTCTTCCTATTTCTTAAATCAGTGGGCCAAATACTTTCAGACTTGTAATTATCCCACTTCTGAAATATGTTTAAAAAACTATTTTATTTTAAACTAGTAAGATACCTTTATTTCGGAAAACATTTCTCCTTAACTGCTGTGAGTGGCCGCCTGATCGCCAAGTGGCTAGCGCTCTGGCGTTTCGTATCACAGGCTTCAGGTTCGAATCCGTCAAGTGGCAGGGGTATTTGTGAATGGTTCAGTATCCACTTTATACCGTAGGTCCCGGTCTGTTTAGCCTTCGTGAACACAAGATAACCGTAGACCGGCAAACCAAACCTTAACAGCCACCGCTGTAGCCGTAGTAAACAATAAACATTGTTTTCGACTTTATTGGCCTCATAGCCAGTGTCGGATTTAGGTTTAGGTCCGCGAACCCTGGGCCTAGAGCGGCAAATATTTAGCGGCGCCTAAAATTTCGAGGCGTCCAAAATTTGAAATTGATTTTGTTTTTTATCAATTGTAAGACCGCGAGATCTGACTGCTCATCTACTATGGATGTCAGAATTTTTTTTAAAAAGGTTTCAGTCTGCAGTGAAAGTTTTGGTTTGCATACTGCCTTCAATTTTGTGGACATAAGGCTGTCAGATCGTATACACTTTGCCTGTAGAAAATGACGTGTATCTAGAACTATTTGAACTATTTACCATTTGAACTCTTTACCACTTTACTTTTGAACTGTAACCGTACCTTCTGTGTAAGAACTTTCTCTCCACACTTCAGTACTTCGTTGTCGGTAGAAGCGGTTTTTTTGTCGCTGTGTTTCTATTATTAATTTTGTGCGTCATATCGTCATGTTATCGTCATCATATCGTCATATAGCTTGTGTGATTTAACTCGCTATATCCCGACCTTTTGGATATCTCATTTACAGTATGTTGGATTGAAAAGGTAAGAAAAATTTTCTAGTTTAGCGGATTATTTTTGGGAGGTAAAATATGCATTGATGGATGGTAATTTTGCTCAAATCCAAATAATCGCTTTTTCCAATTTCTTCTATTAGCTCACACTCTCCCTATATATATCTTGTTCACATTTTCAATCGTTCATAAAATGCATTTTAAGTTCACACAAGCTCAAATACACACACACAAATTCAAATACACTTTTTTTGAAGAGAATGACACTTGATGTTAATACAGTTTTTTCAAATATTAATTCAGTAATTACATTTAATTAATTATATATTTTTTTTTATTTAAGTTACATATATCTACCAATAGATGGCGTCAGATGTAAGAGGAAAATTTCAACTTTATTTGTAAAGGAATTTTCTGCAATAGAGTGAAAAAAAAGTAGGAATTGAATTGAATTTTTTTTTTTTTTTTGTATTACTTGTTTTGCTTACTCGGACATTAGAAGCCTTTTTTCATGTATAATAGGAGACAATATATTTCGAATAAATTGACCATTTCTCAATGCTTTGTTATGCATCAAGACCTTAGGTATTTAATATTTCTGTTTAAAACTTAATTCCAATACATTTTAGATTTTATTAAGTTAACCCTAGCTTGGTTGAGTTAAGCCGAAAATGAATATTTCCTTTTAATATAAAAAAAGAAGAAATTGAACACATGATTTGTAATGTGTCACAAATTGTTTATCTGATTCAGTTCGAACAATACTTAATCATCGAACCCGAAACCTGTGGGACCGAGCGCCAGAGTGCTAGCCTCTCGACCATCAGGCTTTATGTTTCTATTATTCTGTGCATCAGATTTGACATTATACTTTTTTTCTTTCTCATTTCGGAAAACTATGTGTCGGTGGGATTCCTTAAGCGAATTTTAAGTTCTTTGAGAGAAGGTTTTTACTTTTGACAGTTTCTGCAGTATTCTCGGTACACACGGTATCTAACGCAAGTTCTCATAGATTAGGACAGAAATTGAAAAGGGATCCGCATTCAAAATCCCCCAGGCAAAAGCTTTAAAGCAGGGGTGAAGATATTTGGCGAAGAGGGAAATCGTAACGGCTTCCAAAAATTTCCAGGGTGTATTAATAGCTGCCGCTGTAAGAGCTATAAAAAAAAAGGGAATTCGGCGGCTAGTAATATTTTGAATTCGAAATTACAAATTATTTGGCACATTAAACCACTGTAGTTTTCCATTTGCTTGATTGTTCTGTTTTGACGGAAAAAAACCTGACTTCCATAACTTTTTTGAAGACATACCTTTTCCCTCTTCATCAAGCATCTTCAGTTCAAATTTGAACTTATTGTGACGAGTGGTTCTTTTTCCACATCATTTTGAAAGTGGGACGTGGATTATAATCAGCCTGTATTTTGCTAGTAAAGTATAAAATTGAGCTTTCTTGGTTCTGAAACTCGATCTTCTATTCAGTAATCCCATACAGTCAAACGTCTCTATTGAGTCCTATATTACTATAGATTTTGAAAATTAATCCATTAATTAATCCGAAAAGATTAAATTAGAAAATTAAAATCAATTCGAAAATTAATCCAAATTGATTTTGAAAAGTAATTAACAGAATTTTAAAATTAATCCGGAATGTTTTTGGAAATAAAGTGTTGATGCTGATAATCACCCTGTATATTACAATGGTCTTAAAAAACAATGGTTTGTGTAGCAAATTAAGAATACAAAATATATTGCAATGTTTTCTATTTTAAACTTTTTTTTCCCAAGAAACCAATTCAAGTGCAGCATTTTAATAAAATATTCACAATTGTAGATAAATAAAGATGCATTGCGCAAAAGTTTTTGTGCTTGTTTATCATTCTATTTTAGTTTAAATGTTTTCTAAATGCAAATTGATGTGCATTGTTGTCATTCTACAAAGGATTTCAGCTAAAAGTTTAAATCGGCCCTCTGCGAAATATCTGCTTTTCGTTACTTGCAAATTGAATATTTTATTTCTTTAATGTCGCGTGATTTATTTCCTTACATTGATTGTCTTGGGATGAAGAAAGCTTTTAGTGTGTTTATCTTTGACATGGAATTGAAATGCATTAACTCCTTTCACAGGCTGCTGGTAATCGAAATCAAGAAAGCTAGTTATTCAGAACAATTGGATATAAAGCAACATGATTGTTTAAGCTTTAAATGGACAATGATGTAATATTTTTCTCTTATAATAAAATAAAATACATTAATTTTTTTTTTAAATAATTACATATTATTCCTTTAGTTTCAGAACCCAGAAAGCTCAATTAGAGACTCTACTAGCAAAATACAAAGTAACAAATAAATTCTCATTTAAAGATTTAAAGTGTGTTTGATTGGGATATACAGGGTGATTATAATCCCACTTCAACTTTCAAATTGCTGTAAAAAGAGAGCCACTCGTCATAGTGAGTTCAAATAGAACTGAAGATACTTGAAGAAGGAAACAATACGGCATCCAAAAAAGTTCCAAAGTGTATTAATAGGTTAATCGAAAGAGAATTCGGCTGCCAATGATATTTTGATTCAAAATATCATTGGCAGCCCAAATTCTCCTTCAATTAACGTATTTGGCATGAGTTGCGCATTAAACCAACTGTAGTGTCCAACGAGCTGGATTGTTTCGGTTTTTTGACGGAAAAAAATGACTTTCAAGTCATTCAACAGTTGTGGAACAGTTAGTGGAAAGCCCATCCACCCCGGCAAGGTCATACCAAATTGGATGGGGAAAATCGTTTAACTTTTTTTTTGATGGAATTCCGTTTCTCCTTTTTTCAAATATCTTCATTTGAAATTTTAACTCGTTGTGACGAGTGGGTCCTTTTTTTAAAGCATTTTGAAAATATGATATGTGATATGATATTGGAACTGTATAAATAAGGAGCATTAATTTATAAGTGTAATAATACGAACATATAAGAATAATGTATTTGTTATGTAAATATATTTACTATGTACACTGGTGGACAAAATTAAGAGATGGAAAACATTTTCGCACATTTCTCTAAATATACCGCACAAAACCTGGACAGTTGATTGCCATATATGGTCATTGTAGCGCTATTGGCCCTGATATAAGTTTACGTATTCTTGTGGGCGTTGCTAAGCCAGCAGGAGGTATAAAAGTCCGCATCGAGCTGTTCATCTCATTCCACTCTTCAACACAGTTGCAGATTTTAGTGCATTTTTTGAATAATCTTGTTGTTTGATGTTGTCTTGTTTTGAATATGCTGGTTTTTAGGTGAAATGAGTGAACATCATCGTTTAGACGAAGGTATGAGGTGGAGAATTGTGAGTAGACTTGAGGCAGGCGAGTCCCAAGCTCAGGTTGCTAGGGAATTGGATATAACACCAAGTGTCATTTCCAATTTGTAGAGTCAATTTAAATCTAGTGGGACAGTATGCAGACGACCAGGACAAGGTCACCCGACGGCTACAACGGCCAATGAAGACCTGCATTTGTTCCTTTCAGCTAAGCGCGAGAGGACGGCTACAGCCACTCACTACCATTTCGAGTAAGACAGTTTCCAGGAGACTCCATGAAAGAGGGCTGTATGCCAGGAAGCCCGCTATTTCCATCCCACTCCCTCCCTCCCACAAAAGAGCGCGTGCAGAATGGTGTAGACAACATCAAAATTGGACACAGCTTCAATGGGCTAATGTTCTCTCCACCGATGAGTCCAGATTCTGTCTACAACCTGATTCTGGACGGTTATTGATATGGAGGGAACCTGGAACCCGATACCATTATGCTGGTGGAGGAGTCATGGTTTGGGCAGGGATCATGCAAAATACCCGCACACCACTCCATGTGTTTGACAATGGTTCCGTGAATGCCCAGAGGTACAGGCAGGAGGTCCTAGAGCCCTATGTGCTTCTTTTCAGGGGCGCTGTTGGCCCTGAGTTCATTTTTATGGACGACAATGCGCGACCACATAGGGCTGTCATGGTTGATGAGTATCTGGAAAGCGAGGATATTCAACGAATGGATTGGCCTGCCAAATCCCCTGACCTGAATCCTATTGAACATGCTTGGGATGCTCTTGGGAGAGCTATTGCGATGCGCCAACCTCCCCCTAGAACCATTCTGGAGTTAAAAATTGCTCTGGTGGAAGAATGGGTTGGTCTTCCACAAGCCCTCCTTAACTCCCTTATTAACAGCATGCATACTCTTTGTGCATGCTGTCTGTCTGTCAGGAGTAACCATACGCCATACTAGAGGCAACACACACTGTACAAGCCTCACTTTTATTGTCATCTTTTATCCTTAAGTTCAGACTACATTGGATTTATTGGCAATAGGTCATGCCAGTGAATGGCACTTTAATTTTTGTTTTGCATACTTTATTATCATGGAATAAGCTATATCCATACCAAATTTCATTTATTTATATTCAGTATTTTTTGAGATATTTGGGAAAATGTCTTCCATCTTTTAATTTTATCCATCAGTGTATATAAATCTTTCTTTTTAGTTTAAAATGTTGTTATATTTAGCAAACACAATGAAAATAGGAGCTGATTTGGATTGAACGAAAGATTTGACGATGGTACGTATTAAAACAGATAATAGGAAGAATCAGACATAAATGAATAGTAATAGTTAAGTTACGCTGTTGGTGGTGTACTAGTATTTTAATGATCTATAATTTTAATCAGTAAAATTTCAAAATTTATGTAAATGATGTTATACTTTTAAATGATATTAACTCTTTGTGATTTCAAAAGTGTTTTTCCTTTATGTATTCTAAATCAGTGAGGACCAAACTTTTATAGTTTGTGTTCATTTTTTTTCGTATTTAATATAAGACACTCCAGAAAACATATAAAAAGTTTGTTCTTTTTAAATATTATATGGGTGTAAATTCAACAACTTTGCTTAAAAATTTTATTTACAGGATTATTATAATAAGTTTCTTCTTCAAAATGCTGTAAAAAACAACACTCGTCACAATGAGTTCAAATTTGGCTACAGATACTTGAAGAAGGGGGAAATGGTACGGCATCAAAAAAGCTCCAAAGTGTATTAATAGAATGAAGCTATAAACAGCATAAAGAAAGTGAATTCGGCTGCCAGTGATACTTTTAATTGAAATGACAACGTATATGGCATGAGTTGCACGTGTAGTGTTCAATGAACTTGTTTGTTTCGGTTTTTTGACGTAAAATATGACTTCCAAGATATTCAACATTTGTGACATTGTTAGTAGAAAGCCGACCCACCACGGCAAGATCATACAACATTGGATGGAAAAAATCGGTGGAAGTTTTGTTGGGACTTTTTTTGATGCCGTATCGTTTCCCTCCTCTTTAAATATCTTCAGTTCAAATTCGAGTTCATTGTGACAAGCGTTCTTTTTTTACAGGATTTTGAAAGTGGGGCTTTAATTATAATCACCCTGTATGACTTCTGAGCAATCAACAAACCTTAAACCTTTAAATGATACTACAACTGTATAAGTAATGAGCAGTAATTTATACATGTAATACGAACATATATGCATAATGTATATGTAATGTAAATCTATTTACTATGTATATAAATCTTTCATTTTAATTTAAGTGTTATTATATTTAGCAAACACAATGAAAGTATTCTAACAAAGCCTTACAAACGCATATAATCCTGCATTGAAATTAATATTGGACTGTGAGATAACATTCAATTAAAACTTTTCAATTAGCAAAATATCTCCTTCGGGATCTCGCAAATCTTAACAACCGCAAACAGCTGCAAGGGATACTTAATGAAGCACGCAGTTATACGACGTTTCTGCAACGTGTCTGCAATAAGGCGTAGGGATATGACCCACCTTTTCAAATTCCAACAACGCTTTATGGCGCCAGCTGTCGACTGCCATAGAACAAGAATTCCCAAGACACCTCAGTGACGAACAAATTCTGGTGGAAAAGTTAACGAGGAATTACAGTTAGTTATTGGATCATTAGATGAGTAAAAGCTTTTGTCTCATTGCATGTGAAATGATCGAGACACTCTTAGAAGGATTCGATATATCCTTTTTGTCCTGGGAACCCGTATTAAGGACATATGAATTTTGAAATATTTCGATTACTCTTCTGGATTTCGCTAGATGATTTGGGATGAATAAAAGATTTGACGATGGTATGTATTAAAACAGATAATAGGCAGAATTACACATAAATGAATAGTAATAGTTAAGTTATGCTGTTGGTGATGTACTAGAATTTTAATGACCTACAATTTTAATCAATAAGTGGAATTTCAAAATTTATGTAAATGATGTTGGACTTGTAAATGCACTTAACTCTTTGTGATTGCAAGTGTTTTCCTCTATCAGTGACGGCCAAACTTTTATAGTTTATGTTTATAAAACATATAAAGATTTATATGTTATGGTTCGTATTTTATTTAAGATGCGCCATAAAACATATAAAGATTTTTTAGCTCTTTTCAAATATCATAATATGGATAAATTCAATAGGTATGCATAAGAATTTTAGATACAGGGTGATTATAATTAAAGTTACACTTTCAAAATGCTGTAAAAAAAAGAAACACTCATCACAAGGAGTTCAAATTTGAACTGAAGATACCTGAAGAAGGCGGAAACGGTACGGCAACAAAAGCAGTTCCAAAATGTATTAATAGAGGAAGGTGTAAGCGGCATAAAGAAAGTGAATACGGCTGCTAGATGTATTTGGAATCAAAATGACAACGTATTTGGTATAAGTTGAACATTAAACCAACTGTAGTCTTCCATGTGCTTGATTGTTTCGGTCTTTTGAGGGACAAAATGACTTTATAGTACTTCAGCAGTTGTGACACTGTAAGTGGAAAGCCCTCCCACCTAGGCAAGGTCCTATCAAATTGGAATGGAAAACTCGGTGGAACTGTTTTTGATGCCAAACCGTTTCCCTCTTCTTCAAGTATCTTCAGTTCAAATTTGAATACATTGTGACGAGTAGTTCTACTTTTATAGCATTTTGAAAGTGGGACTTTAAGGATAATCACCCTGTATAACTTCTGAGCAATCAAGCACATTTTAAATTATTAAAATGTCTAAATAATGAGAAATAATTTATACATGTAATACGAATATATAAGCATAATGGATATGTAATGTTTATAAATGTATATAATGTACTATGTATGTAAATCTTTCATTTTAATTTAAAGTGTTATTATATTTAGCAAACACAATGGAAGTATTCTAACAAATCTTCCTAGACGTACAGAATCCTGCATTGAAATTAATATTGGACTGTGAGATAACATTCATTTAAAACCTTTCAATTAGCAAAATTTCTCCTTCGGGAATTCGCAAATCTTAACAACCGCAAACAGCTGCAAGGGATACTTAATGAAGCACGCAGCTATACGGCATTTCTGCAACGTGTCTGCAGTAAGGCTTATAGATATGACCCAACATCTCTAATTGCAACAACGCTTTATGGCGCCAGTTGTCGACTGCCATAGAACAAGAATTCCCAAGACACCTCAGTGACGAATAAATTCTGGTGGAAAAGTTAAACAGGAATTACTATCAGTTATTGGGTCATTAGAAGAGTAAAAGCTTTGTCTGTGATTGCATGCAAAATGATCGAGACACTCTTGGAAGATTTCGATATTTCTGATTATATCCTTTTTGTCCTGGGAGCTCGTATTAAGGACGTATGAATTTAGAAATATTCGGATTACTTTTCTGGATTTCGCTAGATGATTATTTGGGTTGAATAAAAGATTTGACGATGGTATGCATTAAAACTGGTAATAGGGACAGCTAGACATAAATGAATGATAATAGTTAAGTTATGCTGTTGGTGTTACTAGTATTTTAATGATATAGAATTTTAATCAGTGGAATTTCGAAATGTATGTAAATGGTGTTATACTTTTAAATGGACTTAATTCTTTGTGATTTCAAAAGTGTTTTTCATTTACGTATTCTAAATCAGTGATGACAAAACTTTAGTAATTTATGAGTCTATTTAACTACAAAAGACGCGCATAAAACATATAAAAAATTTTTAGCTCTTTTTAAATATCGTAATAGGGGTAAATTCCACAGTTATGAAGAAATGTTTATGTATATATGGTAAACTAGGCACTTATAGCAGTTTTAAATAATTTTTATTTCATATAAAGACAATATAAATAATTAATTTTTATGAAACCTTTGAATTTCGAGAAATTTATCGAGTAATTTATACGCGTAAATAAAATGAACAATGTTTTTTAAAAGAAATCATCTCCTATTTTAAGTGCACCATTTCTAATCATGTGAAGTGATATTTTTGATCTTGCAATAAGCAACATCTAATCATGCTATGGGCAGTTTCTAAACATGCAATACGCAACTTGTAATAATGTATTGCGCCATTTGTTATCATATAATGCATCCCTTCTAATCACGCAATATGCCATTATTATCCTTCAATGTGCGTTTTCTAATAATGCAATGCGTTACAGACATGGAATGTGCCATTTCTTATCGTGTAATATACCTATTTCTTCAGACTGGCAATGCGTCATTTCTTATCATGCATGTGCCCTTTTTGGCACAATTGCCTTACATTGGCACCACTTCTCAATTCTCTTTGACAAAGACCGTGTCTAAACTTTTTCCATAGGCGTAGTACGAAATAGGGGGAATGTAAGGAATACATATTTTATAGGGAGAGGAGAGTCCCCTTTTCCTTACGGGCTTTCTTCATTTAGTCCAGGGGTGACCAACCCGCGACCCGTCTTGAATATTTTTCCGACCAGTGAGATGTATCACACTTTTACAAAATATATTTATTTCATAACGGCTAAAGAAGTGAAAGCCAATATATTAAAAAAATACATTTTGTGTGCATCCATATACTATTGAAAAACTAACTGGCGAAATTATGAGAAAAAATGAACTTCGATTTTAAAAGAATATTCTTGCGAATATAGGAGAGATATTGCCTGTTTTATTTATGAGTTTGCAGTTATGAGTTAGCAGAATAATTAAATTATATTTTGCGAATGTTTCACTTTTTGCGAATGTTGAATTATGTTTCACTTTAAAGGATATCAGTGGCCATCCGTAGATACGCACAGTTGATTGTTGGTAGCAGAGCAAAACAGACTCCTAGTTGAAGTTGCTGGCACTATTGGTTCAGCTTACACCTTCAAATCGTTTTTTTTTCCCGAAAATGAAATTGGCCAAACACAAAACACGCTGAAACATAACCGACGCAACACCCATTACGATGTGCAAATACCCAAATGGAGATCGATTTGCAAAAGCTAAGTGAAAGTGAGAAGAAAGAAATATCGCACTAGTAAAATAAATGTATTTTTTATTTCGTTTATATTTACATATTTTTTATATTTCCTTTTTAGTGTTATATATTTACAATGCGCGTATATTAGTATCATTATTGTTATATTATTTATGTCTACATGTAAAAATAATAGGAAACACAATAATAACAACTCATTACGTTTCAATTTTTCACTCCAAAAAAATGTCTATAGTGGGTCTAAATCTAATATGTGGATATATAATTTTAAATGCGGCCCGCGGAGTTAGGATGCATATCCAAATTGGCCTGCAAGATCATTTGGGTTGGCCACCCCTGATTTACCCGAACACGAGATAATCATAGGTCAATAAAATTATGGTAACCATTAATTATTAATATGTCTGTAGAAGAATAGGTTTATTCATACAAGTATATGAATAAACCCATTCTATCTGCAAAAGTTAAAAGGGCAATCCAACATTAATTACCAAACAATCCTTTGAATTGTAAACTCGCAGCCATTCATAAATAAAAATTAATTGAATGATCCTTGACAAGAAAAATAAAATACATACATAAATGAAGAATAAGAGAAAAAAAAAATAAAATACATAAAAATATGTGGAAAATAATATGGATGAAACATTTATTGTAACTAATTTACATTTACTGATTGAAATTATTATATTATTTATACGTATTAATTAGTACGGTAAGAAACAATTCAATTAGAGATACAATCCTGAATCTTAATTAAATCACAAATTAACAAAGCCAAAATTTACTGGCATTTCTAAAATAAAATACTTTATTTTATTTATTAATCCATAATTTTTATCTTCGTTTCACATCCGTTTAGTAAAAATTTATTTCTTGGAACACATTTAAAAAAAGTCGAATATAGACTTGAATGCACAAAGTCGAATTAGTGAAAATATTCGTTTATGTGGTTATAAATCAGTTATTGTGAAACTTATATTTATTCATTCATAAAATGAGAATAAAATATTTTTCTTTTAAATTTTGTAACAGAGGCAAAATATGCAATTTGATCCATTTAGTAAATGAATCTCGGTTTATTTATGGTAAATAGTTCCTCTGTAGCAGCATTTTTATAAACATCGATAAACATTATCATTCTTTACGTAAGGAAACGACGATTTTATGTATACGACAAAATTAAAACTAAAAATAGGTTGATACTTTTCCATTGGATTCTTTGAAACATAATAGTTTTTCTCTAAAAGATTTTTTTTATCGAATTTTGCAATGTGCTTGAAAATAGGCGAACAAAATATATAAATTAAAGAGGAATGATAGATCATTTTTATTAGTTCAGAGTTTAATGGAAGTATGAAAAATTGCTTAGTTGAATGCATAAACTTTTACTAACTCATGGTAAATATACATTCTTCTTAGCTCATTTTTGGATTATTAAAATAAGGATATATCAACCGCCTCCATCTTAAAATATAATTGCTTGTACTTTTAGAAGTATTCAGATTTCGATGAACAGTTACAAGCAAGGAGCATTTAGCATTTAATTATCAGATAAAGCTTTTTTTCAACATTTTAAGTTTTATTTCAGATTGTTTTAAAAAAATATCCTTTATATATATATATATATATAAAAAGTAAGACCGGTTTACAATTTAAATTTTCCGAGCATATTGTTTTTCATTTTTTTTTCTTTTTTAAGTTGTTGGCATTGTCCTTGACATCTGTGTGAAATTTGACGTCAAAATATTCATTAGTGATGAGTTTCGCTTGGTTTTGTAAGAGGAAAATATGATGTTATATTTTATTAATAATATAAGTTTTTTTTTTTTTGAAATAAAAGAAAAAGAACTTTTGTCAAAGAAAAAAAGACATTCATTTTGACTAAATATTAGGATATCCTATTGGTTGTCAGCCGTACGCCCAACGCTCTACAAACATGTTAGACTGGGACCTACAGTTTAAAGTGGATTACCACTACGAACCACTACAAACATCCATGGCACCGCCGGGATTTGAACCCAAAACCTATAGTACCGAGTGCCAGAGCGCTAGCCACTCGGCCGTACAGGCCCAGATTACATATTACTTCAACATATATTTTAGTATCTCTGGCTTGGTCTTATGTATTTTGAACGATGAATGTTCTTTCGTAATTAATTCGGAACGTATTTTACGTGCGCCACCATAATGAGTTTTTAAATGTTAATTCAATATAAAATTTACAAATTAAAGGTTCAATAACAATTACAGGATTCATAAAAATGTTTATAAAATAATAAATGAGTCTGCT
This sequence comes from Caerostris darwini, assembly GCA_021605075.1. Lineage (NCBI taxonomy): Eukaryota > Metazoa > Arthropoda > Arachnida > Araneae > Araneidae > Caerostris > Caerostris darwini. Next base: position 146,106 of record BPLQ01003862.1, on the reverse strand, counting down.
AAGCTTGTGATCCTTTGCGTTTCATTATACGTAATCTCAGAGAAAAATCATACTTATTAACAGAATAAATTGGATATAAATGCATCAACTTATACCAATATAAATCCTTGTTATTTTCCGTCCTTTCTAATATCACATTCTAGATCAAGAATGCGTGAATTTAGTATTTCCCGTTTTATAGCAGGCAATATAATTAGTCTCACTAACTGAAAAATAAATGCAGGCAATAGCAAACATTGCCCAATACACGTCTATATCTCTTATTATATCCTATTTCTGCTAAAAGAAGCAAATTGATTGATGTTGTTGTTGATAGATAGGACGAGAATTGGTTGCCAAGGTGTGGAAAAACGTTGAAGATCTTATTTCTGGAAAAGACCGATTTCATCGCTTTTGCCCATTAATCATCAGAAAATAATTTTTTGTACTTCATAATACTTGAACTTGATACGTCATGACACTTGAACTTGATACGTCATGACACTTGAACTTGAATTTGATACTTCATAACACTTGAAATTTGGGCACTTGATAGTTTTCCTCACAATTGCTTATCAACAGATTACTTGTAAGCATTACAGAATTTGTTTTCTGTACTATGGAGGTTATGCAGAAATTTCTTGCACAAATTCTGTAAAACTCTTGAACACTTCTTTCCCATTTGCACAATAAGCTACTCCTAAAAATTTTAACTAGTTTTTTGTCGAATGTTGGAAAATATTTTTGTACTTCATCCAATGAAACAAGTAATGTATAAAAAAAAAAGGAAATTAAGTCAATTAATACTTTTTTTTCATTCTATTGCAGAAAGTCCTTTATAAATAATTTTCACTAATTTTTTTAACTTTATCTGGCGCCATCTATGGGTAGATACATGCATCTTAAATCTAAAAAAAACTAAAATTAATTAATTAAATTTAATGAATTAATTAATATTTGAAAAAAAAAATTGTATAAACATCCAGTGTCATGCACTACAAGTTAAAAAAAATGTATTTTAACTTGAGTGAGTGGATGAATAAAAATAGTTTTATGAATGATTGTAAATTTGAACATGATATATATAGGGAGAGTGTGAGCTAATAGAAGGAATTGAAAAATACTTCGAATTGCTCGGAATCCTTGAACCATATTGAATATTTTCCTCCTTTTTTTCCCTTAATATTTTCCTCCACCCTGTCATCTGCTTGGTAAAATAAATGGTTCCATGGAGGGGGGAATGGGCGGGGGGAGTGGTCAGTTTCATTAGTTGGGAAGTGTGCAGATGAAGTGGACCCAGGGGGAATTTTGTTTTATTATTTCCCGACGCCATTGTTAGAGGAATGTTGATTTCCCCTCTCTTCCTTGGCTCGGCTGAAAAGCAATAGGGAGCGTGTGATAGAGACCTCTTCAGGGAAAAAGAAATAATAGAACGGGCAATCTATGGGGCATCAGAAACATACGCAATAGACCTGTCAACAGTAGGTTGAAGTAATGACAGCAAAGATCAGGTAATTTAACGCAGCAAATAAGCGTAATGTGAAAAATGAAAAACTGAAAACTTCTTGGGCGATGGATTTTTACATCTTATGGGATTCCTTAATTTTGGAAATATATTGTATACTTGGGGTTAATCATCACACGACGCAATTGAGGTTCGTTATAAGAAATAATCATTGGAGTTCAACAGCATAAGTAATGTATGAAACAAAGAGAAGTTAATTTAAACACTTGGAAAAATAAAAAATTTAAAGCAAAGCTAAAATTTGAAGTAAAGAAAGAAAAGCTAGATAAATTACGAGTGAATTAATATTTTTCTAAATTTAAGTATATGTACTTGCAGGGTGATTATAATTAAGTCGCACTTTCAAAATGCTGTAAAAAAAAGAACCACTCGTCACAATGATTTCAAATTTGAACTGAAGATACTTGAAGAAGGGGGGAAACGGTACGGCATAAAAAAAAAATCCATTGTGTTTTAATAGATGGCGCTGTGAGGGTATAAAAAGTGAATTCGACTGCCAGTGATATTTTAAATCGAAATGGCATCGTATTTGGTATGAGTTGCCCATTCAGCCAACTGTAGTATTCAATGCGCTTGACTGTTTCGGTTTTTGACGGTCATTCAACAGTTGTGACACTGTGAGTGGAAAGCGCATCCACCACAGCAAGGTTATACCCCTTTGGACGGGAAAATTCGGTGGAATTTTTTTTTTTTTTTGATGCCATACCGTTTCCTCATTCTTCAAGTACCTTCACTTCAAATTTGAACTAATTCTAGTAAAAGCGGCTCTCTTTTTACAGCATTTTGAAAGTGGGACTTTAATTATAAACACCCTGTTTATTTTTATCAATGCACCGACAGACATATTTGAAAGTGTGTATTATGTTAAATGCCTTCTCTTCATTATTTTGAGAAATGAAAATAATTCTAGTGCCTGATCACAAAAGAAAGTTCTTCTAAGGGCCAAATTTATAAAGCTATTTTATTACCATCTGGATGAATTCAGAAAGGGAATTATATCAATTTTTCATTTATTTCTGATGCACATAAGCATTGATATGTATAAATTTTGTTTAGAAAGTTAATTGGATGCATTGATAAGTTTATAAATCAAGATAATTCATTCTCAATCTTGATTTAAAACTTATAAACTTAAAATTCATAACAATGTATTTGATATTTCAAGCAATTTTAAAATAAGAGATGAAATTTATTTTATTTAAAAAATAAAATTGTTAATATTTCCTGAATATCCTTTGTTTTATGTGTTATATTTTACACAAATTATAAGTATAATGGAAAAAATTTAATTTATTATTAAAATAAATTCAACATCAAAATTATATCATGAACGGATTTTTTAAATTTTACTTGGGTATAAAAAATTTAAAAATCTATTATTAAAAAAATAGATTTTTCATTTAATAATTTTTTTTATTTAATTTAATATGTGAAATTCTAAAAATCTTCTTTTTGGATATAGAAAGAATTTAACAAATTCTAAAATTGAATAACTTTTTCAACTAATAATAGAATAACTTTTGAAATGAAATAATAATAACTCATATAAAATAATATAAGAATATACATAAGGGAAAAAATAGTACATATAAGTTTAAAATAGCAAATATTATGTTATATATTTTAATCATTTATAGCAACTTCAGCACACTTATAGAATTTGGACAAAGATATTTGACCATTATGTTATTTTTAATAAAGTTTTGGTTGTTTTAGTATTTTAATAATTTTTAATTGGCTATGAGCCTTACTACAATTTTAATGGATATTTGTTTCTCTATAACCATATGAATAAAATATTTTTAAGTTTTAAGAAAGCTTTGATATTATTTGTACTTTTTTTAATCTTTAATTTCAATTATTTTTTATTTGAAAATTTTACAAGGTTTCTAGACTTTTAATTAGGGAATTTTTGTCAATAATAAAAATTGTTTTTTTTAAAGTTTTTGTATCTTTCTTTTACACACATTTAATCGTTTCCCTGTAAGATCAAATGTGTGGCAATATGTGAAGGTTGAAGCATTAGAAAGAGATGTTATTTGTAATCAATACTTAAACTCGATATTTTTATCTTAAATTCTCAAAATGGCGCTAATTATCTCTAAAAATAATTTTTTCCATTATAAATATGATGGATATTGATTTCTTTAAGTTCCTTCTGTTCTTTAATTAAAGAAAAGACAAATGACTCTAAAGCCTGATCATCAACGACTGTAAGAATAAAGCGACATGATTTGTAAAATAAATAAGAGTATTTAGTATGTCATACGGATGATAAAGTAGAGTGTTATGATTTTAATTATTCTTTCAAAAGCAAAAATTATAAAACTGTCTCTTCACTATCTGAATGTTTTCGAAAATAAGATTCACAATATATTATTTCTATTTCCATTTTTTAGATAACAATTTTAATTTTGAAAATAGGAATCTCAGTCGCAGATGCTATACAATAAAAAAAAATATTTTCACAATATAGTATTTGTGAAAATAATATAAAATTCACTATATAGTATTATATTAGAATACAATTCACAATATAGTATTATATTAGAATAAAATTCACAATATAGTATTATATTAGAATAAAATTCACAATATAGTATTATATTAGAATAAAATTCACAATATAGTATTATATTAGATTAAAATTCACAATATAGTATTATATTAGATTAAAATTCACAATATAGTATTATATTAGATTAAAATTCACAATATAGTATTTCTATATACAAATTCACAATATAGTATTTCTATATACAAATTCACAATATAGTATTTCTATATACAAATTCACTATATAGTATTTCTATATAC